>LR538359.1:0-66812 GCA_900883565.2 Caenorhabditis panamensis | reverse complement strand
AATCCTATTCATTTTCTGGCTTTAACGTGACAAATAGAAGATTCTGGGTGAAATAAACAGAACCATTGGATTCTGCACAGTTTCTTTCATCAAATAAGTGTTAAAAAAAGGGTTCTTACTATCTGCGAAGGCGAGAAAAAAGGTTTTGAGGTAACGGGGATCGAACCCCGAATGCAAAAACGGAGGCAGCGCCCACTACCGCAGGCGCCACACAGTACACTTGGGACGCCGCTCGCAAGCTAAATATATTTGCACTCGGGGGTTTGATCCCAGCTACCTCAAAACCTTTTTTCTCCTGTTTTCAGTGACTTTTACGTACTTTGTAGTTTGTAGGCTCTCTTTTGTGTTCTCACCTTGTGGTGTTTCCGATTTCTCATCATAGTCAGATCATCTCAAATGAAAAATGTCCCTCAAATCACAAATTCCTCCACTTAAGACTATCATCTAGAGTATGTTCTAGCTTCGTTTCCGATCCGTAGGATCAATCACAAAACGTGGTTATCAGTGTCTTATCGAGACGTTTCGCAATCATATCAATATCACTTATTTTTTCGTTGACACCGACCCGGTCGAAAGAAGGGAAACCCCCATAATGGAGAGTGAAGAGACGCATACAGAGCAGGAAATGGATCGGTTACAGTACCCGGAAGAGACTGGGTGACTAAGGAAGGGCGTCGTCAGACAGACACGAAACTTGTTTGTTTTCTGGTCAGATCTCAATTGCGGGGGACTTTTTCGTTGTTTATCACTTTTGTCGCTCTTGAAGAGAGAAGTAAGCAGTTATCACTAGAGTTCAAAAGAGTGACCCGGAACTTAAGGTTGGAGTAATGTTTGAACCGAACTTCTTGTTTTCCAGTTTTTCAGCCCCTCTCGGTTCGTACGGTGCTTCTTCTTTCATTCTCCCGTCATCATTACATATCACTGACCATAAACTCCTTATCATCTTTTCTCCTTTGATCAAGAAATTTTTCGGCGAAATGAAACCAACCCACCCAAAATGAACTATAACACCACCAGACAAAGCGCATTAAAACTCCGAGACTCTTCCACGAAATTCGGCGTTTTCCAGAAGTTTGATATGGCCCGCGAGAAGGCTTTCCTCTCGCCTACGCTTCTTATCATCGTCCTTATCACCAGAATCGTAAGGAGAAACTGAAGAAATTGTGAATCGGAGACATGAGAATGTATGTACCCATGGGTTAAAGCATAGAACATTGAGAGTGGCGTGAACCTTTGCAGCAGATTCTCCGAAAATGTCGAGTGGTGCGACCTTGTCAGGTCGAAGTCGAACTTTTTCTCATTGAATTCATTGAGGAACCATAGAGAAAAATGAGAGATATGTAACCTGAAAGAATGAGTCGAAGTCTGCCGAGAATCATCGTTCTTACCCTACACTTTAGATTTGCTGAACAGGTCAACGGGTCGAGTAGACAAGGAACTGAACATAAAACAAACAGATAGTAAAGTTACTGAAAAATTTCAGTTGATGTCAGCGGAAATGAAATGTTTGGCAAATGTCATTGTTATACAGTAGTCTGTCTGAAAATGAATCATCTGAAAGTCTGTTCACTTTTTCTTTTGAATTCAGAACTACCAAGTTACAGAAGTTCTGACTTACCAGAGATCGGTCTCTCTTCATTGGCAATTCAACCCCTCATTCAAGTCCATAGAAACATTGTCACCCGGAACTTTTGTGCAGAATGCAACATTTGAGCATTTGTTTGACTATAAAAGTATCACTTTTGCTTCCTGACTCTTCTCCGAAACCACCCCTCGTAAACCCATTCTGCTTGCGTAATTGACTTGGAAATGATGAGATGTGTGTCGGTTTGCATCATATCATACTCCACAAACTAGGTTACATGCTGAAAACTGATTCTCTGACCGCCTTGATGACTTCCGTTGCGCCGGCGCCACAGCGTCTCGGTGCCACTCCCAATGTGTGTTTTTTAGATTGCAACTCGTAATGATGTCATGACGGACTTGACGATTTCCGCTTGTTAGCACGTTACTGTAGATATTGTGTTATCACTTTATCACTCACTAACTTTCCTCCAATGTTTCTTAGATCAAACTAGATTCCCCCCGCAACACTGTAGATGGGTAGACCAGAGAACACGTGTCCCTCGTGTTGAGAGCATGCCGATCGAAATGTGTGTTGGTACCGAAGTTTTTCGTGCGAAACCCATAAAAAAGCGAAAATCGGTGAGGCAGCGGGTCGTAAACCGGGGCCCCGTTGGCGTTATCAGTAGTCAACTTTGCACCCATTATATAAAACACGGCTTCCAAAGACGTCAATTCGCAGAAATTCCGAGATTCGGTTCCGGATTCTCTATTTTTAGAACAAGACGGGGATACTGTAGGTCCCTTGGAAGCCAGAATTTTCCATTTGCACCTTTGTCATACAGGGTGTCAGCTAACAACATTAACATTCCAAACATTCCCACGTTTCTGTCTGAAACTCACCTACATACCACTGCACTCTGGCTCGTTTCCTGCTAACCAGTGAGCGATGAACAAAACATGTTTGCATGTGCTCTTTTCATGTACCCATCTAGCCTAGAAGTCACAGTTTCAGCCGGTTCTTTATTACAAACTGTTCGTGTAGCGGGGGTTACATAAACATTCACAAGGAACTGGTTTGTTCCCCCTGTCCAAAAAAGAAAAGTGAGAATGTTTTCGTTCTCGACGGTGAACGAAAACTGTTGCCGGAACTTTTCTGCAGGTTCGGATTACTGTAGCACTTGATCTTAGAAATGCGAAAACTCTATATTTGGGTCTTGAAAAATCTGAAAATAACCCAGCCGGATCCACACCCTTATTAGCGAATGACGCGCGGTCAGCTGACTTCTGGTCGATTTGGAATTCAACCGGAATCGGTGTCAAGATCCAAAAAAGTGATTTACGGAATAGGGAACTTGTTCTTTTTGGGTTAGGGTTGTAGGTTTGGGAAATGTTGAACCTTGAATCGTCGGAATCCGTGGATTGGATCCCCTTGCACAACACCTAACTATACCTATGATCCAACTAACCGACCAATCATTACCACCAATTCGAAGATCCCCCTATCTTCTCTCACCTGACAGACCCTAAATCTCGAACATCGTCACTTCCATTTACTCTTTTTCTGCCATGTTCTTCTCATCAAAACATCCTTTCGAGTACACATTCCGTTCCGTAAAGTCCCCCAAATTTCGTCACGTGGCGTCTCGTAGCGTGTGTGTGCCCCGGATGCTCAGCCAACGATACAGCAGCGAGAACATCAAAATACACTCCTCTGCTAACCGGTCATTGACTCCTTCCCCCCGTTTGACTCAGCGAATTGAAATTTGGCCTGTTCATCCAGAAGTCGAAGATACCAAAACACCACCAATTCTGTTTTTGTGCCTATGTCGCGGATGAGCTCGAAACAAACACACCTAAAAGCCATTTGATCCCTCGGCCACCCCTAACTGAAGAAGCATGACGACAGTGAGAGAACACAGCTTCTGGTTAAGTGTTAAGTCACATGTTTGCTTTGCCTAAAACGACGTCGACGTCTTCTTGACCCCACCCAAATTCTTGCAGAAGTCATCGAAGCCAACAAAAGCCCTTGACGCCAAAGTGAGAATTAAAAGCGGTGTGTGTAACAATGCGTGTCAAGAGTGTTCACGGTGTGTAACCTCTTTGATGAGTCAACTGGAGTCAGGGGTCACTCAGACCTCCCACACAATGGAATTCCTGGCATACTTCGCCTAGCTCCAGACTCCAATTTCATGGATGGCAGACCACAACTGTTAGTCATGAGTACAGAAATAGACTATAGAAGACCGGAAGATCAAATAGTGAACAATAGTGAACATGGGCGGTATATTTGTGTGGCACGCCACAAAGCACGCAATCATCTCGTCACCATGAACTATGACTGATCGCGACGAGAAGAAGGTAGTGACGAAATTTGGGAAAGTGTGGGAAAATGAAAAATGTGCCTAAGCCGATTAGGGTCGTCTTCTATTCCGGAATAGCACAGTCTGATTATGAATTCGGGAAGGAATTCGGAACTCGCCTCATTCTTTCCGTTTCTACCTCATCGCGTTTAGTCTTTGAGAGTTCGAATCATCATCTGTCCAGGCCAACTGTTTTCGGTCTTCTTCATTTCTTCTGTGTCTCTCTGATGTTGTGTGATTTCTGATTGATGTCTTGTCTTCTGTGTGTACATTGTACGTCATTGTTCATAACACATCATCATTTTCTCAATTAGTCCGTCCGCGTATCCAGCTTCCCAGTGGTCATTGGGCCGAAGACCAATAGCTTCTGTAATGTTTGTGTTTTTTCGACTTTGTTTACTGGGTGTCTAGTCTTCTTTACCTGGAGAACAAAAGAAAAACAAAGCAAACAAGAAAGGACCTTGCATTCTGTCTACTGATAGTGGTACATGATAGTGGCGATACTGATAACGATAACAACCTTCTGTCTACTCCTTTTAGGTGAGCTTTTTTTGGGAAGCGAAGTCAAAAAATCATGTGAGTAACCTAATCGTAAGTGAGCTCATGAACAGTTCGGCTTAAGATATTTACTGATTACTCCAAACCCAACTGATAAGGATTACTTTTTTGCAAATTTCGAAGCTCCCAAAACAAAACAAAATCTCCGATCTTCGTGTCTTACCTGTCTCCCAAAAAACACCAATTAGGGACCCTGTCGAACCGGTACGTCTATTTTTATAAATGCGTGCCACAAAAATAAATATCACCTGCTACCCGAATTACATAAAGATCTTTGAATTGCTAGATCAGATTGCCTTATCATTTTGGGAACAAGAGTCTTGTGCCATCTTGTTGTTTTGTTTTTTCTCCCCTTTCTCCAATGTCTCTTCCTAGCGATTCTCAACCTTGAAACAAACCAGCTGATCCTCCTCCTCCTCGCACTAATCACAGGCACTTATCAACTATATTTTTGCGCCGAAAATGACTTGCAAACATCGAAAAAACAAGTGTGCCGTCCATCGTCACAGAGGCTCTTATGCGGACACCCACATGACCGTGTCGTGGCCGTCGATGCTTCCGATCGAGATCAGCTACACAACGTGATTCGGTTGGGTTTTGATCCATTCTTGTTTTCCTCTTCCCCTCTTGGAGATCGCGGACGTACCATGTGGTCATAAAAGTTGGAAGTGGAGGGGCACAGAGAATGAATAACAATCAACCGTTCCACATTTGTTGAACTTGACAACATGTGTATTTGGAGAATTCGGAAGTCACATGTCATGTGAAAAAGTGCAGGGAACGGGGCGGGGCTAAAAGGTTCATAGACCAATTGATAAGCCCCGCCCCTTTACCAAGTGCAAAGTTTTCGAAGTAGTATCTATCTTCAGTTGCCCGTGTCTCGTGGTGCTGTTCGGGTATACTGTAGTTATGAACTTGTTTACCACAATCTTCCTTTTTCTACCGTACCTGGTTCTACCGGAAAACCGACAACATCCCCTTCAAATCTATCATAAATCTTTCTTCCCTTCCATTGTCTCCCTCCAAACGAACCTTTAACCCATTCCATTCGCTTTCTTTCATTCTATCAATGAAGTATGATCTAGGGTTATAACTAAAGAACACGTAGACTCTAGCGGTTCACGTATAGTGAATGGACACTTTGTGAAGCTACGAAACACACTTCACACACAGTAGGCCGACACACGTGTCACAAAAGTTCAAGTCACACACAATGCTGATTTGCATCATATCATCTGGCGACCACCCGAAACTCAAATATTTACTCGCCGGGTGGGTTGGAAGTGCTACGAAAAAGTGACGTTGCACTAGTAGACTCCGCCCCTCCGGAACAGTGGACATTGCTTGCAAAATGTTTCGAAACACCCTAGGGGAGGTGGAGCTTAGCGTATTTTCCCCACCTGGGGGTCACTCTCTCCGCTGCGACTTCGTCGTCACCGATTAGGCCACGCCTCCTTCCTCCCCTTCTTATCATTTATCACCGCCCCCTTCTATAAAACCGTCTCCGCTTATCAGCCACTCCTCATTCCTTGACACTTCTTCACTCCACTTCTCTTCGAGAGACCCCCGCCTACTTTTTGGGGAATGATTCCCGAATTCCCACTTCCTACTGTCGACGCGGACTTTTATAAATCTCAAATGTACCAGTTGCCCCCGATGTTCGGGAGTACTGTGTGCACCCCACAGCTCTTCTCGGAGCCAACCACCATCCTAAACAGGATAGACAGTCCAATTGGTAAGCTTTATCAACTCTCGTTTCTGATTTTCATTATCTCATTTTCAGCAGCATCCCTTCGCTCAAACTGTCTACAAAACGCCGTCAAGCGGGCAGCTATCCGTCAACGAAACGTGGTAAAAAACACGACTATCGTGGCGAGACCCCAATCGGTGATGTGTACTGTAGGCTCGCTGACAGCGTCACTTGCGTCTTCTTTCGTCGTCACACAGTAACCTGTTTCTGCGACGTCTTCTTCTTCTACTTCTTCACTTCTCTTTGATGGAAATGTCTTTCGTCAAAGCTCCAGTTGGTAGATTCTTCCTACCACCCAATCATCATCATACTCTCTTCGTTGTTTTCCATATTTATCACACTTATCCTCTTCGTTTCCTCTCCATTTACCCATGTTGTTTTGACGCTTTCAAAACTCCTTCCCACCGATCTCAACTCCAACCGCCACTGATCTCAAATGGCTATCCGGCTCACATACCTCTTAACCATTTTGCTTCAGTGACTCGACTTTACCTACTATTTATTGTTCCCACCGATTCTCTCTTGTTGCCCACCTCTCAACTCACACGTGTTCTCATACCCCGTTGAAAGACTTTAATTGAATTTGAAATCAAATCGAATCTCAAAGTTGAAGCCTAAACGGCAGATAATAAACGAGTTATAAACTTATACATTGTTCTGTTTTTTCTACAGTATTCTACTAGAGACTCGGAGCCCAATCAGAGTTCTGTAAACACTACAGTAATCTTTTATCAGCTGTAACTGTCAATTATTGTTGTCAGTTCTCGCCGCCATATTCCAGAGAACCGGGAACAACCCAAGAACCCAAAAGACCACAACTTGTTCTCTTGTCCAGCTGCTGAACACCGAAATTAGCTCACCATTCAGCTCGCCTCCAGGTTTCCAGCTCAAAAACATTTGCTTCCACCTGTTTGCAAAACGTGTTTTTTTTCTCTTGTTCCCGAATCAATCCGACAAATGATATCATTGTTTGGAACACAAACAAACAACCTCAGTTCCTTTCTAATCAGTTTATCTCTCTGACAAAATAACAGAGTAAACACTAATGCCACCACCCTGCCCCAGATCAGACAATGTTAATCTGATGATCATCCAGATCGCCAGTCGCAGCGTAATATCTCATGTTCGTTTTGGTTCTATGGAGCAGGAAATGAGCGAGCAGAAGTTTTGGCGGTCGGGTTTCAAACCAGAACAATCACAAAAGTAATGACAGTTCGGTTCCGCTCACGAGTGCAGTTGTTGTCCACAAACAAGTAGGTAATAAGCAATGTGACTGGAAAGTTATGTAACGGGAATTGAATTTGAGGAAACAAATATGTTTGCAGAATGGAAATACATCATTCATCATGCTCCGGAAGACAGTATGTTTGATTTGGTGAATGGATAGTGACTGTTCTAGAACCTTGTTCCAGATTACTCGCTTTCGAAAAAGTCAGTGATCCTCTGATCTTACGGTTGGGCTCGCTGAACTGAGCGCAATGAGCTGGAACTTACAAAATTCCGAAATGTCTGTTCCACTAGTCTTTCTAGGTGGGTGATCTGTCTAAATTTCGAGTAACACACTCATCCACACTCATCCAGTTGTGTTCCGGGATTTCCTGGTCCACTCATTTCCAGATTACTGGATCATTCGTGGCTTACTAGTGGATTGACATGCTACGACACCTCCACGTATTGTGTGTAAATCTGAGTTAAACGATTCTGATCCTAATGTGAGCACCTCATAACAGTGGATTAAGCATTTCGTAGTTCGTTACGTTGTCGCCTAGACATGTGTAAATCCTGAATAATTGTCGGTTTAGCGACGACGTGGATGTTCCAGCGGAGTCGCCTGAACAAGTGGCTATTTTCATTTAGTATCTTGTCTTCCAGTTGTGACGATTGTTTTCAGTTTGCTATGCAATTGCTTTTCCTACCATGTAGTCTCTAAGCTGGTACGGATCTTGGTGGATACCTGGAAATAGCTTGCAGACTTAATCGGATCCTGCACAAACTTCCGACAAACTTTTCGGGTCTGCAAAATCTCTTGTAAAGCTGTCTGTTAGAGGAAAAGCTGATCTGGAAATGGAAGAGGAAGTGGGTTTTATCAGAGCGTTAACTGGAACGTATGACGTACTGATCAGAAAAGTTGTCACATTACATTTGGATCACTAACTTTTTAAAGAGGTTCAGTGTTATGCGAACAGAAACCGAAAAGTCCATCCGGTCCCGAGTTAGATGAGCAGTACATCTCGGTCATGTGGAAATTTGGAAAACACCGAAAAAAACAAAGTACAGCGACCAAGGTATCAACTGAACGTTTCCGTCACATGAAGACAGAACCAACCGATGTTACGAAAACTGAAACCCATCCATTCCTCAAAGAAAAAACACAAACTTGCTCAAAGTCTTCACTGACTTCCTGATCTCCGCAATTCCAAAAAACCAACGATACCATCAAGCGGATAAGCTGCAGAAAAAGCAAAACAGTTGATAGGATTGTTGAAAAATCCAATCACATCACAAGCTCTTCTTGGAATAAATGATCGGAATGTTCAAGATTATCCCATGATCAGCTGATAACCGGGAAGAAATGTTGAAAAAGCAAGAGAAAACAACGGGTACTAATAAAATACTTTATTCCTTGTTTTCTGCCTTTTCGATTCTTCATAAACCAATACAAATACATAACTTCATTCTAGAACGCTTGCGTGTCTTCCAAAAATGGTTTTAGCATCTGTTTGTTTGGCGGCACCGGGTCGATCTCTAGAGATGTCCGCACTGGTGAACCGTCAGCTTCTTGTTGGGTCTCCCGCTCTCCGTGCCATATTCCTTGACGATCGTGTCGAGGGTGTCGATGCCGTCGATCACTTCGCCAATGACGCATCCGTCGACGATGGTCGGTGCCGATGAGGTGTCGAGCATGATGTAGAAGAGCGAGGAGAAGTGCGTTGGGTTGGTGTCCGATGGGAGGAGCACCAGCTTCCCGCGGCTGCAAAATATTGACGATGAATTATTTTGAATCGAAGGATGCATCATTGACGAGAAGTGATGATTTATGAAACTGCCACGTGGAAATTTCATGAATCTTCACTTCTCCCGTTTCCCTGAAGTTCACTCACGTATTCTGAACATTCGACAGGAGATTGTTCTCCTGGTAGATCTTGTTGCACACGGGCGCACATCCTCCACAGCCGTTCCCGTAGAGCACGTCGCCACCCATGATGATGTTCTTCGACGACGAGATGTGATGGAGAACGGTCCCGGTGTAGTCGACTCGTCGTCCTGGAGGAATACGAGAATTTGATGACAATTCAAGCCACATTGACTGATCTAGGGCAGTGGGGCAGTTGGTCAGGGTAGTAGGGTAAGGCCGAGGTCACGCTGGAAACTGATAAGAAGCTTACCGTATGCGGGATGGATGAACTCTCCTCTGGCGATTTTCACGAATAACTCGGTCAGAGACTTGCTGTAAGCGCTCTTCAGCTCGATAACCACTCTGAAACACAACAGTGAGGTTCCTGTAACATCCAATCACAACTAACCTCTTCATCGGCACACCAGTGTCAAAACCGATATCAAAATAGACCATCTGATTCATGTTGCAGTAGCCGAGCCATTCCTGCTTGTCCTTATCGTATTGCGATTTGCGCTCCGCCAAAATGCTCAGTAACAGTCCCATTTAGAAGCAGCTGACGTGTTGAGAAAATAGTTTTTCGACGATAGAGAGAGAGAAATAAATACGGAAAGAGCAAAGAAGAAGATTGTGAATTGGAGGGAACGACGTGGAAGAGGGTTCACGTAGGTTTTTCTTTATGCTCAAAACCCTTCCAAACTCTGCAGAATTGGTCTTTCAGGGATTCCGATGTCTATACAGATCCTGAAACATAATTTTGATCATAACCTCTCAAACCTGACATACCTCTGACCACTGACAAGCTTCTCACATTTCAGATTCAAATTGATCTTCTTCAAAAATCCAACAGAAATTGAATAGTCCCGGGAGATCTTCCAACATGTGTCTTCTGGCTGAATGATTGTCCATTTACTGCATAAGTTGGCAGGGAATAAGAAAGGATGCGTTGACACCGAAGCAACCAGAAATACGAGAACAATGACAGAGTTCATGACTTGAAACTTTTTCTTTGAATTGGTATTCAGAAGACGTTATAAAGAGAATGTTCGGTATGAGAATGAAGTCATCATAGAAACAGTGAAAACCCGTACAGGCGTGGCCGGATGCTTAGTCACATTTATGTCTTATGATGTGGGTCGCTTGCGAAATGACTTGACTTGACTTGCAGAGATAGGACTGATGGATGTCATAATTTATGTTTACTTGATTGGGATTCAGAAGACAGAACAGAATACGAGTATTTGCCAAAGTCGAATGTACACGTGTAACAATGTCAGTTTGCATATCTCGGTGTGACCCGACACTTGAGAGTTTGAACTTTTGAGATGAATGAGAAAGTTTTGTCCAGAGATGGTGCTCCATTCGCTCCAGGACTTAATTGGAACCGATTGAACAAATTGGCAGTGAACAGGAACAATTCCATCTTTGCCAAACCTTCTCCGAGACAGATCCGTTTTCCGATTGAGAATGGCACCAACTCATCAACCTTCTTCAGGGATCCACTGGCATCTAGGAACCTCTCCGGCTTGAAAGCTTCTGGTTCCGGGAACACTTCAGGATCAGTCATGACTCCAGAAATCTGATGAACTACCATAGTACCAACAGGGAGTGTGTGACCGGCTAGTGTGACTTCTCGAGTTGTCGCATGAGGCAAGTTGATAGGGACAATGTTGCCGAGGCGTTGAGCTTCATTCACAAATGCACTGGTGTAGGGGAGGTTCAACTTGTCTTTCATGGTCACCACACGGTCTCCAATTACTTCTGACAGTTCCTTTCGCATCTTCCTCTGTGCCTCCATGTTGTTCAAAGCGAATGCGGCAAGGAATCCCATTGTGTTCGTGGTTGTGTGCATTCCAGCAACCCACATATCGAAACACATGTTCCGGAGTTGATCGTCAGAGAACGACTCGTAGTCACCGAGTGCTTCTCGTTTCTTCTGCTCCTTTAGAAATGTTTCTACGTAGTCTTTGCTTTCTTCTGCTTCAAAGTCGATTTCCTTTCTGTGCTCATCAATTTGTTCTTTGAAGAATTGAAACACACCATCTCGGACTTCACAAACACTGCAACAAACTCTATGAGGTTGAGTTCACCTAGTCATACTCACTCTGGTGTCAAGAAATCCACTAGCCACCGTGGCATCAGTGTAGAGAAATAGACAAGGTACACTCGAAGACTCCCCTGAACGTCGAAGAACAAATCCAGTAGTCGTTTGAGTTCATTGAACCTCTTCATGTCATGGAACCGGTCGCCAAATAAGAACTGGTTGATGATGTTTCCAATTGCCAAATCAAATCTGTCCTGCATGTCGACATCTGTGTCTGTGTGCTTCTTCAGAACCTCTTCCATCTTGTCAACTTCCAGAAGAATCGATGCTTCCATAGCTTCTTTCCCCAATCCAAAATCTCTCAAAGTGTGCAGTGCAAATCGTCTGTGTTCTTTCCACGCATTCCCATTGTTGTCTATCACTCCAAAGTCTCCACCGCGCATTGAGTCATTGAAGTTCTTGAATATCTTCTTATCAATATAACTTTCTCCGTCCGCCACAAATGTTTCCTTGAGTTGCTTGTACCCATTGATAACTATAGTTGGCTCATTACCCATCCACATTGTGTAGACATCACCATACTTCTTACGCCACGCCGCAAACGCTTCAATTCCCGGTGGTGGGTAGGAGAACATCTCAACCATGTTTCCAAGAACTGGGAGAGGGAATGGACCTGTAATACAAGATAGACGAAGCCCCGAAAGCAAAGATGTACCTGGTGGAAGGCCTCTACGTTTCCAGTAAAACTCATAGAAGAGAAATAGAAATAAAGAAGTTGCGAGAATCAATAGTAACATGTTAGTGAGTTTTCCCAGTTGTCTTTTCTCGTTCACCTATATACCAAACAGTCACTACACATTTCCGTGCAGTCTCGACGAGAGATTCGCGTTTTACATTGACGAGACAGTGGGCAAATACGTACTTTGTAGCGACATGTTGTTATCGAAGAGAGAACTCGTAAAGATCAGTAGATGACTTGAGAATAGAATGGATGTTTGGCTTCAAAATGATTGGAAAGAACAGAATAGACTGTATTTCTAGTTTCATTTATTAAGCATGTCGTGTCAGTGTGATGTATGTACAAAATTATCAACAGAGATTATGATGTGTATCTTGGAGTGACCCGGCATGTGAAATCTTCAACTTTGCAGACAGATGTGTAGTTTTGTTTTAGAGATGGTGGTCCTTTGGCACCTGCACTGATGTCATAACGATTGAACAAGTTGGCAGTGAACAGGAACAACTCCATCTTTGCCAATCCTTCTCCGAGACACACTCGCTTTCCAATGGAGAATGGAACCAGTTCCTCGACCTTCTTTAGAGATCCATCAGCATCTAGGAATCTCTCCGGTCGGAAGACTTCAGGCTCCGGGAACACTTCCGGATCAGTCATAACACCGGATATCTGATGGAGGACAGCGGTACCCACAGGTATTTGCATTCCAGCAAGTGTGACTTCTCGAGTTGTTGCATGCACCAAGTTGATAGGAACAATGTTGCCGAGACGTTGAGCTTCATTGACGAATGCACTGGTGTAGGGAAGATTCAACTTGTCCTTCATGGTCACTACACGATCTCCAATCACTTCTGACAGTTCCTTTTGCATCTTCTTCTGTGCCTCCATGTTATTTAGAGCAAATGCTGTCACAAAACCCATCGTGTTCGTTGTGGTGTGTGATCCAGCGACCCACATATCAAAGCACATGTTTCTCAAGTGATCATCAGAGAAGAGTTCAGTGTCCCCGAGAGCTGCTCGTCTCTTCTGTTCTTTGAGGAATGTTTCCACGTAGTCCTTGCTTTCTTCAACATCAAAGTCGATCTCTTGACGGTGCTCGTCAATCTGTCCCTTGAAGAATTGAAACACGCCATCTCGAACTTCACAGACACTGCAACAAAACAATGGATTAACCCGATCAAACAAGATGTTCTTACTCTGGTGTGAAGAAATCAACCAATGAAGATGGAACCAAGTGTGAAAGGTAGACAAGGTAGACACGGAAACTGCCTTGAACTTCAAAGAACAGATCCAACAAACCTTTCAGTCTGTAGAACTTCTTTCTGTCTTCGAACCGGTTTCCGAAAAGAAACTGGTTGATGATGTTGCCAATGGAGAGGTCGAATGTTGTCTGTAAACATTCAAATTTGTTTTGAACTTTTGTTGTGTAAAGAACCTGAAGATTGATCTCTTCTCCCTTGTTCATTTTGAATTCCTCTTCAATTTTGTCAACTTCCAAAAGGATCGATGCTTCCATCGCTTCCTTTCCCACTCCGAAATCTCTCAACGTGTGAAGAGCGAATCGTCGGTGCTCCTTCCAAGTGCTCCCGTTGGTGTCTATCACTCCGAAGTCTCCTCCTCTCACCGAGTTATTGAAGTGCTTCAGAATCTTCTTATCAACATAACTTTCTCCATCGGACACAAATGTTTTCTTCAGTTGTTTGTATCCGTTGATAACAATCAATGGTTCATTGCCAAGCCAGAATGTGTAAACATCTCCATATCTCTTCCTCCAAGCCGCAAAAGCTCCAATTCCAGGAGCAGGGTAAGCGAACATTTGGAAGAGGTTACCAACAACTGGGAGAGGTGTGGGACCTAAAAACATTCATGAAAAGCAGTTGATAACAATAATGACCTACCATTCGGAAGCCCTCTCCTTTTCCAGTAGAACTCATGGAAAACCAAGGCAGCAAGAGAAGTAAAGAGAAGTAGAAGAATCATTGTGAGTGATGTTTTCCCTGTCCAACATCGTCACTTTATACTTCCCAACACTACAAATTTCCGTTCAGTCCAGACGAGAGAGATCATTTTTACACGGGACAGACAGCGGCCCAATGCGTACTTTGTAGTGGCGCCGGGGCAATGAAGTGGGTAATTGCGATCAGTTTGTTTTCGGTTGACTAGAGTTTGACTGAAGCGTAGCAATCATTTATTTCAAACATCGAGATCATCATTTATGCTTCTCGTAATGCATTTGGAGGATAGTCAACAACAAGGTCACTCCGACAGAAAACATAATACAGAACCATTCGTGATCCCGAGAACACTACATTCATAAAGTCGTAAGACCAGTTGCGCACTGAAAAGTAGATTCGTTTATTGGAGAATCTTATCAGTGACACTTACTTATTCTAGAGTTCCGATTCTCATTTGATATCGAGGTGGTTTGTGGGTTGACATACACAAACCAGCAGAATCCACGAACCATGAATAAGAAGTAGACGGAGAGCATGCAGAGGATAGATCTCTTGATCTTCCCGGTGGTTCTAAAACGGTAATTTCACATGTTTGATGTGAGAGACCTTTTCATACAGTTTCGAAGCATCTGCAACTATGTTCGACAGGTTCAGTTCCTCTTGTGGTAGTGGTTTCTCTCCTTCTCCAACTCTTGATATCCGGCACAAAGTGATCAGAGCGATGACAAAGGTGATTGGAGCCAACAGGAAAGATAGTATTTGGATGAAATATTGTTGCAAGAAGCGAAAGACTGAAGCTAATAGTACATAGGTGATAAGACACATCCCAAATGACTTACATGGCTCTTTGAAGGGTAATGGAAGGATCAGAACATCACAGAAGTGAGATTTGGCTACCAACATGTTCCACGTCAGAACTACCATTGCAAGCACCGAATAGATTATCGTGGCGATCATCAGTATGTATTTGTACTTGTCAACAGTGAACACTTTCCAAGTTTCACGAGTTCTTGAGGAGCACGTCCAAAGGAACTTCTCAAAGACGATATGGAAGACAAGAAGGGGAACGAACACATTGATGAACTCCTCTACCATTTTGATCTGACCCATAGCTTGAAGACGGATTTGAGCCATTACCTGAATCTCAATGTATTCAGAAACAACATCCGAATCTTACATCGCACTTGAAATGAATTGCCATACTCTTGAAGAAGTAGTTATACTCATAAAGAAGACAGCAAGTCATGTCGACGAACGCAAGAAAGAACAGGAACACGGATCCTTTGAGTTGTGCTTTGAAGCGACGGATCAGAATCTGGAATTGTTGGTGTTTCCTTGTAGAGACCCAGACAGAGTAGTTTGACCGTGTTATAGTTGAGTCACTCCCATGAAACTTTGATCCATTATACTACGACTTTTTTGATTTTGTAGTTGTTACCAACTGTGTCAACATAAACTCTAGAAATTGATGGACTATAAAAGGCTATGCAACTTGTAACTATCCATCATTCACTGACTAAACATGTTCAAACAAGTCCTCATCGCTTGCTTCGTGGTTTCTGCGTTGGCGGCTCCGTTGAAGTATCCAACTGGTAAGTATCACTGCTTGTCGTATTCGTCAATCGGATATTTTCAGAAGAAGAATCGAAGGCAGAACTGAAGGCAGCTGGTATGTCTCAACCATCCATCGACGGACTCTCCGCTTTGACCCAAAGATTTGCCACCGGATACCCAATGGTTCAAGCGAACAAACCAGCTGCGGACAAGTTCATCGCTGATTACACCAAAGACGCCAACGACTTTATCACCGCAATGTCCCCAGAAGATCACACCATTTACACTAACTACTTGAAGAAGTACGGACTTGCCTAATTTGAATGAATAAAGTGATATACACAACTTACACAACTCATAACAAACCCCAGTAGTGCTATGACTGCGAGCACAATGTCAGACTCATTTGGTACGAATTCAGGGCAAGTGTTCTGGATTCTAGTCCAGTTGATTTTCGAAGACATCTGCAAGGACAATTCGAATTAACAAATAGACAACATGAAACAAAGCAGAAGAAAAAAGAGAAGAAAAAAAGCTGGAGCTTCACAAATCTTTGCGCATGTCTATCTCCTTGTAAGGATTTGTTTTTTCCGCTCTTTTCATCTTTTTTATCTTCCTCCTTCGCTTCTTCTCTCTTCTCTTCTCATTCAAGTAATTGCTTCTGAAGACCGCACATCTTCTAAACATACGAAGGGCATGCAGTTCAAAAAGACGGAAAGAATAAGGAAGAACTCGTCGAAAACGCAGCTAAACCGCCAATGAAAACAACAGAAAACACGCGGAGGAGAAGACCAATTTGGAAGCAGACGACGGGAAATTTATTGCCGAGCACGTCGTCTTGTGTGGCCGTCCGTCTGTTTTTTGTTTTGACAAGTAAGGAGCGAGTGAAAAATGAGCATGAAGGGGTGATTGGTTTACGGGAACGAATAGATGAATGAGTGGAAGGCTTTATTCGGTAAGACGTTTAGGCAAGTCCGTACTTCTTCAAACTATCATTATAAATCTTCTGGTCTTCTGGAGACATTGTCTTCACGTAGTCATTGGATTCTTGGGTGAAGTCCGCAATGAACTTGTCAGTCGCTGCTTTGTTCGCCTGCACCAATGGGAATCCCGCAACAAACTTCTGGCTCAAGGCGGCAAGTCCATCGATGGAAGATTGTGTCATTCCAGCGGCTTTCAGTTCGGCACTGTATTGTTCTTCTGGAAATTCTGTGTTCAGAGAATCAGAGAAACTTCAAGACACTCACGACTCGGGTAGTCAACCGCCAAGGCGATTGCGATAACAGCGAGAAGAATAGAAACTTGCTTGAACATATTATAATTTGATGATTTTCTGAACTTCTACCGTTTATTTTATACAGAACACTGCTAGGATTATGACTAGAGACACAGACACATATCATAGTTTGCCCATGAAAAATCCCTGGCATAAACTCCACTTTGAAAACCATGTATCGTTAAAACATCCAATTTTGATCCTTCAAAATACGACTCTTTTAGTTTTATAGGGTTTACCAGGTGAAACAGCAGTGGGTGGCAAACTATAAAAGGCAATGTGTTTCGGAGAGGAATCATCATTCAACTGAACATGTTCAAACAAGTCCTCATCGCTTGCTTCGTGGTTTCTGCGTTGGCGGCTCCGTTGAAGTATCCAACTGGTAAGTGTCACTGCTATTCGTCTTTACGAATCGGGCATTTTCAGAGGAAGAATCCAAGGCAGAACTCAAAGCAGCTGGTATGTCTCAACCATCCATCGACGGACTGTCCGCCTTGACCCAACGATTCGTCACTGGGTACCCAATGGTTCAAGGAAACAAGCCAGCTGCTGACAAGTTCATCGCTGATTATACCAAAGACGCCAACGACTTCATCAACGCAATGTCTCCAGAAGATCACACCATTTACACCAACTACTTGAAGAAATACGGACTAGCCTAACTTTATGAACTTCAATGAATTGTATTCATTTCTTTGTCATTGTTCTGTGCACCGAGACGCCCAGCATCATTATGGGAATGTAAAGCATGACAAGTTAAGTGCATTAGTGTCTTGTACATGATCATCAAGTTAATAGTCTTGCTGGTTTTTTGAACTGATAATGGGCGGAAAGAGGGAGCATCGTTGGTGATAAGAGAAGAAAGTTTCTGTCATTTCACATTGCTTCACTTGTTTCGTAAGCATCATGCGGACGATTTCTTTTATTTCACGAGCGGAAACGTTTGATGAAAACCAAAATGAGAAGAATGAGTGAGTTTGGACTAACAGATTTTCAATACTTCCTCATGCTCAGGTTCTCTGCTTCCGTGGTCCTGGATCAAAGAGAAACTGATTGGAGGTCAATGTGGATTTCTATCTTCTTGCAGTTTGTAGTCGGAGTTCAGGTCTCTGTGTACTACATGTCTATGTGGCCCTATCTTCAGAAAGTTAGTAAAAGAACATGGGACCCTAAATGTAGTGTATTCTGCTTTTCAGTTGGATAAAACTGCAGATGTAGACTTTCTGGGTTGGATTGTAGCTGCATGCAACATCGGCTCCACTATTGTAAGCCTAGGTATTAAGATTCTTTCAAACATTCATTCCAGTCCAACCCAATCTACGGCTACTGGAATCAGCAAACAATGTCTGTGAAATGGCCCGTTATCTCCGGTTTCTTGATTGCAGCAGTTGGTGGGTTTGATCATTTGAAACTTTCCTAATGAATGCATTCAGCGCAAACCTGGTACGGAATCCTTGCAATCTTCTCCGATGCAAAGTGGTTCATGCTGGCTGCGAGAATCATGACAGGACTCGGAGTAGGAAACATTGCGGCTCTCAGAGTCTATGGAGCTACTGCTTCAACTCCTAAAGACAGAATGAAAGCGATTTCGTATGGAACGGGTGGTTACGTTCTCGGTATATCATTCGGACCAGTGCTATCGGCATTCTTCACTCCACTTGGAGAGAATGGTTGGAAGATGGGAGCCATTTACTTCAACATGTTCACTGCTGTGGCTTTTCTGATGACTGGTGTCTGCCTGGTTGCCTGTGTAATTGTTCACTTCTTCTTCAAAGAAAACTACGTCGGGATTATGGAAAACGAAGAGGAGTCCAATGTGGTGGTGCCGAACTATGATTTGTATGGTGCACTGATCTGCATCTACTTGTTCATGATTGTGAACATTATCGCTACAAACATTGAAGTGTAAGTGGGCAAAAAAGAACCGCTTTACTGAACTCATAACTATTCCAGAATGTCCACCCCATTGACTACTGTCCTGTACGATTGGAAAGACAGTCAGTCAATCCTGTACAATGGTATTGCACTCTGCTGCTCTTGCATCGTCTCCGTCGCACTCAACGTCATCTTGGGCTCCACAAAACTAGGCAAACTGTGATGATGATCAACCCGTGTTCAGATTTTTATACCCAAGATCTTACTTTCCAGAGACAAGCGTCTTCAAATGCTCATTGGCATCTGCTTCTTCCTCCTCTATCAAGTGTTCATGTACCCGTGGAACTTCTACTCGGGACCTCTGGACTATCTTCCGGATGGAAAGGACACTGATGTTGCAGGAGGTTGTTATCAGACTTATAAGTGGTGCAGTTGGACTACGAGAGTTCCATTGCCCGTTTATCTCGTCTGTTTTATTGTGTTCTTTGGGATCGCATTCCCATTTGTGGAATCTCCCTCTGCTGCTCTGTATTCTGAGATTTTGGGTCCCCGGAAACAGGGAACCATGCAGGGACTCTTCTCTTTGGGAGGAAGCATTGCTCCAGTTATCGGATCATTGACTTCAACGTAAGCTTTTCCAATTGGAACACAGTCCATCATTTTGTTACAGAGCTCTGTTCCAAGCCACCGGATTCCGGTATGTGATGGTGTATCAAGCTGGTATTCTGGTGGTTGGCGCTGCACTAATCATGATTTTCTATAAGAGATTGGTGCCGTTGAAGTTGAAAGTGATCAAGAAGACTTAGGGTTGTTTCAGGGTTTGTTTCAGAATAAAGAGTTTTGTTTTACTTTTGTTCAGTGTCTTTGAAACATCATAACGTTGTCGTTGATCTGTTATCAGTTGTGTAGGAATGACAACTGTCTTGCGTTTGTCTTGCAGAACATTTTTAATGCTAACTGCAGAAACAGAATTAAAGATTTTCTAATATTTTTCTAACAAACACTAGGTATTGTAGAAACCACAAGACCAGCAGATGATGATTCTTCTTGTACAAATATTGGTTTTCCCTGTCTAGTATTGTTGCAACTGGTAGCACCTACAAAACTAAAAGAGTCGTATTTTAAAGGATCAAAATCTCAACGTTTTGATGACATGACTGAGGTTTGTGTCCAGGAAAACATGTACATTATGACGAATGTCTGTATTTCTCGGTCAACAGTGAATATTATAAAAGTAACTGTGAAAACTGAGTAGGTCATCAAGTTTGAAAATGTTCAAGCAGTCTCTCCTTCTCCTAGCTCTTCTCGTTGCAGCTTCTGCATATTCTATCTTTCCAACACGTAAGCCATTTTGAAGCTGCTACTTCAATGGTTACAAACTTTCTAGAAGAACAGTAAAACGCCGAACTACAAGCCGCCGGTATGTCTCAACAAGGCATCGATGGTCTTGAAGCGCTGAGTTTGACGTTGGCGAACAAGAAAGAGACGAAGAAGTTGATTGCGGATTTCACTAAAGAAGTCAACAGTTACGTAAAGACAATGTCTCCAGAAGATCAGAAGATTTATAATGATAGCTTGAAGAGATATGGACTTCCATCTGTTTGAAGTGTTTGTTTCAATGAATCTTTCCGTCTCTTGACATCTCCTAAAAGTGGCATCTCCTAAACCAGACCCATCTACGACACAAACTTCGACTTTTCGTTGTCGTTTTCGTATTTTGAAAAGCCTCAGCGCCACACGTTGCCAGGGACAATGTGCTGTTTCTGGTCCGTAAATGTGTCTCGGGGGGGTCCTGATTCATTGGTCCCGCGCTGTGTTGCTAACCGGATTTGCATAAAAGGAGGCGAGGACTTCCTCAATTTTGTTGTTTTTGCTATTGTTTTCTTTTGTCTTTTGGAGCTGACCTTGACGAAAAGATGGCATCCAACCCAGCTGCTTACCCACCAAACCTCTTCACTGTCCAGCCACAGATGCAGCAACCGGGACAACAACCGGTTTATGTGTAGGTTACCAGAACTTTGAAGGTAAAGTAACAGTGATCATTCAGTGTTCAACAACAACCGCAACCAACCTACAACGAGCCGGGATGCTGTGAGAGCTGCCTGGCTTGCTGTGTCTGCTGCCAGTGCTGTGTTAGCTGCTGCTCCCTAGCCACCTGCTGGGCTGAACTGTGCTGCGCCATTTGCAACTGATAACTCAACTTGTTTTATTGAATAAGGGATGACACAGATAGATGAATAAAGAGAGACACACTGTTAGAACATGTACAGAAAAGATCTTGTGATCAGAAGTAGTCAGGGAAGTATCATGGAGCAATGTAGACATTGCCTCCAACTTCGATGGTCTTCGCATGAACCCAGAGACGATGGATTAGGGTGTACTTGATGATTTGGACTGAAAATAGGACAGATACGTGCGGTTTTGATGTTGTTTTTTGATGAGCTGCGCGGAGGCTTTCGAAATGTTTTCGGAAGAAAGAGCGAATTGACTTTTTGGCCTCAAGAAGCCGACAGATCAGCATCCATTTTTGAAACTCACTTCCGATTAGCAGGAGAGAACCAATTTCGTAGGCGTATCCAGTGATCAGTCCCAGGAAGAACATGTGTTGTTTTGGTGTCTCATTTCCAAAAGTACCCTCTGCATACTTTTCCATAGAGTCCGCAGATTGTTCGACGGTGTTATTGACTCCGAGTCCCGATGCAGCGAAAGAAGAGTAAGCAACTGGCCATAAGAGGAACTGGAAGATCGCCAGGATCACCCCGATCAGAACAACGTTAAGGGAAAACTTGAGGGTAGCCTTGTTGTTGCGAAGGGCTCCAAAGAGTAGGAGAAGATTCAGCAACAGGAAGAACGAATGCTGGATGACGACCCAGAATGATGGAGCGGTGATCATCAAGCTCAGTCTTCCGATGATACCAAGGATAGCGAAAAAGCAGACAAGGGGACGAGCAGGGACGCACAAGAGTCTGGGAGACTTGAGGCTCATGGAATTGTTTGTGTAGTCCATTCTGAAAACGAAACAAGCTGTGAGCGAAAGAGAAAAGGTGTGATAAATGAGTGAGTTATGAAATGTAAGTGAACTGGAAGTGAAGTGATCATGGGCGTGACAAACCGAAACTAAATACCTATTGTAAACAATCTCCCTCCCGCCTACCTGGACACAAAACACGCCAAAATACGAAAACTCTCAAAATAAGACTGATCACAAGACGGCTGCTTCCGTTGTGATACAGTTGTCATGGAGACAAAAATGCTGAAAACACCACTTTTATCCTGCTATATACACTCTGAAGATACCTGTTCACGGGATTCAAAGTACGATTTTTGTAGTCGCAATGTGTGCAGCTACTGAAAACTAACGGGATGAGTCATGGATATGGGAATCGTATTTTGAATGAGATATGATCGTGAGTGCAAGTTGGACTTTTGGGAGCAGACTGATGGATATAAAAGGCAGGAAACATTTCTAGTAACCATCAACATTTCAAACATGTTCAAGCAAATCACCTTCTTCCTTGCCCTCATTGCTTTCTCCGCTGCTACTCTTGCTGGTAAGATTTTCATGTTACGAACAACTGAAAGTGAAGAATTCAGAAGAGAAAGCCGCCAAGGCCCAAGCTGATCTGAAGGCCGCTGGATTGTCTCAACCAACCATCGATGGACTGATTGGTCTTGACACCAAGTTCTCTGCTGGATTCCCGGGAGTCGCTGGAAACAAGGAAGCATCTGATAAGTTCGTCGCTGACTTCCAAGTTGAGGCTTCCAAATTCATGGATGCCATGCCAGCTGCTGATAAGCAAATCTATGATAACTACCGCAAGAGCCAGGGTATCTAAGCTTTGCTTTGATTGTTTTGAATAAACGATGCAGTACAAAGTTTGGTTCGTTTACTGTATGGACAAAGTAGAATGCACAAAATAAATAGGTGTATTATGGGTTACGGTACACATGAGTTATATACAGGGGGAAGTAGTTGTTGAAAGATTATGGAGCAATATAGACGTTGGCTCCAATGTTCTCAGTGGCCTTGGCGTAGATCCAGAGACGGTTGATCAGGGTGTACTTGAAGATTTCCACTAAAATTCAACTTTCGTTATTAGGGGAATCAAAAAGGCAGGTCTTACTTCCAATAGCCAAGAAGCCTCCGATCTCGAGAACGTATCCCATAATGAGTCCGCGGACGAACATTTTTTCCTTGGTGGTGTCGTTGCGGAGAAGTCTTCCGGCGTAGTTTTCCATGGACTCCATGGACTCCTCGATGGTATCATTCATAGCGAGTCCCGAAGCAGCATACGAGGCGTAGGCAACTGGGAAGATCAGGAACTGAAGAACAGCCAGGACGACACAAACAGCGACAACTCTCTGGGACCATTTGAGAGCCAACTCGTTGTTACGGGCGGCTCCGAAGAGCAGGAGAGCGTTGAGGAACAGAAGAACGATGTGTTGGACACGGATCTCCCAGGACTCCGCCGGAATCAACATCACGATTCTTCCGATGACGCCGAGGGTGGCGAAGAAGCAGACGAGAGGGCGAGCTGGGATGCACAGGAACTTTGGGGGCTGAAGGCCCAGTGGTTGGTCATGATAGTCCATTCTGAAAGGAGGAAATGTAATTTGAAGAGAGGGTTACTAATAGAAGTCCAAAATGACGCTCATCATGAACAAAATATGCACCGCCCATGATCACAAAATAAACTTTTAGACTGAGCAACTCAATATCATTGCGAAATAGTCCATGGGCAACTGGGAGCGAAAGAGCGGGAAGGAGAGAGAACGGACAAATACCAACTGTCAACAATGCCACCAGCTATCCTGTCTATCACGTCATTTCATCTGTTTCGCACAGCAAAAATGGATGGGAAGAATGAATAGAAAACATCTAGAAGCTGGCTGGGGCAATTGCCATGGAAACTGATAAGCCGGCGTGACAAACAAAACAGAGCATGTGATTATTCTGGTGTTATTCTAGCGAAACGGGAATGGAGAGACTCAATAACAAGACAATTTCCCGTGAGCAGAAAGCGCATATCGGCTTCTGCTTCTGTTTCTAGAAGGTTTTGGTTAGAACACAACACTCACACCTCTGTTTCATTGTAACTAGACAAAAACTGAAACATGGCGGCATGTTCTCTACTTGCAAAAAAAGCAGCAGGAGACCACCACAGAACTTTGAACATTGCCAGACACATCGAGGGAAATGCGGAGGAGCTAGAGAAAAAGGGAGAGAGGGTCAACCAGTTGAGGGTCACAAGGGACAGATGGAGAGAGGGTGAAAAGTAGAGAGAGCGATGGTGAGCAATGAGTAAGCATGTGAAGGACAACAACTGGGAGAACGTGAGAGAGATAGGTGTTTTGTTGACTTTGGGTTGAGATTTTTTATCGGGAAACTCACGGTATCATCAGCATTCTTTGGCAGTAGACGCTTTGAATATTCAGAGTGAAATTTGAAGAATGTACTTTCACTGCTCTTTATAGAAAATCCTAAGCCATTGGCTAATCTGTTGTTGGTTTCGAAAAGACTTTGTGGGAAGTGACCTAGATCTTTCTATGTTTTCAGGATTATCTTTTTCAAATGCTTTCAGAACGATGGCTTTATTTGATGTTTCACATACAACATAAGACTACGAGTTATCAATTCCGTTCTTCTTACAAAACGCGTCATAAATCTCTCGATCTCCTGGTGCCATTGACGCCATGAATTTCTTTGACTCCGCAGTAAAGTCCGCCACAAATTTGTGAGTCGCTTCCTGGTTTCCAGAAACTTCTTTGAATCCTGCGGTGAACTTTCTGTCAAGAGCCTGGAGACCGTCGATGGCTTCTTGAGACATTCCAGCTTCCTTCAACTCGGCATTGGCTTTTGCGGAACGTTCGGCTTTCACTTCTGGTGGGGTGCAAGAGTCTACAATTGATACATTGAACTAAACGGTATCAAAACAAGAGGATGGCTTACCACACATGTTGAAGATGAGAGAAACTGTCGAGAAATGTATCTTGCCTTTTCTCTGGAGCTTTTCTTTTATACCCCATGCTCCAGAAGTATCGTATTGTTTGTCACACGCACACCTGTTCACATAGAAAAGTCAAAATACGATTTTTGTGTCTGAAGAACTACTGCGCCCAATGAGTGACTCATGATTTATGGAACGGAGAATCGTATTTTGAGAATGAGAAACGTATTTTGAAGGAAGCAGTGTAGAAAAGAGAAGAGGTGAAAGTGCACAGGGCAGATAACTGTGAAAGTATATAAACCCGGAAATGTAACACAAAGTATCAACCAAACATGTTCTGGCAACTCACCGTCTTCCTGGCTCTTCTTGCATTCACTGCTACCGCTAGTCCGATCCGTAAGTGACTATAGAGAACTTTATAATGATGAAATAACTCCAGAAGATCAAGCTGATGCTGAACTGAAAGCCGCCGGTATGTCTTCAGAAGGTATCAACAGTGTGCATGCGATTCAAACCAAGATGACAGAAGAGGCAAAGGGCAAGGATATGTCGAACAAAGAAGTCGCCGATAAGTATATCGCGTTTTCCAAAGCCGAGTCTCAAAAGTTTCTGAATGCTCTATCTCCAAATGATCGCACTGTTTATGAGGCGTTCCTCAAGAAGCATGGTGTTACTCTGTTCTAAATGTAACTGTTGGTTTCTGACAAATGAACGTTTCATTATGAAGTTGAAGTGTAACAATTTAGTGGACAATGTACTGGTTCTGATTTGGACCATAACCAGCATAGTTTGGATTGTTCACTGTGATCACTGAAACTGTCGTGTTTTTTACGTGCTCCCACATACGATTGATGAGAATGTATTGGATGTAGAATTCTGAAACAACGCATTCTTATTATCATGGAATGTGTGTCCATACTCACTTCCGATCCAGAAAGCAAAGATGAGCTCGATGAGGTATCCGGTGACAAGGGCTACTACGAAGATGCTTGCATTGCTATGATGATGTCCAGCGTCGATCAACTCCATTGCCAAGCTCACATTGTCGTTCCCATGCGGAACACTAAGAACGAACATGCTGGATAGAAGAACAGGCCAGATAGCGACATTGAGAATTGCAAACCAAATGGAGAAGATCACAACTCGTCGCGACCACTTCAACGCTCGTTCATCATTGTAATACGCTCCTACGAGAGTGAGAAGATCCAAAAGAATTGGGATGATTGGAGAAGCACGGGCGGCTCCGTATTTCCCCGTACTCAAAATTCCAGCAATGCCAGAACAAATTCCAAAGGCGGAGGTGAAAATGAGCAAAGGACGAATGGGGAAACAGCAGAAGCGAGGTGGATCAAAGTTGAGAGGTTGAGGACGGGAATCCATGGTGGATAAGAAATGAGAAAGATACTTGGTATTTAAACGAAACCTTGCTGTTTTTCACTGACTCATGTTGTTCACATGAGTCATGATAAGGAAGGAACATGGGAAATCGAGAACCTGTTTTGATTTTCAACTGATAAGGAAATCGGAGAGATAGAGATAGTGTCACTTCATTCGTCTGTCAATGATAGGAAGTACAGTTATACATATTCATATTTAGAGATCCGATTTGTTAAAGATCGTAGATGGTGTCGAATGAGACGTTATCTGCAACGATCACATTACCTTACTGTTCTTGTCATCACTATTCAGTTACCCGCAATGTCTTTACTCTTGTACAGTCCATTGATAAGGTAGAATTTGAAGATTTGAACAATCACCCCGAATCCAATAAGACCCTCTGTGATGTATCCCATCTTTAGCTCCGTTGCAAACTTCGCACTTTGTTTCTTATCAAAGACGTTACTGATAAAGTTCAGAAGTTCATTGTCTTGATGAGACACACTACTTGACACAAACACTGGCCAGATGCAGAAGTTTACAATTGCATACAAAACCGACAATGCAACGAATCCACGGGACCATTTGAGCAGAGACAATTGGTTAGTGACAATTCCAATCAACGGGAGAACATCGAGAATGCAAGCGATCAAAGGAGCAATCCAAATCAAGTACTCCCTCTCTTTCAAACATTCATAGATCAACAATCCATTGTATCCGGTTGATAACACTGTGATGACTGATACCAATGGGCGGAGAGGAATCAACAGGAAGGTTGGGTGTTGGGGAGATGGACTAATCTCGGGATAAGAGGTCATAATGTGAATGGTTTTTGTTTCTCAGATTCCCATCATCATTTATACAATTTGCAAATCATTCTTCTAACAGGTTATTCCTAAGGTTTACTCATTAGTCCTTTGAGTATCATTTTATTCATCACTCGCAAACCGAATCTCTATTTATCAATCCCCATCTTTTTCATGTGATCATCATAGATTTTCCGATCCGACGGCGACATTGACTCGATGTAATTGTGTGCTTCCAGTTCAAACTCTTCATGAAACTTCTTCGATGCTTCCTCGTCATTTTGAACTTTGGGGAATCCCAGAAGATACTTCTTGTTCAGTGCATCAAGTCCTTCAATTGTTTGTGTAGACATTCCCGCTGCTTTCAGATTACGAGCAGCTTGTTCCTCTGCCAGATTTCGGTTCTTTGTGAGATTGAGTTGAGCACTGACTTGCCACATTGTTAACCTGAAATCAAGACGTCAAAACATACCTATGTGAAAAGAAGAAGAAGAACATTGAAAAAAATAGGCAAAAAGAATGAAAAAGAAGTGCGACTGCGACTCGTTATGCCTGCGTCTCCGCCACCTATGCAAACATGTCCAACAAGCCAAAATACGATTCTTGTGCTCGGACGAAAACAAATTGCATGATGGGAAACTGAGACAAAAGTTCAATGTATGAGTCAGGGAATGGAGTCAGGGAATGGATGGCTCTGATAGTTCGAGAATCGTACTTGGAATCGTATTCGAACAGGTCGAAGAAGACAGAAAGATGGATATAAAAGGCATGAAACATTCCTAGTAACCATCAACATTCCAAACATGTTCAAGCAAATCACCTTCTTCCTTGCTCTCATCGCTTTCTCCGCTGCTACTCTTGCTGGTAAGTTCTTCATTTCACAGACCACTAAACGTGAACTATTCAGAAGAGAAAGCCGCCAAGGCCCAAGCTGATCTGAAGGCCGCTGGCTTGTCTCAACCAACCATCGACGGACTGATTGGTCTTGACAACAAGTTCTCTGCTGGATTCCCGGGAGTCGCTGGAAACAAAGAAGCTTCAGACAAGTTCGTCGCTGACTTCCAAGTGGAGGCTGCCAAATTCATGGATGCTATGCCAGCTGCTGATAAGCAAATCTATGATAACTACCGCAAGAGCCAGGGTATCTAAGCTTTGATTGTTTGAATAAATGATGCATTATAACTGTTCGAATTCATTCTATTCAAACTCATCGCAACATTACACGACAATGTTTTATCCATTTGTGTCAAAGTTGATACACTTACTCATTAGTGTATGTTTCTTGTGGTCAGTATCGTATTAGTATAACTTTATTCATCTCACACACACACAAATCAAACAATTATCTTTTGATCCCCAACTTGTTCAAGTGCTCATCATAGATCTTCCGTTCTGCCGGAATCATTGACTCGACGTAGTCCAGAGCTTCTCGTCTGAATTCTTCATGAAACTCCTTCAATGCCTCCTTATCATTCTGAACTTTGGGCAATCCCAGAAGAAACTTTTTGTTCAGTGCATCAAAACCTTCAATCGTTTGGGAAGACATTCCTGCTGCTTTCAGATCACGAGCAGCTTGTTCCTCTGCCAGGATTTTGTTTCTGGTAACATTGAGTTGAGCACTAGCTTGCCACATTGTTGACCTGAAACCAATGAGTAAGAACATGTGCGAAAGACAAGAACTGAGGAAAGATAGACAAAACGACTGAAAACAGTGCGAATGCGTATCTTTATGTCTGCACCCTATGCAAACAAGTCTAACAAGTCAAAATACGATTCTTGTGCTCGGGTTGAAAACAAATTGGGTAGTGGGAAACAGATACAAAAGTTCAATGTATGAATCAGAAAGTGGGATAAATCTGGCTCTGAAACTTTGAAAATCGTACTTGGAATCGTATTCTGCCAGTTGGAAGAAGTAACGGGATGAGTCATGGATATGGGAATCGTATTTTGAATGAGATATGATCATGAGTGCAAGTTGAACTTTTGGGAGCAGACTGATGGATATAAAAGGCAGGCAAAATTTGTAGTAACCATCAACATTTCAAACATGTTCAAGCAAATCACTTTCTTCCTTGCCCTCATCGCTTTCTCCACTGCTACTCTTGCTGGTAAGCTTTTCATATCACGAACAACGGAAAGTGAAACATTCAGAAGAGAAAGCCGCCAAGGCTCAAGCTGACCTGAAGGCTGCTGGCTTGTCTCAACCAACTATCGACGGACTGATTGGCCTTGACAACAAGTTCTCTGCTGGATTCCCTGGAGTTGCTGGAAACAAAGAAACTTCAGACAAGTTTGTTGCTGACTTCCAAGTGGAGGCTGCTAAATTCATGGATGCCATGCCAGCTGCTGATAAGCAAATCTATGATAACTACCGCAAGAGCCAGGGTATCTAAGCTTTGATTGTTTTGAATAAATGATGAATTATAACTATTCAAATATACTCTACCCAAACTAATCCTTCCGTTGTCCCGGGTCGTAGACCGCAACATAACCCGGCGATATTTCATTCATTCGTGTCAAATTTGATACAAACATTGTACCCGAGACATTGCTTTCCTTCCAATCATGCTCCGAAATCTAGTATTCCTCTTGACTTTTATAGTCATTACTGCTGCGAAAGCTCCAGGAGGTGAGTTGTGTCATTCTTATCATGATGTCATGTTGTATTTCCAGAAGACAAAGCCGTTGCTGAACTGAAGGCTGCTGGGATGTCTCAAGCAAGCATCGACAGCCTGATTGCATTGAGCAACAAGTTCCCGATGGGAGGAAGTGGACAGGAGAGAGCTGCGTTTGAACTGGAGAACCAGAAAATGCTGGATGCAATGCCCGCAGCTGACAAGACGATTTACGAAGAGTTCAAGCAGAAAAGAAGACGCTCAGAATAAATGTGATTCATTGTATACTCTGAATAAAGTGTTCATCTGAAAAAGTGATGCATTACGATATACCATAAACAATCCTATCCTCTACTGTCATAAACTCCAATTCACTCCCGTAGACTATGATGATTCAGCGGATCGGATCATGATGATTCTCTACTTTCAAGTTCAAAAAATCGAATTACCGAACTGCCACCCACTTTTCTCTGTAAAACAGGTTGTTGTTCATAGTTTATGACGGGATTTTATGTGAGTATAAATGCTGGAAACCTCATCGACCAATCATCCACATTCACTGGAACTCAACTTTTAAAATGATCAAGCAACTCTCTTCTCTTCTCGTATTGGTGGCCCTTACGGCTTCTGCGCCGACAGGTTAGTAAGTGAAGCTAAACTAGATCAAGCTGTAACTTTCAGGTGAGCAGATGAAGTTTGAGCTTAAGGCCGCTGGAATGTCTCAAGCAACGATTGATGGATTGAGCGGTCTTGAGAACAAATTCAAGGAGCAGTACCCAGCGGTTGCAGCTAACCAAGATGCTTCTAAGAAGTTCCTGGATGACTTCCGAGTGGAGAGTGACAACTTCATGGCTGCGATGCCACCAACTGACAAGGCTATCTATGACAAGTTCGTGAAGGAGCAAGGAGACAAAGCTTATGCCGAGTTGAAGAACAATGGTATGTCACAGGCAAGCATTGATACTCTGAGTGCGCTGACCTCCAAATTCACGTCGGAGTACCCGAAACTTTCCGGAAACAAGGAGGCTGCTGACAAGTTCTTGGAGGACTTCAAGGTAGAGAGCGAGAACACTGTGAACGCGATGCCGGAAGCTGATAAGAACATTTACCACGAGTACATTAAGAAGATGGGAGTTGCCAAGTGATTACTGTAACTGAAATAAATTATGAAATACTCGAGTTCCCACGCGTTTTGTGTCAAAAATATAACAAGCTGCATACATATCATATCTCTTTTTCTCCCTCTCTCCGTAAAGTATAATCCCTACATGCTCACTCTCATGTTTATCCCGTCACAGCTTCATTTCACGTGCATTATTCGGGCAGGACACCTCAAAGAGACTCCAGATAAGCAGACAGAGGCGTCGTCGTTTTCTCTTATCTGCTCACACTTCACCTATTACACAGCTTCCCGTTTTCAATATGTTTCCGTTTCATTTCCATTCGTTTTCAGGTAACCATGGAGCCATTAGAAGATGATACCGCTCTTAGAAACCTTGTCACTACCTACTTCACAGAAGAGCTTCAATATCCAGGACTGCAAGAAGGTGTATTCTGCGAGATCAAAAGAGCAAGTGTTGGGGAGAAAGCTGTCAACTCGCTGACAATCAACATCATTCGGAATCACATGAAGAAGCAGTTACACAAGTACCGCGCTAACAGAGCTGAGCAGATCTACCATAACATTTTGTTCAACTGTGAGTTTTAAAGATGTAAGAGATTTGCGAAATTGTATGATTTTGCAGTGCCACAATGCATTATAACTTGTAGCAGGTCGTTGAAGTTGTTCGGTGTAACACAAAGTGCGGAAGAGGCTGAAAAAGAGCTGGATTATAAAACAATGAAACTCCGTGATTCTGAGGACATATTTGTGTGTACTGAAGAACGAGAAGATCAACCGAATGCAGCAGGAACTGTGGAGGAAAAGGAGAGAAAAGGGGAACAAGCATTCGTTATCACAGCGAATCATTTTGCCAGTGACCCAGTGCTCATGGAGAAGATCGTCCGAGTGAACTTGTCGCGTGACAACTGTGAGAGCTTTGTTGCGAGAGTCGACCCAAACTTGTTCACTGTTCTACTCAACGGAATAATCATCTTAGAGGCCTCCAATGATTCGTATTGTCCCCGCAGAGCTGAGATTTTTGCTTGGGTGGCCTTGCAACGAGGAATCAAAAGAGTGACGATTGTTGTGAAAAGTGAGCAATTGAAACAAAGATCACATTGTGACCATAACAATTTATTGCAGCGATGGCACAAAATGAACACAAGTTTTCACGGAAATTCATGAAAGATCTCGATGACACGTTCCCATTGACAGTGCCAGAAGAGGGTTTCAAAACAGCCATGAAAGATGGGAGCAAAGTGATCTACGATAGGACGGCTTTCACGCATGACGGAAACGTCACTTTTCAGTGTGAGTACTTGGTGCAAAATCGATACTTGGCTAGGTTCGAGGAGGCGTATCGTTGGTTTGGTGGCTATCACTGAATGTTGTTCTCTTTCTGTGAGAGTTGCGATGATACAGTTTATTGATAATCTTGAAATAAAGGAGTGCCCAGTTGATATGACAATGTTAGAATGACAGGATATGCGATTTAGGAACAAGTATATATAATGATGTGTATTCGGATTCCATAGCTTGACTGATGTTGTGATCGTTCTGATCTTCTTCTTCATTGCATTCATTCGCTCGTTGAACTGTTGCTCTGCGATTCCGGGAAGTACGACGCGAATGTGATTGCGACGAGTTTAAGAGGCAGGGAGTAGGTGCTGAAAGAATATGGTTTGTTTCTGTACAAAACCTGTAAACTCACTTGAACTTCTGTGTGGGTTCATAACGCTTACTAAACAGCCAACTGTTCTGACGAGCTTTCTCCACTGCTATGAAGTATTGCCGTTCCAGGCAGATACTCCAGTTTGTTTCATTCGTTGAGAACAGAGCAGAATACGTTGCGAAGCACGTGTTGTACAAAGTGTTATACAATTGCTCATCGCCAGAGAGTCTTGGAAATTTTGCAGCACTCATTGAACACAAGTCAGTGTCATCCATGGGTTTGGAACGTTTAGAGGATGACAAAATGGATTCGACAGTGAAGCTAGTGTTTTGTTTGGAGGCCACAACCATATCCGCCACGTCTTGTTGAATAGGGGATTCAACAGGCGATGGAGAATTGAAAAGGGAAGAATTCAAAGATACTGAAGATTCAGAGAAAACAGTGTTTCGAGAAGATGAGGAATTCAGAAGATTGGGGTACTCTGGAGATATTGGGTTTGGAGTGAAGATGGAAACAATGCTGTCGGGAGAAACTGGATTCATTGAATTGTATCCACTAGAAGAGTTGGAAGACGTGGGACTAGAAGTTTGAGTGTTGAAGTAAGAGTCAAGGAAGTGGGTTTGGAATGGCTCTAGAGAATTCAGGCGATCCAGCATTGCCTGAGAGCAGAAAATATCTTGATCTGAAGACATTGTCGTTTCCGGACTTTTGGAAGAAGAAACGGAATCGACAGAGAAAGACATCGTAGTAGACTAACGAATGAATTGGATACAGAATCAGAATGATTGGAGAGATGGAGGTGGGTCTGTAGTGCACTGCGTTTTCCGTCTACCCCCTCTTCCAGTCTCACCGTCATCGGAATATAGGGTACGTGCTGGAGGGGTGTGAACCGTTGTCTTTGACGGGAAGTTTATGGCCCAGGTGGTCCGAGTGAACAACACATTTGGAGAGTCGATCTGTAGTTGTGGCAACTGATTTAGAGTGTGATTTTTTGTAGTTCCTCGAAAAGTGAACTTTGGAATGCACTGATAAAACAATGAATGTTTCAAAAACAGAAACCAGTATCGCAAACACTTCTTATCTCTTACTGATAAGTACACGGTCGGCGGAACCCGAGAGATGTCCGCTGCTGGTAAAGAGTGGGTTGGCGGCTTATCTTCCCCTCGTTTCCAAGTTGGCGCCCACTCCCCACCTGCTACTTCCAGGGCACTTTCTGGACAACGGATCCTCTGAAACGAGTAAGTTTGAAAAAAGTGTATCAAGTTTTTCAAAGGTTTGTTCTTTCAGCTCCTGTTGGGTGATGCAACCCGAAAAGATTGTGAAGATTCACGACGTCGAGATGACTGATATGGCTGCTCCAAAGCAGGTCAAATAGAAGACTCTCGTTCAGGTCACCAAGAACAAGTGAGTTGGGTGAAGTATATATATGAACAATAGTAATTATAATATTAGGATGACTCTCTAGATTACGTTTCACATGGGAACTTGTTCAAGCAGTTAATTAGATACCTTTCCAGAGACCACTCGGCCGCTCCGAACTTCGCAAGCCGTCTCGATGCACGCATGAAGAACAACGGCGATCCGATGACCAGGGTAAGTGGGAAAATGTACAGGAAGTGGGAAACTATTTGATTTTTATATGGTCAAAAACAATACATATCAACCCCGCGGCTTTTTTCAACGCGTTTTCTTTCAGCTCGTCCTCGCTTCGAAGTCCGAAGAGAACCAAGTTCGTCGTTTCGTTTCGGAGGCAAACCCTTGCTCTCCCTGAGACGCGACGACTTGGCCGCTCTGTACCGCACCAAGGGATCTGGTGCATACATTAAGGACGATGTCATCGAGGAGCGGATTCGGACCCGCACAGCCAGCAGCACCACGTTCGCCACCGTCAGCCCCTGGCTCTTCCACCGCGAGCAGTGGATCCACGCAGAGAGAGAGAGAGTTGGGAGTTGTTCTGCCGCAACTTCAAGATCGTTTTCTTCCCGATCGTCATCAACTTCCACTGGACGTTGATGATTGTCAGCAGAAACGAGTTGTGGCACTACAACCCCCTCTCCGACCACATCCCGCAAGCCGTGACGGACTTCTCTCAGTTCCTCTACCGCAACTCCGGGAAAACGACACCAACAGGGCTCTTCGGACTACCACAACAGCCGGACGTCAATTGCGGAGTCTTCGTGTGCAAGAAATGTTGGAAGGCCGAGTGGAAGAATGGAAGCGAGAGAGAAGGATCTGCAGGCCAAGGCGCAGAAGGAGGATGACGATAGCGACATTGAGATTGTCACTGAAATGGGTTCTACACTCATCGCTCCGCCCGTCAATGTCAGAGAGCAGCAGAAGAAAGACGACGAGGACATTGAAGTTGTGTTTGCAAGTGGCCCTGCGACCAGTGGATTTGTCAATGAAGATGGCAGCCACAATTGAATGGATCTTTGGACGGAAGCTGCAGACTCCACGACAAAAGGGATCGACGGAATCTGGAAGTGCGTCACCAAGCACCGGAACCTCTTCCCTTCGCAAAAGTTCTGGTCTGCAAGAACTCGGGATTCAGATGGAAGTGGCGGATTTGCAGAAGATGTAAGTTTGCTTCTAAAGTTCTAATTGAAAATGTTTACCTTTTTGTTTCAGCTTTGATCATTCCCTGACGCACGAGTTGAACAAACGAGATTGGCCGGCAACGGAGAAAATGAATTTCTACCTGAACGACGCCGATCAGAACATTGCCAAAGGAAGGACCTCCGATGAAGAAAGCTAAGATTCACTGATGATATGTTTTTGGATTTTCAATGTTTCTCAATGATGTATGAAAATAATAAATGTTTTTTCAAATTAATAAAAGAACACTGTAAATTGTAAATCAGAGAGCTCCAAAATTACCGGGACAAAGCCCATACAGTCGTTGGGGATTGCAAATTTGTTAATCACTACAATTCTCAATCAGAAAAATGATGATTGAGAACGAGAGAAAAAAGATCACAAACGTTTCTGAATAGATTGCATCAATTCCGAAAGTTTGAGACTGATAAGGCCGAAGAACAGTTTGTCTGCTTCCTTATCAGCTCTAGTCTATAAGTACGCCGTGGGCGGAACCCGCGATTGGTCGGCTGCAGCCGTGAACAAGAGTTGAAGTCTCTTGCTCCCGTTTTTCTAATCTGTCTACTCTATTCTGTTGCCAGTTCATCACGAAGAACGCTGAAAGGTGAGGTGGTTCGAACTCATGGCTGGCCGTCTCGACTCGTGGACTCAAGAGAAAACCAATGACGATGTGTACAAGTTCAGACAAGAGTTCTTGGCAGAGTTGTTGGATTACAAGGTAAGCAAAAGAGTCAAACTTTTTGAAACTTTTTGGATAAAGAGATTTAGTACTTGAAAGCTATAATTTCAGGAGTATTGGGCCTTCAATGACGCATCCTCGACGGCAGCGCCCAAGTCTCGCAGCCTGCGATCTCCGTCGTCCCGTCAACCAACACTGTGTCGCCTATGGAATTAGCTCGCTGCATGCAGAAGAGGGAGCGTAGGAGACCGCTCTGCAGGAGTCCGGACCCTCCGTGCCACTGGTTGACGTGAATCCGATGGAAAACCTGGAAACGGAGCTTGGAATGAGTTTCAATGTGATCTACAAGCTGGCCCACTGCATCAAGGAAGCGCTCACCAAGAGCAATCACATCACGTGAGTTGAGAAAAGTATACTTTGAAACACCTATAATCCTTTATTTGCGAGAAAACATTCATTCGCTCAAATTTCTAGCTGATAATATTGAAATTTTCAGGCTTCCCGCACTGATGTTGGCTGTTCTGGACCACCTGCATTCCATCAACCCGCTTTATGTCCCATCAGTGCGCCAGAAGAAGTGCCAGACAACAGTACAACTACAACTGTGGCTGTACGCGAGAAGATGGATGTGCCGCGCTGTATCCAGACAACAGCTTGCAAACATCCTTCAGAAGCTCGGGTATGAACGATTTTGCTTATTTCCATCTCTACCGTTATGTTTTTCAGCATCCCAAAGTTTGGCCACCCCAGATTGCATCCAGTACAGTCGACTCCAGCGTGCATCGGCGGAACCATCATCATGTGGTACGTGGCTTTCGAGGTGTCCTGCCCGGTTCTAGCTGAGGAAATGACTGGCTGGTGCAAGAACCATGCCCAGGTACCAGTCACCTACAACGACGAGACGCGCTGGCTCATGGTGGTCCCGATGACCAAGGAGAAGAAGCAATACTACTACTGGATCTTCCTCGCAAGTTTGGACCTGGTGCCAGGGTAAGTTAATACCGTTTTTGTTGTTTTCACAATATTAAACCAGTCTGAACAACATTACATTCCAGAAGAAACGCCAACAACGCTGTCTTCAGCAAGGAACTCTGGAAAGGATTGGCCGAAGGGTGGATGGCTGAGGTGATTGACAGAGAGCGGAAGGAGGCCGGCGGAGAGGAAATGCCCCGGGGAGGGTTATCGGTGAGACAATTCTACTGTTCACCATCGAATAATTATGATGTTTTTCAGTAACATGGAGCACTGGTAAATTCGAGCATCCGGTACGCATGTTTCCGACACGGGATCTCGTTGAACATCTGGCAGAAGCTCTGAATATCATTATAATTTGCTCTTTGAATTTTGCATCGGCTTTTGTTTTTCTTCATTTGTTACATGTTGTTTTCGAGATGAATTGTTCTTATATAAAAATAGAATGAAAACGTTGATTAAAACATAACTTTGGAACAAGAATCTTAACAATAAAAGAAGCTCAAAAGTGTTTCATTCTTTTTCGGCTGTTTTTATCGGACGGGTAGTGATATGTTTTGTGCAGCGATGTGCAGCGACTACAGTGATCGGAGTCTCATGAACATTAATTTTCTAAAGAAGTGTAATAAAGGAGATGTTGGAAAGATGAAGCTTCAAATTGATTGTATTGTGTGTTTTGTGTCTGCGTTTCAATGATGAAGCCATTTGTGAACAGACTTTGTTCCCTTATGTAAAGTATACTGCGAGCGGAACCCGGAAATTGTCGGTTGCACTCTGTAGTTAGGGTAATCGTGACTGGCTCGCGCGTTTGCCGAGACGGTCTGTCGCTTGACGACACTCTCGGCCCTCCAACATGCGGTCGTCAAGTAGGTATGTTGAGGGTTTTGCAGAAGTAGTAAAAAATCCGTTTACTTTTTTTAGACTTGGTCCATTATTGTGCAAGTATGCAGAAGAACATTGCCCCATCCGCCGCCCAGAAGAGCGCCATCGCTGAGTCGCCGATGGTTGACGTTGCGACATTGGAAGTGGTCTCGGGACTGACTCTGGACGAGATCTATCAAGTTGGTAGCTCTTTGAAGGAGTCGTTGACCAAGAACCAGAGTGTGCACCACCTAACGTGAGTTGGGGAAAACAGAACTTGAAATCTAAACTTTTAAACTGAAGAATACACTTCTAAACTTGAATTTCTGGCTCATAATTTTGTTATTTTCAGGTTGGACCCACGTCTTCGAGCCGCACTCGACCATCTCCACGCCGTGAACCCGCTCTACGTTCCGTCGCTTCGCCAGAAGAAATGCCAGAAGGAGGTGTTGACGGAGGTGCTCGAGATGCTGCTGCGAGCGGTCACACGCCACCCGACCAGCCCTTCTCCCGCCCCCACTCCAGTTCCTGGCCCCGCTTCTTCCAGTTCCACCGTTCCCCGTCAATTGTACTCGGAAGTGGTTTCGACACGGAAGAGCTCAGAAATGGTCGTGGATGCTGTTGCCGTGACAGAACGTCGGCTGTCGACTCTCTCCGTCGCCCCAGAAGCCGTTGTTCACCAGGTAGGTTAATGGTTTTCAGAAAAATCAAAGGAATTTAATAATGAAAGAGAAAACTTACAAAACTTTCAGAACGCCAGCCACACCAGCATCCCAAAGCCAGCGATCCATGTCCCTCCAGTCAACAACGACGACAAGGACCTGGACGAAGTGTTCCTGACCGATGAGAGTGTCGTGAACTCTCCAGAGACCCATTCTCCGTTCAGACACGTGACATGCCGCCGGAGACTCTTCACCAAGGTATTACTCAGTCTTCTTTTCCACTCACATTTCCAACTAACTACTTCTCATTGCAGAAAAGTCGTGCTGAAACGCTCACTTCGCCGCTCCCACTCGTCTCCACCCCTGGTTCCGTCGTCGGTTCAGAGAACCCTGTTCTCTCCGACGATGACGTCGTTGTGAAGATTTGGGAACGCCTAGGCCATGCAGTTTCCATTCCCCGACTTTTGGAATGATGTGATGCCGTCGCTGAGAATCGACAACGACATCGGTTCTGTGAGGAGACGGTAAGTTGCGCAAGTGTTTATTCATTGATTTATATACTTATTGCAGATTCGAGGACACCTTTGAGGAACACTGGAAGGCGTCCAACATCTCGTATGCCCGGAAGAAGGAGATCTACGTCCTTCATCGTCTGGAGGATGCGTTGAGCGAGGTCGAAGGAACCGCAGTAAAGAGCCCCGCAGCCGAGCAATCCGAACCGCCGAAGAAGAGGGTGTTTTTCGCACCGGAGTTCGTTATCGTCAACTCGGTAAGGTTGGATAACCGTGCACCATCCTTTGAAGCTGTGCAAGCCGCGCTCCGGAAGCTTCGAGATCTCATGTAAGAGCTGTAGTATCAAAATTAGTTTCATATGCCATTTTTCAGCTTCGAGAGGTGGCCACAAGACAAGATTATGCCGTTGGAGTCTACTCCAGGATGCTTCAAATCGGACATTCGAGTCTGGTTCACGACCTTCGCCGTAAATTGCCCACTCCTTGCTGAAGAGCTGACGACTTGGTGCAAGCAGTACGTTCAACGCGAGATCGTTGTCGCCAACCAGAAACTTCGACAAATGCTGGTTCCGAAGCTCCCGAAAAGAAGATCTACCACTACTGGCTGTTCTTGTTCCAGTTGAGTCAAGAGGCGAGGTTAGTTTTGACACTTTTCTTTGCTTTTTGTGATATATAAGGCTGTCAACCACTAACTTTCAGAAGAGGAAGCAGCGTGTTCAGTGACGCGTTGTGGACTGATCTGGATGAAGCGTCGCTGTGGCTGTCAGAAGTGGTCAAGAAGGAGCTGGAGAAACACAGAAGATCTGTCCAGAGCAGCGTCGAACAAGCTTGTCTGCAACACGGAGTTCCCGTCGCTACCTGGGAGAATGTCTAATGTCTTTGTATCGATCTTGGTTTTTTGTTCTCTTTGTACTTTCAAATGTTACAACTTTTTTTCTGAATAAATTGCTTTGATTCAAGAAGAGAAAATGAAACTGTTCATATTGAACTTTGAAACACACAGACATAAAGCGAAGAAAGACAGAGAATGAGACAGAGAGATCAGGCAGTAAGGGGTGTGAGAAAGCAACTATTCCTGCGTTCTTTCTCTTTCAATTGCTCTTCTAAACACATTTTGTTGTCGAATCCTTTTCCAGATTGTGAAAGAAGATCACAAAAGTTTACAAATAGATTATATCAATTCCGAAACTTCGGGACTGATGAGGCCGAGGAACAGTTTGTCTGCTTCCTTATCAGCTCTAGTCTATAAGTACGCTGTGGGCGGAACCCGCGATTGGTCGGCTGCAGCCGGAAACAAGGATTGAAGTCTCTTGCTCCCGTTTTTCTATTCTTTCTATTCTATTCTGTTGCCAGTACATCACGAGAAAAGTTGAAAATTTAGGTAATTTTTTTTTATCTTTTTCAAAATACAGTTAGGATTAGAAACAGTAAAATGTCTCTCTTGAAAAACCAAAGTGCAACATACAATTGGTGTTTTTACAGGAAATGGATAGCATCGACTGCTGACACTGCTGCCACTGCTGTCACACCTCGTAGATCCAATGCAGATGTGACTTCTCCGAAGAAGACCCCAGTGAAAACTCCAGCCGACACTGTCGTTGCCGAGACAGTTCGCAGGATGTCCACAATCTCGGTGAGAAACGAAGAGGTGAGTAATAGTTTGTAAGTTTTGAGAAATATTGAACTCATCTATTGATAGAAACGAAAACGAATCAAAATTTTCAGAGCATCCCGATCGTCCGAGACTGTGTAACAGTCCGGAAACCTCGGATGGCAAGATCCAGATCCGATGAGGCCTCCGCACCACAGCCGATCGTAGATGATGAAGAAGACGAAGTGTTCGTTGTTGAGCCGTGTCATGTGGAGGCACCGAGTACTCGAAACATCACCCAACGACGTCTTCACCAATTGCTGAATCGACACGACCTTGGGCCCCTGTACCACACGACCACTCGGAAAGCATGGCTCGGAGACTTCGTGGCCTACGAGTTCTTCCTCTCTCGAACCAAGGATACCACCAAGTTCGGTGCTCTCGACCCTTGCTGGATATGCCCCGAGCAGTGGGAGCATGCTCAGAAGGCACTGAAGCGAATGTACAACGAAGGAGTAGAGAAGGTGTTCTTCCCAGTGGCTCGCAGCGATCACTGGACTGTTTTGGTCATTGGAAAGGACTCCTCCTGCCACTTCAACTCCCTCTGGTCCGGAGTTCCCTCCGCAGTCAAGGATTTTCACGAGGCGCTCGTCAAACTGCCGACTCCCCTCACTGGTCCCCTCAAGAGCTACGAGAACCTTCCCAAGCAACAGGACGATGTCAATTGTGAAATCATGGTTTGTGAATACCGATATTCAGTAGTTTCTTGAAAAAATCTATAATTTCAGGAACACTGGGCTTTCGACCACGCAATGATCCAGGACAAGCGGAGCCAACGAAGAAGAAGCTCTTCCGCGCCCCACAGTTCACGGTGCTGAACGCCAGGAGATCAATTTGTCACGCTGCATCCAGACAACAGCTCAGAAACAATCTTCAAAAGCTCGGGTATGAACCAGTTTGCAAATTTCCATCTCATCCACGATGTTTTTCAGCTTCGACGAGTTCGCCCACCCCAGACTGGTTCCGGTGCAGTCGGGGTGTCCTGCCCGGTTCTAGCTGAGGAAATGACTGACTGGTGCAAAAACCACGTGCAGATCCCAGTCACCTACAATAATGAGGCACGCTGGCTGATGGTTGTCCCGATGACCGACGACAAGATGCAGTTCCACTACTGGATCTTCCTGTCTAAATTGAGCTTATCTATTTGTTACGAACTTTTTTCGAGATGAATTGTTCTTATAGAAAAAGAGAATGAAAACGTTGATGAAAACATAACTTCGAAAAAAGAATCAAAACAATTCCAAAAAATACTCCAAAGTGTTTCATTCTGTTTCGGTTGTTCTCATCGGACAGGTAACTATGTGTTTTGTGCAGCGACCAGTGATCGGAGTCTTATGAACATTGATTTTGTGTAGACGAAGAGTTGGAAAGACGAAGCTTCAAACTGATTGTGTTGTGTGTTTTGTGACTGTATTTTCAGGTTGATGAAGCCAGTGGTAAGCATACGTTGTCTGCTCTCTTATCAGGTCTCCATGTGAAGTATACTGTGAGCGGAACCCGGAATTTGTCGGTTGCACTCTGTAGTTAGGGTAATCCTTACTGGCTCGCGCGTTTGCCGAGACTGTCCGTCGCTTGTCGACACTCTCGGCCTTCCAATCAGCGGTCGACAACTATGTAGGTATGTTGAGGGTTTCACAAAAGTAGTAAACCAGCAAATATGCAGATGAACAGTGCCCCATCTGCCGCGCAGAAGAGCGCCGTGCCAATCAATGCTGAGTCGCCGACGATCGACGTGGAGACATCGGCGAGGTTGGAAGTGGTGTCGGGAATGACTCTGGACGAGATCTACAAAGTTGCTCACTGTTTGAAGGAGGCCCTCGGCACGAGTCAGCAGACTGTTCATCATGTCAAGTGAGTTAGGAAACAGATCATTCGGAATCAAATCTTTTGAACTTCAAAATACACTTCTATATACACGCAAAGAATTTCATTCTAAAGTTGATATTTTTCAGTCTGGATCCTCGACTCAGAGCTGCTCTTGACCATCTGCACTCTATCACTCCTCTGTACTTGCCGTCCAAGTCCCAGAAAAAGTGCCAAAAGGACACTTTGAAGCAGGTCCTCGAAATGAACCAGAGTGTTCACCACCTAACGTGAGTTGGGGAAAACAGAACTTGAAATCTAAACTTTTAAACTAAAGAATACAGTTCTAAACTTGAATTTCTGGCTGATAACTTTGTTATTTCCAGGTTGGATCCACGCATTCGAGCCGCATTCGACCATCTCCACACCATCAACCCTCTCTACGTTCCGTCGCTCCGCCAGAAGAAGTGCCATAAGGAGGTGTTGATGGAAGTGCTCGAGATGCTGCTGCGAGCGGTCACTCGTCACCCGACCAGTCCATCCCCAGCGCCCACTCCTGTTCCAGCCCCCGCTCCAGTGGAAGTGGTTTCACCACGGAAGAGCTCCGAAGTGGTTGTGGATACTGTTGCCGACACAGAACGTCGTCTATCGACTCTCTCCGTCGCCCAAGAAGACGTTGTTCGGATTCGAGACGTGGAACCACAAGTTTGTGCCATTGGTGTCTACTCCAGGATGCCTCAAAACGGACAGCCTAGTCTGGTTCAACACCTTCACCATCACTTGCCCACTCCTTGCTGAAGAGCTGACGACTTGGTGCAAGGAGTACATCCAGACCGAGGTAGTGGTAGCCAACCAGAAGCTTCGACAAATGCTGGTTCCGAAGCTCCCCGAAAAGAAGATCTACCACTACTGGCTGTTCTTGTTCCAGTTGAGTCAAAGGGCGGGGTGAGTTTTGACACTTTTCTTTACTCTTTGTGATATATAAGGCTGTCAACCACCAACTTTCAGGAGAGGAAGTAGCGTGTTCAGTGACGCGTTGTGGACTGATCTGGATGAAGCGTCGTTGTGGCTGTCAGAAGTGGTCAAGGAGGAGCGAAAAAGAGAAGGAGGCGATGAGGTGCTCCGGATGGTGTTCAAGGTGAGACAGGCTCTCTTTGAAGACATCAAATAGTTATGCTGTTTCAGAAACACGGAAGGGCTGTCAAAAACAACGTCAGACACGCTTGCCTCCGACACGGAATTCCAGTCGCTACTTGGGAGGATGCCTAATGGCTTTGTATTGATCTTGTTTTTGATTTGAACTTTGATTTTGAGTTCTTTTTGTGTTTCCTCAGATGACAAATTCTTTTCTTTTCAATAAAATACATTATAACGTTATAACGAGAAAGAGAAAAGTTGCATGATAGCTTCGAAACATAAGAAAAAAGAAGTTCGAAGAGTGTTTTCATCAGACGGCGTCATGTTTTCACATGCAATGATAATGGTGCAAGATGATGTAGAGTCCGGTTTCAACGGACAGTCATTCCAGAATTGCTGGATATTGGAGTAAGATCAAATAACGTTCTAACTTCATGAAAATCAATGATACAGACTGTGAGAGGTAAACAACGAAGTTGATTCGCTCTTTCCGTATCTCGTTGAAGGTTGGCCCTTTCCGTTGCTCTTGTAGTCGTGATACTCTGCAGTTCCATGTTCGGTGTTCTGATCGTAAACTTGAGAATGTTTCCCGTCTACGACTCTTTGTTTTCGGCATATTCGTGCTTTGGAAAAAATCATGCCCATCAAAATAAGGAAGAGTTGTTGCGAATTCATGACAAGACGGAGAACTGTAGCGACAGTCGCACAACCGAATGGTTAGAGCTGCAATATGGCAGTGCAGACGAAGAGGTGTTGGAAAGATGAAGCTTCCAACTGATTGCGTTGTGCTGTGTGATGTGTGTCCGTGTTTCGAGACTAATAAAGCAACTGATAAAGTAAATGTGTGTCTGTTCACTGTTGCGAATCAGTCTTATGACAAAACAGAGAACTGTAGCGACAGTTGCAGAGCAGAATTGTTCGGAGAGTTGCAAAAAGGGAATGTAGACGAAGAGATGTTGGAAAGATGAAGCTTCCCATTGATTGCGTTGTGCTGTGTGATGTGTTTCCGTGTTTCGAGACTGATAAAGCCACTTGTAATGATACTGTATATCTGTTCTCTCGTCAACACTCGTATTGCTGTACTAAGTACGCCGTGTGCGGAACCCGAGAATTGTCGGCTGCGCCCTGGAACTACGGGAACGGGGAATGGCTCGCGCGCGCCTATTTCGAAATTCTTGCCGCGTTTGAGCCGCAAGAGGGGAGGGTCCCCTAGTTTTGGGGACCCCGATCCCCTGATCACAATTTTGATATTATCCTTCCAGTTTCAAATGTTTGCAAAACAACAATAGGAACGACACTCCGGGTCTCGCAGCGCGCCGACAAACTTTTTACTTTTCCAAGCATGCGCATTTGAAAAAACCGTATAAAAGTTTGGCAGCGCGCTGCGAGACCCGGAGTTTTGTTCCTATTGTTGTTTGGCAAGTTACGCATTTCAAACTGGAAGGATAATAATTATCAAAAATGTGATCGTAGTTGAGTTAATCCGTCAGCGGGTACTAATTTAGACTTTGCGATACTCTCTCCTCATCCAATCCGACTCCTGAAAGCAATGGACATCCAATGTAATCAGGTCTTCTCGGCTACGGCCAACATTTTTCATCGTCTCCCGGCGGAAATCCAAAGGATACTCGCAAACAGTCTCACTGAGCGGGAGAATGAAACCAATAGGAACATTCGTCTAGTTTTATCCAGAAAATCGGAAGAAGAAATCGTGCATCCTGGCTGTTCAATCGATTCCGGAGCTTCATCTGCATCATCGTCACTCCTGTTTAGTCTTTCAGAGTCTCCTGGTCCGCCAATTGACCTGTTGATTCTGAAATCCAGTAGTCTGGAATGTCCCTGTCTTCTACCCAACGCATGCGGCAGTTCTTCTCACTTTTCCAGTTCCTCTTGGAACAAATCAATCCAATTATCATTATGATAAACCAATCATAGCTTCCGTAATCCATCCAAGGAGATGAGAGAGTATCGTATACCCGCTGACACTTTGTCATCTTGAGTCATCAGTAATTGCGGCGTCTTATCTGAAACAAAACTGCAGCGCAATGTCCCAATCCCCCACCCACAAACTAATCAATAATCATCAACATTCAGATCTGTTTACTTCTCTTTTCCATTCTCAGAAGCATTCAGAACTTCTCCCGTCACCAAATTTGCGATTTAGATGAGTGTTTGAGATGTGAATTCCGTTACTTATACAAGTTTCTGGTGTTCACACTTTCTCTTGACTTTATCTTAATCTATTTCAAGGCTTTGACAGCTCGAAAACTCTAGAAATCAACTCAAAAATTGTGTTTTTCACCACATTTTCATTGTTAGGAATGGTGGGAACTCTTCTGAATGCTTCAATCTTCTTTTCCAGTTCCTCCAAACTGGCTCACTTTAGCATCTAACCTTCAGGTCACTAATTCATTCTTTCAGAACACACTTTCCTACTTGTTTTTGCTGACAATGTCGTCGACCAACGTCAAGTTCGCCATGTCTGAGGCTTCCGCCATGTCGGAGCCGATGCTGCTCAAGGTGGATGACATGAAGGATGGTGCGGCGCCGAAGATCGACTTCATCGTTCAGGAGAACGTGCTGGAGAAGGAGAAGGCCGCGAATGTTGAGGAGAAGACGGTGCAGACGTTCGGACCAATGCCGATGGATGATGTGGAAAGCGTCGCCGAGGAGTTCCTCAAGAAGTACGCCGGGCAAGTACCTGAAGACATCATCAAAGCAATGTAAGTTACTGTGAAGTATTTGGATAAGTATAGATGTAGTGCTTCGAAACATTATGAAGCTTTCTGATTAACAATGATTTAGAGTCAAACAACCAGTTACAATTGATCTTTTTTCAGGGTCAACGGCACGTACCACCTGATGCTCCAACGCCCAGAAGTTGCTGAGCCCGTCCAGGATAACCGTCTGCTCTGTGACATGAAGCCGTGCCATCTGGAGTCGCTGATGCGCTCGAGTGGAAAGCCCGCCTACTTGCCGGATCCGATCGTCAACGCGTGGTTCGCGATCAGAACACAGGATGAGTCGAAGTTCGGAGCCATCGACTCGGTGCTGTTCAACGTCAGTGAGTGGCCGAGAGCGATGAGGCTGCTGCAGAAACTGTTCGAGCAGGGAATCGAAGTGGTGTTCTTCCCGATCCACACTCGAGACCACTGGACTTGTCTTGTCTGATATTGGAGCCACTTCAAGTCCCTCGGCTCTGAGATCCCGCAGCTCGTGGAACACTTCTGTGAGCGGCTCATGTGCATGCCAGTCCCTGTCGCCGGACCACCGACCGCGCTCAAGTCTCTCCCGAGACAACCCGATGACGCAAGCTGTGGAGTGATGACGTGTCTGTTCGCTGAACAAGTCATCGGAGGCCGTCTCACTTAGTGGAATCAAGCAGAAGCCAACCGTGATGTGTCGGTGTGGAGATAGGCGTTCCTTGACGAGCTTCTCGCCTATTCGGTAAGTATCCAAAGCTTCAACTTTACAGTTTTCAATTTCTATAACATTTGAATTTCCAATAACAATTGTTGTGTTTCAGGACTACTGAAAGCAGGCCGAAACACTCGACACGGCACCGGACACCGACGAGATCCTTGTTGTCTACGACAAGTCCGCCAGCTCGTTGACTTCCAAGCTCCCTGGTTCCGTTCCTCTCTCTGAGATGGAAGAATCTCAACAGTTGAGCAAAGAAGTCGACGTGGATGGTGAGCTCAACGTGGCTTTCCACAACCACACGATCGATGAAGGAGAAGATGATGTAGGTTTTCTTACTCAAATTTAGTAAACATAAAACGTTACAAACTCATTTTGAAACTTACAGGAATCAGACGACTACGACGAGCTGATGGACGCCTTTGAAGCTTCGCTGAGCTTCCGGTCGATGCCTCTCAACTCGCCACGTTCCTCGCAGCTTCCCGAACACCATGAGACACGTCTCATCGCCGAGAAGGACCTGGAGACGTCTTCGAGCTCTGCGAAACCGCCCGTTGCTGGACCTCACTCTCTGGAGATGAAGGACAGTGTGAATGAGGTAAACAAAGTGATAAAAAACTGAATGTCTATTTGAAACTTGAGTTTATTTTGAAATGAAATGATTCACCTGTATTTCAGCAGAACGCCACCAACAAGAGAAAGCTGATGTTCAGTCCTCACAAGAACGAGCCAAACGCGAAGATGGATGACAAGCCGACGGAGTTTGCCATTGCAAACCTGGCTTTGTCTCCATTCACCAAGGACACCAGCGAGCGCATCTGCAGTATGATCAAAGCGATGGGGTATGGGAGACAAAAGTTTCATTTCAAAGATGTTTAAATTTTCAGATTCGTCGACTTTGAGCCTTCTCAGATCGAGCCGACGCTGGCGAAGCCGTCGAAGAACGCTGGGACTCCAACCTGGTGCTCGAGTTTTGAACTCAAGGAGCAACCACTCCTGAGCAAGTTCACGGAGTGACTGAAGGAGCAGGTTCCCGTCAAAGTTGGTGACACGTGGCACGTCATCGTTCCCTGCGCCAACACCAAGCTCTACAACATTTGGATGTTCCTGTTCCATCTTCACATCAAGATTCAGTAAGTGACTCTATGTTGTGCACTCTTTCTAACTTTCCCCGACATTTTGAAATTGATGAAACATCATTTGTTTCAGGCCATCCACCATCAACGTGTTCTCCACGGAGCTGTGGGATGAGTAAGAGGTGATGGAGCAGTGGTTTGGAAAGTTGATGAAGTCGGTGGATGCGGGAGCTGCGAAGGCCGCTTACAAGGTAGAAAATCCAGTGCAATCAACACCAATGAATTTTTATTTTCAGAATCTGGTTCGGACCGCCCAGAAAGACGTCAGGAACGCCGCCTTCCGCGGAGGAGTCGAGAAGACGTTCTGGAAGTAACTGAATTAGTTCTATTTGGTTTTTTAAATTTTATTTTGTCATTCTTTTTTCTCATATTTTCCTATTGTCTTTCAATGTTTTTGAATTATGAATTGTGTTTTGATACCAACTGAAACATATACGAAAAACTTCAGACAAAAGTTGGGAGATTTTCGGGAAATAATGGTTTTGAGGCAAAAAGATCTGATTGTTTCTATGCCTGAAAACAACATAATGTTAACCTCGGACAGCATCTTTCCGTCAATCTGTTTCAATTCATCTTCATTTTAATGTCAAAATGCGTTATTTGAGATTTCGACACTCCCTTTGAAACAAGTGCTTTCTCGGACTTTCTCGGATCCGGATGATATTCGGCATGGGCAAGTACCAAGACGAGCTCTTTTGAAAAACTTAACCGGAAAGTTGGTAACAAACATAGTGCAGTAGACCAGAACTTTGACCCGCAAAACCGATCATAACGCAGTTTCCTGTCACTTCCTGATGCTCTATTCTTACAAACGGCAGAGAAAACACACAGTGTTCACATACCTCTGTTTATTAATAACTCAGATTAACATTTTGAAACAAATGCAAAGAATATGCAACTCAAAACAATGAAAAAGGAGGCTTTGTGACAAAGTGCGTAGATCATAAAAAAGGAGGTTCTTAGTCGTCGAGATGGTTCCACCCATTTACTGATTCTCTCCCTATGTGCCCGTGTTTCGTGACTGATAAAGCCACTGGTAAAGAGACTGTGTGTCTGTTCAATGTTGCGAATCAGTCTATATCTGACGAAGTGATGTTGGAAAGATGATGTTTCATCTTGATTGTAGTGTGTTTCTGTGTTTCTTGACTAATAAAGCCACTGGTAAAGAGACAGCTGCTTCTGCTCTGCTGTCTGGTTAGCACTCGTGTTCCGGTGCAAAGTACGCCGTGTGCGGAACCCGAGAATTGTCGGCTGCGTCCTGGAACTAGGGAAACGGGGAATGTCCGCGCGCGCGCCTATTTCGAAAATTCTTGCCGCGTATGAGCCGCAAGAGGGGAGGGTCCCCTAGTTTTGGGGACCCCGATCCCCTGATCACAATTTTGGTAATCATCAAAGATGTGATCGTAGTCGAGTTCTCAGTCAGCGGGTACTAGTTTAGTCTTTGCGACACTCTCTCATTCATCCAATCTGATTCCTGAGCACAGCAATGGTCATCCAATGCACATAATCAGGTCTTCTCGGCTACGGCCAACAATTTTCATCGTCTCCCGGCGGAAATCCAAAGGATACTCGCAAACAGTCACACTGAGCGGGAGAATGAAAAGAATAGGAACATTCGTTTAGTTTTTTCCGATAATCAGAAGAAGAAATCGTGCATCCTGGCTGTTCAATCGTTTCCGGAGCTTCATCTGCATCATGGTCTCTCCTGTTTAGTCTTTCAGAGTCTTCTGGTCCGCCAATTGACCTGTTGATTCTGGAATCCAGTAGTCTGGAATGTCCCTGTCTTCAACCCAACGCAAGCGGCAGTTCTTATCACTTTTCAAGTTCCTTCTGGAACAAATCAATCCAATTATCATTATGATAAACCAATCATAGCTTCCGTAATCCATCCAAGGAGATGAGAGAGTATCGTATACCCGCTGACACTTTGTAATCTTGAGTCATCAGTAATTGCGGCGTCTTATCTGAAACAAAACTGCAGCGCAATGTCCCAATCACCCATCCACAAACAAATCAATAATCATCATCATTCAGATCTGTTAACTTCACTTTTCCATTCTCAGAAGCATTCAGAACTTCTCCCATCACCAAGTTTGAGATTCAGATGAGTTTTGAGATATGAATTTTGTCACTTATCAAAGTTTCTAGTGTTCACACCTTCTCATAACTTCATCTGAATCTGTTTCAAGGCTTCAGCAGCTTGAAAACTTTGAAAATCTACTCAAAAACCTTGTTATTAACACATTTCAATTGCTAGAAGTGGTGGCGGGAGCTCTTCTGAATGCTTCGGTCTCTTTCAAAGTAGCCCCATTTTAGGTTAATAATCCATTTTTTCAGAACTTTACGACTTTGTATTGTGCCAAAATGCAACCGGATAAGATGATTGAGACCGCCCCGACCAACGAGGAATCTATGACGGTTTCGTTCCATGAATCGGAGAGTGCCGCCGAGAAGAAGCCGATGCTATCGTCGACCGGAGTCGATCTCGTCAAGCTGCAGGCCGAGTGAGTTCATTGAATATTCTAAATTTGGATGTTATTGTAAGGCTCTCCCTGTTATGACTCTCAAAATTCAATCAAAGTGTGGATAATTAATGCAATATTTCTTCCAGGATCGAGGCTGCACTGCTGCAGAAGTATCGTGAGGTCACCGAGCGTCAGAAGGGCAAGGACTCCGCAGCTGCCCACTCTTCTCATCTCGACGGCATTGGTGAGAAAAACATATTCCGAGAGAGTTATTCATTATTTATTTTCCAGAAGATCGCCAGAAGCCACCAAGCGAGACTGAGTGAGATGCGCGCCAAGGAGGACACTGCGACGAGTACCCGGCAGTATTTGATATTTTTCTTTCTTTTTTCTTCCACTTTATTTTTATTGTTCCACTCATTTATTTATAAATCGTTTGTTTTACTAAAAAGTGTGTCCTTAAAAAAGAATCGAGAATAGAATGTGCATTTTAGAAGTCCAGAGTCATTTGTTCGAATGATAATAAGAACAACAATAGTGAAACCGTAATCAAGAACGTTAGCCGGAAGAAGTCCACTTGCAGCGCTTGAGAAACGATGTAACAGATAGTTTTAAACAGATTGAATGACATTTGAAGCTTTAGGAATGATAAATCAACTGATAAAGTGACTGTGTGTTCGTTCACTATTGCGAATCAGTCTTTATGACAAGACGGAGAACGTAGCGACAGTTGCAGAGCCGAATTGTTCGGAGAGCTGCAATAGACGAAGAGATGTTGGAAAGACGAAACTTCCCATTGTGTGTTGTGTTTCCGTGTTTCGTGACTGATAAAGCCACTGGTAAAGAGACTGTCTGTCTGTTCCCTTATCACTCGTATCGCCGTGCTAAGTACGCCGTGTGCGGAACCCGGGAGATGTCGGCTACGCCCTGGAACTAGGGAAACACGGAATCGCCGCGCGCGCGCCTATTTCGAAAATTCTTGCCGCGTATGAGCCGCAAGAGGGGAGGGTCCCCTAGTTTTGGGGACCCCGATCCCCTGATCACAATTTTGGTGTGTACGGACTAGGACGGCCCGTAGTTTTCGACGAAGCTTGAGTCCTAATCACTAAAAGATGTGATCGTAGTTGAGTTATCTGTCAGCGGGTACTAATTTAGTCTCTGCGATACTCTCTCTATCATCCAATCCGATTCCTGAACGCAGCAATGGTCATCCAATGCACACAATCAGGTCTTCTCGGCTACGGCCAACATTTTTCATCGTCTCCCGGCGGAAATCCAAAGGATACTCGCAAACAGTCACACTGAGCGGGAGAATGAAAAGAATAGGAACATTCGTTTAGTTTTATCCAGATAATCGGAAGAAGAAATCGTGCATCCTGGCTGTTCAATCGATTCTGGATCTCCAGCTGCATCATCGTCTCTCCTGTTTAGTCTTTCAGAGTCTTCTGGTCCGCCCATTGACCTGTTGATTCTGGAATCCAGTAGTCTGGAATGTCCCTGTCTTCAACCCAACGCAAGCGGCAGTTCTTATCACTTTTCAAGTTCCTTCTGGAACAAATCAATCCAATTATCATTATGATAAACCAATCATAGCTTCCGTAATCCATCCAAGGAGATGAGAGAGTATCGTATACCCGCTGACACTTTGTCATCCTGAGTCATCAGTAATTGCGGCGTCTTATCTGAAACAAAACTGCAGCGCAATGTCCCGATCACCCACCCAAAAACTAATCAATAATCATGATTGTTTACAGAAACTTCCAGATGTTCTCCTGTTCAAGATGCAGATGAGTTTGTGAAACTTGGACTGAGTTAGTTATCCAACTTTCCGGTTTCCACACTTTTCATGGTTCTATCAGTTCCTTTGTGAAGGCTTCCGCAGCCGGAAACTTTCACAAATCAACTTCTATTATCCTTATTTAGCTCATCAATGAATTCCCATTCTTCAGACCTTCAGAATCCTAGAAACATTGAGACTTTCCGGCAAATACTCCTTCTAAAAGTCATTGTTGTCTTTTTAGAAAAATGGGAAGATCAACTTAGGCTTCTGATTGTCTTGTTCGTAGTTTAGCAACAAAACTAACACACTAATCACTTTTTCCAGACTTGATTTTGCTTTTGCTATGCAATCTGAGAAGATCACCACCCCATCTACCGCGCAGAAGAGCGCCGTGCCAGTCTGTGATGTGTCGACGACGATCAACGATGAGACAATGAAGATGATGGCCGGGGTGTCCGGAATGGACCTCGACGAGATCTACAAGGTCGGACACGGTTTGAAGGTGGCGTTGACCAAGAGCCAGAGTGTTCACCATGTGACGTGAGTTGAGGAAACTTTAACTTGAAATTGAATCTTTTAAACTTCAAAACACACTTCTAAACTTGAATTTCCCGCTGATAATTTTGTTATTTTCAGGTTGGACCCACGTCTTCAAGCAGCCCTCGACCATCTCCACCACGTCAACCCTCTGTACGTTCCGTCGTTGCGTCAGAAGAAGTGTCAGAAGGAGGTTCTGCAGCAAGTCATCGAGTTGCTTCTCACTTCCCTGAGACGTGTGTCGTCGTCAACCCCTCCTCCGACGCCCACCTCTGCCTTCCACCCAGCTTCTCTCAGCTCTCCTGCTCCCCGTCGGTCGTATTCCAAAGTCGTTTCCCCACGCTGGAGTCCCAACGTGCTGGATGACAAGACCAATGAAGTTTCCGAGACGGTTCGTCGTCTGTCGACACTCTCGGTTGTACAAGATGAGAGCGCCACCCAAGAGGTATGTTAATGTGTTTTGAAAATACTAATCCATCGATGATACAGAAAACTTATCAAAATTTTCAGAGTCCCGAGCCCACACCGACCCAAAATCTGCTTACCGCAGATGAAGATGAATCGGACGACGTGTTCCATTTTGATGCGAACGTCGTGACAACGACATCGACTCATTCACCCTCGAGCAACGTCTCAGACTTTCGCAGGCTCAGTACCCCGGTATTATTCTTTCATCTTTTTCACTCATGTTTTTAAAAACCATTTCTCATTGCAGACAAACCGTACTGCCACCACCATCTCGGGCTTGCCATGCAATGAAGACGCCAACGCGCACTCCTCCTCTATCCAGTCACCCAGTCCCACAGCACCATCCATTCTCTCTGACGAAATCGTCATTGAGAAAACATGGGAGTACGCCGCCCGGAACTGGTGCCGCTTCCCATACGAAAGCTTCTGGTTGGACTGTGAAGCGGAGTTAAATGTCAACGGTGGACTGGTGCGTATCAAAAAGCTGTAAGTTTTGGAAAACATTAAGTAAATACTTTTACACACTTTCTGTTTCAGCTTTGAAGACACCTTCCAAGAAAAAGTCGAAGAACTCGACCTTCCAGAGAAGGAGAAGTTGACTATCAAGGCACTTCACGATATGTTCTTGAGTTATCATTCCCATTCTGGTCAACGGTGAGCTCACAAATTGTATCAATCCTCGTGCATAATTCTCGTTGTTTAGGGATCATGTCGATCGGAGACGGCGTTTCAGCGCAGTTGGCGACAAGAAGAAGAAGACGATTGACCCGAAGGAAGATGGAATGGAGCAGGTAAGAAATAGTTAGACGGGATTGTCTTGACAATCTTATTCAGGAGAAGGACGTGTCGGAAACAGCCGAAAGATCCGCTGTCGAGTATGCCGCCGAACCGCCGAAGAAGAAGGTGTTCATTGCACCCGAGTTCGTCTTGATCAACGCGGTAAGGTTCGAAAGCCGTCCGCCGCCAAGACAAGTCCTGAAGGATGCGCTCCAGAAGCTGAAGTAAGAAATACAGTGTGTAATTTCGTTTCATACGCTTTGTTTTTCAGGTACAAGAACCACGACCACGACAAGCTTGTCCCAGTTGAATCCACTCCAGCAGGCGTCTGCACGGGCACACAGCCACTCTGGTTCCTGACATTTGCAGTCCACTGCCCAGCTCTGGCTGAAGAGCTGACGAGATGGTGCAAGGAGTACAAGCAGGTCGAGGCCATGGTCGCCAACCAGAAGCTTCCACTGATGGTTGTTCCGAAGCGGCAGGAGAAGAAGATCAACCACTACTGGCTCTTCCTGTCCCAATTGAGTCATGAATCCGGGTGAGCTTTGACCTTTTTCTACGTTTACAATAGTTGAATCTGTGAACCACGGAATTTCAGAGGAGATACCAGCGTATTCAGTGACTCTTTGTGGATGGGGCTGGCTCAAGCGTCAAAGTGGATCGCCGACGTCGTCGAGAAGGAGCGGCAGCGTGTCGGAGGAGAAGTTGTGCTGCGTAGAGTGTACAAGGTGAGACAGGCTCTTTTTGAAATCATCAAATAGTTTTGTTGTTCCAGAAACACGCGACAGCCGTCAAGAGCAGCGTAAGACATGCATGCCTGCGACACGGGATTCCAGCAGCACTTTGGGACGATATCTGATGGATTGATTTTGATTTTTCGATTTTCTCTTTTCTTTGCATTTTCTAATGTTGAAAATTTGTTCCTAATAGTAAATAAACTATTCTGATTCAACAAGAGAAAGACAATTTGTTCATGATATTGAACTTTGAAACACGCAGACATAAAGCGAAAGAAGATAGAGAATGAGACAGCCAGATCAGGCAGTAAGGGATGTAAAAAAGCAACTATTCCTGCGTTCTTTCTTTTTCAATTGCTCTTCTGAACACATCGAATCCTTTTCCAGATTGTTGCTCTCTTCAAACAAACATGGAGGTATAGTACTGGTAAAGCCACTACTAAAAAGACTGTGTGCCTATTATGCACTTCTTCAGCTCCCGTCTTAAAAAGGAATTCATTAGGAGTTATGAACTTGAAACACATTGAAACGATGTTACAGTTACTTATGAACTCAGATCAGTTTTAAAGTTTTGATGCTGATAAATCCACTGGTAAACATACTTTGTCTGTTTCCTTATCAGAACCCCGCCTCTCCATGCATCATTTCGAGCACACTGCTCTTACAAAGTTCCTCTGAAAGTGAACAGTTCTAAAGAGACAGTTGTTGGGAAGATGAAACTTCAAATCAATTGTCTTGTGTTGTGTGATGTGTCTCCGTGTTTCATGACTGATAAAGTCACTAGTAAAGAGACTGTGTGTCTGTTCACTATTGCGAATCAGTCTTTATGCCGAAAAAGAGAACTTAGCGAAAGTCAAAGAGCCGAATAGTTCGGAGAGCTGCAATAAGATAATGAAGTCGAAGATGTTGAAAGATGAAGCTTCCAGCTGATTGCGTTGTGTTGTGTGATGTGTTCCCGTGTTTTGAGACTTATGAAGCCACTGATAAGAGACTGCATGTCTGTTCCCTTATTAGCACTCGTATTGCCGTGCTAAGTACGCCGTGTGCGGAACCCGAGAATTGTCGGCTGCGCCCTGGAACTACGGAAACGGGGAATGGCTCGCGCGCGCCTATTTCGAAATTCTTGCCGCGTTTGAGCCGCAAGAGGGGAGGGTCCCCATTTGTTGGGGACCCCGATCCCCTGATCACAATTTTGGTATTATCCTTCCAGTTTGAAATGCGTAATTCGCTTTACAACAATAGGAACGACACTCCGGGTCTCGCAGCGCGCCGACAAACTTTTTCACGTTTCCAAGCATGAAAGTTTGGCAGCGCGCTGCGAGACCCGGAGTTTCGTTCCTATTGTTGTTTGGCAAATTACGCGTTTCAAACTGGAAGGATAATAATCATCAAAAATGTGGTCGTAGTTGAGTTTATCCGTCAGCGGGTACTAATTTAGATTTTGCGATACTCTCTCCTCATCCAATCCGACTCCTGAAAGCAATGGACATCCAATGTAATCAGGTCTTCTCGGCTACGGCCAACAATTTTCATCGTCTCCCGGCGAAAATCCACAGGATACTCGCAAACAGTCACACTGAGCGGGAGAATGAAAACAATAGGGACATTCGTTTAGTATTTTCAGATAATCGGAAGAAGAAATTGTGCATCCTGGCTGTTCAATCGATTCCGGAGCTTCATCTGCATCATCGTCACTCCTGTTTAGTCTTTCAGAGTCTTCTGGTCCGCTCATTGACCTGTCGATTCTGGAATCCAGTAGTCTGGAATGTCCCTGTCTTCTACCAAAAGCATGCGGCAGTTCTCTTCACTTTTCAAGTTCCTTCTGGAACAAATCAATCCAATTATCATTATGATAAACCAATCATAGCTTCCGTAATCCATCCAAGGAGATGATAGAGTATCGTATACCCGCTGACACTTTGTCATCTTGAGTCATCAGTAATTGCGGCGTCTTATCTGAAACAAAACTGCAGCGCAAAGTCCCAATCACCCACCCACAAACTAATCAATAATCATCATCATTCAGATCTGTTCACTTCACTTTTCCATTCTTAGAAGCATTCAGAACTTCTCCCATCACCAAGTTTGAGATTCAGATAAGTTTTGAGATATGAATTTTGTCACTTATCGAAGTTTCTAGTGTTCAAAATTTCTCATGACTTCATCTGAATCTTTTTCAAGGCTTTGACAGTTTGAAAACTCTATAAATCAACTCAAAAATTTTGTTTTTCAACACATTTTCATTGCCAAGAGTGGTGGGAACTCTTCTGAATGCTTCAGCCTCCTTCAGAGTTTGGACATCCACCCCACTAACTCATTCTTTCAGAACTTGAACCATCTACGTTGTTTGCTAAGAACATGTCGACCATCACCAACATCAACAGCAAGGCCATCGTCGAGAAGCAGGAGAAGATTGCGGAGGAAAAGCCGGAGCAGGTCGAGAAGACGGGCGGACCGCTTGATGCGAACATGAGCCAGCTCATTGCGAAGTGAGTTGGAATTGATTTCATTTGTCAATAGAGTCGCCTAAGATACCTCATAGATTTCTTTAATTCAAGTCATGATAATCTTTCCGAACGCAATCAGACTACTACAGTAATCCCTTCTTTTTTCAGAGTCGATGAGATGATTGCCGAAGAGCGCAAAGCGTATCACATCATGTTCCCCAACGCCAAGAAGACCGTCTCCAACTGCCCTCACGTCATGGCCTCCTCCGTCCTCCCACCAACCGACATCCGTGAGCCGATCCATCCGCTGTGCAGACTCAACTTGGCGGCGCTCTACTACAAGGAAGGAGCAGAGGCACACCTGTGCAAACTCGTCATTGACGAGTTCTTTGCCACCAGGACCTTCTCCAGTCGACAGTACGCTGCTCTTCAAGCCACCGATCTGACCAGCACCACGCTGACGGACACTGCGAAGAAGGTTGAGGCACTCTTCGGACAAGGGTTCGCATTTGTCCTTCTCCCGGTTGAGTTGAATGATCATTGGATTGTTCTTCTCATTGGAAAGAACAGATGCACCGTCTACAACCCTCTGCGCCCGCATGTTCACACCGTCGTCCACGAGTTCTGCCAGACACTTGCTCGGATCGTGCCGTCCATCTCCGCAACTCCAATGTCACTCAGTACTCTCCCGAGGCAGACGGATTCCGTGAGTTGTGGGCCAATGATTTGTGTGTTCTTGGAGCATCTGGTCAGTGGAAAGCTGAACAAATGGGACCAGAAGAAGGCGGATGAGGATTTGGTTGGATGGAGAGAGTCGTATCTGAAAGAACTCCAAAGCTACAAGGTGAGTGTCAAGTTTCAGTAAACAACGATTTCCAATTAGATTCAGAAAACGATTCATTATTTCAGATGTACTGGGAGAAGGTTGCCACTCCGGACTCTGATGGAACAGCGGCAACTGGAACTGGAGAGCAGAATTGGCTGGATGTGGAGAGTGGTGAAACTGGTGCTGGAGATGAGTCGGGAATGGGAGCTTCAGGAAGTGTTCAAGGTGAGAAAATCATATTCCGAAAGCGTTATCCATAATTATTTTCCAGAAGATCTCAAGAAGTCGCCGAGAGAGGCTGAGTGAGATGCGCGTCGTGGAGGACACTGCGACGAGTTCCTGGCAGTAATTGATGTTTTTCTTTCTTTTTTCACTTCATTCCGATTGTTTCACTCATAAATTGTTTGTTTTACTAGAAAGTGTGTCCTCGAGAACGAATGGAGAGAAGAATATGCAATCTAGAAGTTCAGAGTCATTTGTTCGAATAAAAACAAGAACAACAATATGTAGTAAAACAGTAATTCGGAACATTCTTCGAGAAGTGTCAGCTTGCAGCACTTGAGAAACAATGTTATAGATAGTTTTGAACAGATTGAATAACATTAGAAGCTATAGGAATGATAAAGCCGCTGGTAAAGAGACTGTGTGTCTGTTCCCAGTTGCGAATCAGCCTTTATGACAAGACGGAGAACATAGCGACAGTCAAAGAACAGAATTGTTCGGAGAGCTGCCATAACAAGTGCAAACGGAAAAATGTTGAAAGATGAAGCTTCCAACTGATTGCGTTGTGTTGTGTGATGTGTTTCCGCGTTTCGTGACAGATAAAGCCATTAGTAAAGTGACTGTATGTCTGTTCCCTTATCAACACTCGTATTCCCGTTTAAAGTACGCCTTGAGCGGAACCCGAGAGTTGTCGGCTGCTTCCTGGAACTAGGGAAACGGGGAATCGCCGCGCGCGCGCCTATTTCGAAAATTCTTGCCGCGTATGAGCCGCAAGAGGGGAGGGTCCCCTAGTTTTGGGGACCCCGATCCCCTGATCACATTTTGGTATGCATCAAAGATGTGATCGTAGTTGCTTATCCGTCAGCGGGTACTAGTTTAGTCTTTACGATACTCTCTCATTTATCCAATCCGATTCCTGAAAGCTGCAATGGTCTTCCAATGCAAACAATCAGGTCTTCTCGGCTACGGCCAAAATTTTTCATCGTCTCCCGGCGAAAATCCAAAGGATACTCGCAAACAGTTACACTGAGCGGGAGAATGAAAAGAATAGGAACATTCGTTCAGTTTCTCAGATAATCAGAAGAAGAAATCGTGCATCCTGGCTGTTCAATCGATTCCGGAGCTTCATCTTCATCATCGTCACTCCTGTTTAGTCTTTCAGAGTCTTCTGGTCCGCTCATTGACCTGTTGATTCTGGAATCCAGTAGTCTGGAATGTCCCTGTCTTCTACCCAACGCATGCGGCAGTTCTTCTCACTTTTCCAGTTCCTCTTGGAACAAATCAATCCAATTATCATTATGATAAACCAATCATAGCTTCCGTAATCCATCCAAGGAGATGAGAGAGTATCGTATACCCGCTGACATTTTGTCATCTTGAGTCATCAGTAATTGCGGCGTCTTATCTGAAACAAAACTGCAGCGCAATGTCCCAATCATCCGCCCACAAACTAATCATAATCATCATCATTCAGATCTGTTCACTTCTCTTTTCCAGTCTCAGAAGCATTCAGAACTTCTCCCATCACCAAGTTTGAGATTCAGATGAGTGTTTGAGATATCAATTCCGTTACTTATTCAAGTTTCTGGTGTTCACAGTTTCTCAAGACTTTGTCTGGTTCTATTTCAAGTTTCAGGCAGCTTGAAAACAGAAAAAGCTGTTCAAACTTTTGTTTTTCGACATGTTCCGATTGCCAATTAAAAGTGGTGATGGGGGCTCTTCCGAATGATTCTGCCTATTTCATAATCTAAAGGGAATAGGTTCATTTTTTAGATAAAGGGCAAATCCATTAGCTGGTTGGGGAAGTCGTTCATAAGTTTTTGAACCCCTCTCTCTCCCTTCAATGTTTCCAACACTTTTAGGTCTAGAACTTTAGCAAACTCAATACTTTATGTCATTCTATCGACATATAACGTATTTTTGAACTGGAATCCTCTAGAATTCATCAACAGGTATCCTTAATCAACCATAGGCAACGAGAAAAGTTGTCAAAACTGCTCGTTTCAGTCATCGTTTCTCCCAAAACAGTGACAGTTTACAATCAGTTATTTCAAAGTTTTTGAGATTTAGGGAGACTAATCTAGTGTTAGAAACTGTAGAAGGGTCTCAAATAATAGAAACCACTAGCCAAACTTTTCGTGAAGCTTCAACTCGAAAACTCCGTAGACTCTTTGAACAACCCTCCACTAACTCATTCTTTCAGAACTTGAGCCATCTGTGTCTTTCGCTGTCAACATGTCGTTCAACGCCAACACCAAGCCCGTCACCGCTGTCGAGAAGAAGGAGAAGGTTGCCGACGACGAGCCGAAACAGGTCGAGAAGAAGGACGCCCCAGCTCAGGTGGACATGGACCGCATCATCGCGAGGTGAGTTGAAATTGATTTCATTTGACATTTGAGTTCAAAGATTCCTAGGGCATTCATAAGAGTTATGATGAAGTACATTCAGCTTTTGTTCCTCATTCCGAACTTATTCAGAGTATTATTTCACCTAATGCTATCTTCTTACAGAATGGACGAGCTGATTCGCCAGAAGCGCCTGGCTTTTCGTGCCATGTCCGCCAAGAAGAACACGCCCATCGTCACCACCTCCGTCGCCACCGTCGAGGCTCCTTCGCTCCCTCCCACGCACCTCCGTACGCCGATCCGTCCATTGTGTAGATCCGACTTGGCGGCGCTCCGCTCCAAGGAAGGAAGAGAGGCACACCTGTGTAACTTCGTCATCGACGAGTTCTGCTTCACCCGGACTTCCGGCAGCCGAAAGTTCTGTGCTCTTCTCGCCACCAACCTCGACCGCACCAAGCTTGAGGACATCGCAAAGGAGGTTGAGAGACTGTTGGAACAAGGCCGTGCGTTCGTTCTTCTGCCGGTGGAGTTGAACAATCACTGGATTGTTCTTCTCATCGGGAAAAACGAATTCTCGGTCTACAATCCGCTCCATCCGGATGTTCCCACCGCCGTCTACGACTTCTGCCAGGAACTCACCAACGTCATGCCGTCCTTCGTCTCCACACCCACAGCATACAGAACACTTCCTGTGCAGAAGGACTCGGTGAGTTGTGGTCCGATGATCTGCATGTTCGTGGAGCAACTCGTCACGGGGAAACTGCTGAAATGGAACCAGAAGAAGGCGGATCAGGATTTGGTTGGATGGAGGGAGTCCTATCTCCAAGAGCTCCAAAGCTACAAGGTGAGTGTCAAGTTTTCAAGTAAACAACTGTTCCCAATTAGACCCAGAAAACGATTGATCATTTCAGGCTTACTGGGAAAAGATCGACGCTCCAGTCTCTGATGGAACAGCGGCAACTGGAGCGCAGAATCGGCTGGATGTGGAGAGTGGTGAAACTGGTGCAGGAGATGAGTCGGGAAAGGAAGCTCCAGGAAGTGTGCAAGGTAAGAAAAACATTCCGAGAGCGTTATTCATTACAAATTTTTCAGAAGATCGCCAGAAGTCGCCAAGAGAGACTGAGTGAGATGCGCGTCGTGGAGGACACTGCGACGAGTACCTGGCAGTAATTGCTCTTCTTCTTCTGTTTTCTTTCCTTTTTATTATGTTTGTTTCACTCATAAATTGATTGTTCTACTAAAAATGTGTCCTTGAGAACGAATAGAGAGAAGAAGATGCAATTCAAAAGTTCAGAGTCATTTGTCGGAATGAAAAAAAGAACAACAATACATAGTAGAACCGTAATTAAGAACGTTATTCGAAAGGAGTCAGCTTGCAGCACATGAGAAGCAATATTACAGACAGTTTTGAACAGATTGAATGACATTAGAAGCATTAGGACTGATCAAGCTACTGGTAAAGAGAATGTACGAATTTAGTGTGTTGTGTGATGTGTGTCCGTGTTTCGAGACTGATAAAGACACTAGTAAAGAGACTGTGTGTCTGTTCACAGTTGCGAATTAGTCTTTATGACAGGACGGAGAACGTAGCGACAGTTGCAGAGCTGAATTGTTCGGAGAGCTGCAATAGACGAAGAGATGTTGGAAAGATTAAGCTTCGAATTGATTGTGTTATTTGTCGTGTGTCTGCGTTTCGAAGCTGATAAAGCCATTGGTGGAGAGACTGTGTGTCTGTTCACTGTTGCATAACAGTATGTATTTATATCAAGACACAACAGAAGAGAAATTCGAAGCCTCATCTTTGATTGGAAAACTGTAATAATGCAGTGCAGTCAAGGAGATGTTGAAAGAAGAAACTACCAATTGATCGTATTGTGTTGTGTGAAGTTTGTCCGTGTTTCGAGACTGATAAAGACTGTTGTAAAGAGACTTTGCGTTTGCTCAACATTCGTATTGCCGTGCTAAGTACGCCGTGTGCGGAACCCGGGAGATGTCGGCTGCGCCCTGGAATTAGGGAAACGAGGAATCGCCGCGCGCGCGCCTATTTCGAAAATTCTTGCCGCGTATGAGCCGCAAGAGGGGAGGGTCCCCTAGTTTTGGGGACCCCGATCCCCTGATCTCATTTTTGGTGTGTACGGACTAGGACGGCCCGTAGTTTTCGACGAAGCTTGAGTCCTAATCACTAAAAGATGTGATCGTAGTTGAGTTATCAGTCAGCGGGTACTAATTTAGTCCTTGCGATACTCTCTCTATCATCCAATCCGATTCCTGAAAAGAGCAATGGTCATCCAATGCAAACAATCAGGTCTTCTCGGCTACGGCCAACAATTTTCATCGTCTCCCGGCGGAAATCCAAAGGATACTCGCAAACAGTCACACTGAGCGGGAGAATGAAAAGAATAGGAACATTCGTTTAGTTTTTCAGATAATCGGAAGAAGAAATCGTGCATCCTGGCTGTTCAATCGATTCCGGAGCTTCATCTTCATCATCGTCACTCCTGTTTAGTCTTTCAGAGTCTTCTGGTCCGCCCATTGACCTGTCGATTCTGGAATCCAGTAGTCTGGAATGTCCCTGTCTTCAACCCAACGCAAGCGGCAGTTCTTATCACTTTTCAAGTTCCTTCTGGAACAAATCAATCCAATTATCATTATGATAAACCAATCATAGCTTCCGTAATCCATCCAAGGAGATGAGAGAGTATCGTATACCCGCTGACACTTTGTCATCTTGAGTCATCAGTAATTGCGGCGTCTTAACTGAAACAAAACTGCAGCGCAATGTCCCAACCCCACCCCTAATCTAATCAAAAATTTAATCATTTACAGCAACTTTCAGATGTTCTCCGATCACGGAATTCAAATGATTGAGTTTCTCTCACCTTTTTACTTCCCTTTTCCATTCTCAGAAGCATTCAGAACGTCTCCCATCACCAAATATTAAGATTCAGATGTTTGAAATGTGAATTCCGTTACTTATTCAAGTTTCTGGTGTTCACACTTTCTCTTGACTTTATCTGAATCTATTTCAAGGTTTCAACAGCTTGAAAACTTTGAAAATTTATTCAAAAACCATGTTTTTCAACACATTTCATTTGCTGGAAGTGGTGGTGGAGCTCTTCTGAATGCTTCCGTCTCTTTCAGAATCAAGGGAAAATATGATAACTTTTTTGAAAAAAAGTCTCATCCAAAAGTTAGTTAAGGAAATAGTTCGTAGAATACTTATTAGAACCCATCCCCTACCCCACAAACTATAGTATTTTCAATCTAGTTTAGGTATAGAACTTTAGCAACTTCAACTTTTTGTTTTTCTGTCGACAAATAACGTATTTTTTGACTGGAAACTTCTAGAATTCACCAATAGATATCATTGAGCAATCATTGGCAACTAGAAAAGTTGCCAGAAACTGCTCATTTCAGTCACCTTTACTCCTAAAACAGTTAGTCTTTCTATTACATTTTTTAGTCCCGTGTTCCACTTTTTCTTTCCTAGCAACCGCTCAAAGTGGAATCTTAAGTTCCCCTTTCTCCTGACAATTCGACTTTTTTGGAACTTTTTTGTTCAATATTCCAAAGTCTTTGAGATTGAGAGAGACTAATCAAGAGTTAGAAACTGTAGAAGGGTTTCAAACCATAGAAACCACTAGATGTCAAACTTTTTTGAACCTTTCGCAAACTCGAAAACTCCGTTAACTCTTTGGGCAATCACCCCACTAACTCATTCTTTCAGAACTTGAATCGTTTGTGTGTTTTTTGCTACGAACATGTCGTCCATCACCAACGTCAACAACAAGGCCATCGTCGAGAAGAAGGAGAATGTTGCCGAAGAAGAGCCGAAGCAGGTTGAGAAGACGGGCGGACCGCTTGATGCGAATATGAGCCAGCTCATTGCGAAGTGAGTTGAAATTGAATTCATTTGCTAAGAGAGTAGCCTAGGATCACTCATAGATTTCTTTAATTCAAGTCATGATGAACTATGTTTAGTGTTCGTCTTTTTCCGAACGCAATCAATGTACTACAGTAATCTCATCTTTTTTCAGAATCGATAAGATGATTGTGGAAAAGAGACATGAGTATCACATCAAGTTCCCGAACGCCAAGAAGACGGTCCCCAACTGCCCTCCTCACGTCGTGGCCACCTCCGTCCTTCCACCAACCGACATCCGTGAGCCGATCCATCCGCTCTGCAGATCCGACTTGGAGGCGCTCAACTGCAAGCAAGGAAGAGCTGCATACCTGTGTGACTTCGTGATCGACGAGTTCTTTGCCACCAGAACCTTCTCCAGTCGACAGTACTCTGCTGTCAACTCTACCGACTTCATTCGGGAGAAGCCAGAGAACACTGCGAAGAAGATTGAGACACTCTTGGTACAAGGCTTTGCATTCGTTCTTCTTCCAGTTGAGTTGAACGATCACTGGATTGTTCTTCTGATTGGAAAGAACAAGTGCCAAGTCTACAACCCACTGCGCCCTCATGTGCCCACCGCCGTTCACAACTTCTGCGAGACGCTCTCCCTTCTCATGCCTTCTTTCGCCTCCTCTCCATCGGCATTCAAAACTCTCCCGAGGCAAACGGATTCCGTGAGTTGCGGCCCCATGGTATGTATGTTCCTGGAGGAACTGGTCAGTGGGAAGATTGTGAAGTGGAACCAGAAGAAGGCGGATGAGGATCTGGTTGGATGGAGGGAGTCGTATCTCCAAGAGCTCCAGAGCTACACGGTAAGTGTCAAGTTTTCAAGTAAACAACTTTCCTACAATTAGACTCAACATTTCATTATTTCAGGCATATTGGGAGAAGGCCGACACTCCGATCCCCAACTCCACAACGGACGCAGCAGCTGAAGCGCAGAAGGAGCTAATGGCAAGAGTTTGGAAGTTTGTTGTCAAGAACATCGACGACAACTTCCCACAGCTTACTTTCTGGGAACGCTGTCAGGCTGAACTCTGCTTCACAGAGCCCATCGAGCACGTGTGGAAGATGTGAGTTCAATGTTTGGACTTAGGGTACTCATTTTCCCGATTTCAGGTTCGCCGAGAGCTTCGAGGAAGAGTGGAAGTCGTTGAACCTTCCGAGAGAACCGAAGAAGCAGATCTACCTACTGTTCCGTGCAGAGGTGGACAAGCAGACTCTGGAGAAGTTGAACCTTTGCAAAATCATATTCAAAACATATTTTTTAGTGCCGACCGTTGTGAACACGTCACTCACCGCCGCAGACGTGTCCACCGAGTGAAACCGTCGAAGAATGAGCTTGTCAAGGAAGATGTGGATGTGGAGAGCACCGGAAAAGAAGCGGAAGAACGTGTCGGAGAGCCAAAGGCCAAGAAACAGCGTCTCGAGCTCCAAGTCGTGATTCTGAAGGTTCGACTTGGCAGAAGCCGCGATGACCCGAACAACTGGCTGCGCAAGGCTTTCCGAGCCCTCCGGTATAGATTGCAGTGTCTTATAATATCTGTAAACATAATGTTTTCCAGACTCAACGACTTCGAGGCCTCCCTCATCACTTCCACTCCAGAAAACAACGACTGCTACCGTAACGCCCCGGGATTCATCGCTTCCTTCGATGTGTCCTGTCCGTCGACCATCGAGAAGCTCATCGAACACATGAAGACTCACAACATCCACTCCGACGTCTTCATGTTGCCCTACCTTGGCCCAGACCATTTCATCATCTGGATCTTCTTGTGCTTTGTTTCTCACGAGCTTGGGTAAGTTTGTGATTGTTCACAACTAGCTAACACTTTTCCAACAATTACATTTTAGATCAGAGAGACAAGTCAACGTGTTCCATGAGGTTTTGTGGGGAGATATCGATGAGGCGATCGGTTGGATGGTGAGAGTTGTGAAGCAGATGCATGCGATGGGGCTGGAGCCCAAGCTTCAGGATGCTGTCAAGGTAAGACAAGCATAGTCAGAGGTCTTTAATTCTTTCTAATTTTCCAGAAGATTGACCGGAACCGCCAAGGGAGACTGCGAGAGATGTGCGCCAAGGAAGGCATTGCTATTAGTACCTCGCAGTGATTGCTCTTTTTATGTTTTTTGTTCACTTTAATCTGTTTCTTTCACTTATAAATTGTTTGTTCTACTAGAAAATGTGTAAGAATGCAGAAAAGAATACAAAATTTATTAGTTGAAATACATTTAGTCGAGTGAAAAGACGAACAATAACTGTGAAACTGTAATCAGGAACGTTATCCGAAAGAAGTCAACTTGCAGCACTTGAGAAACCATGTTATTGACCAGATTGAATGACATTTGAAGATTTAGGACTGATGAAGCCATTGGTCTTTATGACAAAACGGAGAACGTAGCGAGAGTCACAGAGCCAAATTGTTCGGAGAACTGCAAAAAGGAAGTGTAGGCGGAGAGATGTTCGAGATATGAAGCTTCAAACTGATTGTAGTGTGTTTCCGTGTTTTGTAACTGATAAAGACAGTTGTGAAGAGACTGAGTGTCTATTCACTGCTGCGAATCAG
>LR538358.1:698542-947255 GCA_900883565.2 Caenorhabditis panamensis | reverse complement strand
GTTGTACCCCTTATTCTTGGTCGACCAAGTGTTGTTGATCTTGCGAAATGAACAGACGCTGTCAGTATGATCTGTTATAATCTGTGAGTTCACGTGAATTGCCCTGAAGTGGAAGAGGAACTGCCAAGTTCAAGGCTTCGCGGTTTCCAAAGCCCACACGCCAAATGGTGAAATTTCGACAACATGTTTGGAGTCAGCTTGTTCGAATCAGGTCTGGGCGGGGTGCGTCAGCGGTGACGTGAAAAATCCCCGACCGTCGGATACTTTGATCCGTTGGTTTCTCGAAAAGTCTCGGGAATCGGGTCAGCAAAGGAGACTGGAGCCATCTGACAGATTGCTCTATGGACTGAGGGGGTCACTGCTTTCTTTTCTCACTACCAAACCGTACCATACTGATGGGAAAATGCCGCTACGAAATAACAACTCGATGAATCGTCCTTCCCCTTTGCCTTCTGTTTTCACCACGAAATCTCCAAAAGCATCAGCTCCTCCCTGTGTACCTGAAACTGTATTGATGTGCATGTACCTTCTATATTACCCTGCAACAAAGCTTTCGCACTACCAAAACCGTCACAATTTTTTGATTTTTATTAGAGACAACATGTCAAATAAACAGTATGATCAAGCTAGTTAATTAACAAAACAAGTTTCGCATGTGCTACGTCGGATACAAATCGGCCGCGAGTCGCACGAGATCTTCTCTGAGCATTTCTTGCATTTCTTCTCGTCGGAAACGTGCTTCTGGAGGTGCGTAATAAAGTTTTTGGTTGATTGGAAGTCGTTCTTGAAGCATATGTGACACTTTATTTTGGGTTTTTCCTTTTCCTTCCTTTCGGGCTGTTCCTCCTTCTCTCCTCCCACTGCACCCACTTCTTCTTGAACACCTTCCATGTTCTCCAGAACCGGAGCTTTTTCAATTGGAACTTCCTACAAAATGGTCAATAAATGCATACGTTTCAAAAAGATTCTCACCGTTTCAACGACTTCCTCGCAGATTGGCTCGCCGAAGTTCTCGAAAATCTCTGTGATCAGCTCAGGCGGTTCCTTCGGTCGTTCCATTCCAGGTCTCGTCACAGTATCCCATTCTAGCGAATTGCCACTTTCATCTACGTAGACCACATCATCCAGGAAGAGCCCCTCGCCATTCTGGCCAGGAATCGGACGCCAGGAGGATCTGAAAACGAAGATGTTCGCAAGAAAAAAGCGGAAAACTTACTTGTAATCATAGATATTATGTGGTCGACACGCGAAATGATGTCCAGAGAATGGATCTCCGTTGCTCAGAAACTTGTGTCCATCCAGGTGAATCGTACGAATCACGTCCCGAATGTTACTCTCGTTCTTCACTTTTCGACAATTCAGACACGCGTAGAACTTGGTGTTGTTGAGACCATTCCGGTTGAAGTGAAACTCGTAGTACAGGTGCGGCTGAGCGATCGGAACCATGACTGCAACTTGGTGGACTCCGCGTGTTTTGTGCTTGTTGTACGGCATTCGGTAACGGATTTTGTATCCCATTGTCTCGGAATTCGAGGCTTGTGCATTCAGGATTTGCTGGTCCATCTTCAGTTTGGCAGCTGATTCCCATGGAAACGGTTCCGACAGTCCGGGACGGCGTTGACGATATTTTGGGAGAGCTGTCATTTTCCAGAAGATCCGATCATCCATCATTACAAAAGTATCAGCAGAGAAGTGATAACAGCAGATGTAGGGATCCGGAATGGCGTTGAGTGTATTGGGTGGTATACGGAAGAAGTGTAGCCATTGTTCCCGAAGATCCTGAGACTTGGGCCACTTGAACAGTCGGATTTTTTCAGATTCGGTGCGCTGACAAATTAGACACGAGACACTGGTTCCGAGCAAGTTTCGTATTCCTGAAAGCTTGAAAATTGTATGTTAAACTAGAAAAACGCACTCTTGTCATGCCCAAGTTTCTGCTGTTCACTTCCTTCTCCATAAATCTCGTGATACACCAAATCCTCCATCTCATTCTCGTAATACACCTTTCCCGCATCACCGATCTCTGTCTGATCAACTACTTGCTGCGGATACACTTCCTCGTACTCGATATTCATCGAAACCGGCACTTCCTCCATTGCCACATGACCACTCGACGTCGGTTCCTGATGCTCCTGCACTTGTCCGTGCTCTGTTGCGAAGATCTGAGTTATGAACTGCTCCGGCGTCTTCTCGTAATCCTCATGTTCCTCCTCTTCTTCTTCTTCATCACAAACTTCGTATTCCGACGAGTCTCGGTCTTCTTCGTCGTGATCAATCTTCTGGAGAAAGATGAATTTTTTGGAAACATCCCTTTTGTCACTCACCCTACTCATTTCTTCTGTATTTTCTAGGCTTTTCCGGCTTTAAACATGATATTTATCTAGAATTTCACACAATGCCAAACTCTTTTCAAATATGCAGGTTGACAACCAAATGAAAACTTTTCCAGCTTTCTTTGAACGTAAATAAGTACAATCAAATTTATTCACATCGATGAGTATAATACAGAAAGAAAAGCCCGTTTTAGAATCAAGTGAACTGACGGATATGACTTTTTATCTTTATCCCCAAGCCGGAGTGGTGCTGTACTGCAGCTGGATGATGTCCTTGGTGCCGTCACCGCCTTTCACCGCGTAGCACTTGCTAAGCGTCTGAAATCAAACAGAATACTTCAGAACTGGTTCAGATTGTGAATTTACCTCGAAAGTGTGATCAGGAGACGGAGCAAACGTGTGGGAGATGTAGAAGAACAGTGATTTGTCAGCGGGAAGGTTCAGCAACTTTCGGATCGTCTGAAACAACACGAGGTTTTACGAAGTGTGTCGAAGTATGTGAAAAAGACAACTTACCGCTGTGAGCCATGTGATATTATTCGTTGCCGAGACTGCAAACTTCTTCTTTTTGAGAATCGGAGCATCTCCAACTGGCTGCAGCATCACTTCCACTTTTTTCGGCTCTGTCGATGGCTTTTGAGCGGCTTCTGTGACTGGAGGAGCTTCTGTCGTGACGGGTGTTGGTGGGGCGGTTTCTTCGGATGGTGAGGGGTCCATTTTGGGAGGGAAACTGTCTGAAAGATGGAATTTTAGAGGAAATGAAAGAAAGAAATCGAGAAAACTGGAAGAAAACGAAAATAATTGTTTAAAGGCGCAGGAAGCAATTTTTTATTGGAGTCTCGCAACGAAACTATGAATTTTTTACGGCGGGTATTCAAAATTTGGATTATGAAGTAAATAACTGATTCATGCTGAAGTTGTAAAACAAAAAAGGGGAAAGCAGACAAATATGGACGCAGCTGGGGCAGCATTTCCTCGGCAACTCGAGGCCCGTCTCGGTTTGTGAGTGGTCGTTGACGCGTTTGTCGTGTTGGACTGAGACGCAGACAATTAGAGGAAGTGCGCGGAGAAGGAGAAGAAGTTGATAAAACAACCCCGATATACGTCCCCCGTCCGGTCGATATTACTGTCAGTCGTATTCCCCTGTTCTTTTAGAAATGACATAAAACGAGGAGACGAGATGAGCAGTTTCCTGGGCAAGTTTCGGAGGAAAAGAGACAAAGAGCCGCAGAATGGTGAGTGTCTGAAGGGATGTCTCTTAGCGAAAGTCGATAATCCAGGCCATGTGGCAACAGAAGAACACCATCCCAATGGGGCTTCGGGACATCGGGACTCATTGAGCAATGATCACATTCTGATACCAAGTGGGGTTCAGAGGAGAGAGAGCTCTTCGTTATCAGTGCCTTCTGCTGATATTGGTTAGTTACTGTCTGCTCTAATGTGAACTTGTGAAAGAGGGCACTTCCTTTCCTCCAAAACAACAAACTCCTCCAGGAAGTGGCTCTGATCACGAAGGGATCCAAGTGAAGAAGAAGGCCCAGTTGGCATTCTCCCTTGACCGGCTGCTCACTGATTCTTCGGCTCTTTCGTACTTTATTCAGTTCCTCGATGCTTCTGACAAGTTACACCTCATCAAGTTCTGGATGCATGTTGAGGGATTCAAGTCGAGTTTCTCGGAACAGATTCCAGCTGCTCAGGAATGTGAGTGACCAATGCAAACAGCAATGGGGGGAACGAATCGTAGGGCGTGAGAGAGACAGAATAGGGAACTGGAAAACAGCTTTTTTTGATGCTAGGAGTCAAGATCTGTTCTCTGACCTCTGAAACCTCACCTTTCAGTGTCTCTTCGAGATGCCAGGAGCATCTACGACAAGTACGTCGATGACGGATCTACGAGTTCCCTGGCACTTCCAAGGAAGGTCAAACAGATGGTTGATGGTGTGTTTTTATAGAGTATTCAAGACATGTGTTCTTCTTTCAGACCATCTTGCTGCAGTCCCACTTCAGAAATCCTGCTTCGACGATGCTCAACAATTCGTGAAGTCTCTCTTCGAGTACCGATACTTTGACGAGTTCCAAAACAGTGTCTACTACAAGAAACACGAATTGGAAGTACTTTCCGACGGTTGCAGTTTGTCAGATGTTCTCAAAGTGCAGCCATTGCTCCTCTCGTTTCTGGAATTCATCAAAGAGAAAGAGGATCATGACATGGTGCAGTTTCTGTTAGGATGTGACAGTTTCGAGGCAAACTTGGATTTGATGGAGGATGAGGAAGCACTTGGAGATGCTATGGCTTTGTATGAAAAGTACTTTTCGATGCAAGCCACAAACATGATTGACTTGGGACCAACAATTCGGGCGGAGATGGAGTCACTGATCTGTGAGGAATCGGGAAGACCGAATAGGAAGGCGTTCAGGACGTCTAGGACAGCATGTTTCTATCGGTTACAAGATGTGAGTTCCTTATCTTTCATCAGCCGATCAGTCTAGTTCTTAGAACTCTCCGTATTTCTTTACGCTCAAAAAACTTGTCTCTGAACTTGAAAAAACCGTTCCCTCCCTGCCGGTTCCACCTTCCATAAAGTCACGTTCTCTCGCATGACCCCGTTGTTTTCAATCCATAAACCTGCCCCAAAAAGCGACAAACAAAGCTATTCGAGCGTCTGATTCTTTTCAGAAGTACCTTTCCGAGTTCCTCCGCACCCCCTTTTATCACAACTATCTCCTGGAACTGCAGTCATTCATCGACTCGACAGTCGAGTTACCCCGAAAGGTCAGACATCGGAGTAACTGTTCGGAGGACGCCGCTTCGTCGACGGATTCGTTGTCACACGCATTCAGTAGACATTTGGAAGTGTTGGAGAGGAAAATGGCAGATGAAGAACAGAGGACACCGACGGGAACACCGAGTCCGTCGAAAAGGAATACTCCGAGAAGCAGCAGACTGGCAGAGATCGACGAGATGGGGAGGTATCATGCACTGTACGATGACTCACATTCCCATACGCATAAACCACAGAGGTGAGGGTTATCTGGAGCAGGGAACTGTTTCAATAGACAGTTTCAGGATAAAGTCGACACTTCGAAAGTACCTCGACAAGAATACTCTTCGAGAAGAGGAAATTGCTGAGGAAGTAGCTCGAACCATCATCCGAGACATGCAGCAAATGGTCGCTTCTTCTGCTCCGCCACAATGATTTTCGATACGGATACTTTGCAGTCTATCACTTTTTCCCTTCCCATTGATCTAATCTGTTCAGCTCAATAGAAACTCAAACATTGGCATAATTTCTTGAAAAGCGGTGTATTTTGTAGTAGCATTTTTGGGCAGTGACTTTTGTGCATTTGCTAGATTTTTATTCGTTGCAACAAACTTGATATAAATTAATGAAATGATTTATAATTCAATGTTTTGTTTCACCGGCGATAACTTCTCTCGCGACTCCGACTGCGATCCCGTCGATGACGACGGTCCCGTGAAGAAGATCGAGAGCGTCGGCGCTGATCCGATCTTCGGGATCTTCTACGATCTTCAGAACGGTCTCGGGAGCTTCTGGATCGAGAGCGACGACGAGATCTGCTGCGTTTTCTCTGAAACTCAAACTATTTGAAGAATAACAAACAGTACAAACGTACATGTTTCTTTCTGTCCCTGCTTTCCTCTTCCTTCTCCGATTCTTTCTTCGGTTCTTCCAGATTAGCGAATCCGGATTCCGACAACAAACTGCTTATCCGCGAATTGATCATATCATCCAGACTCCTGGGTGTTGTTCTCTCCTGTGTACTCTTCCTTTCCGACAATGATTCCGAGATCTTCTCTGCTTTCCGTCTTGTCTCTTCTTCCAACTTTGCACGATCTTCATCTTCCTGTTGCTTCTTCGCTTTCTTTTCGATTAACAGCTTTTCCATGAATATTCTTGCCCGTTCTTTTCTGTCAATTTGAGTTTGAGTCGTTGTATTCGGCAGATTTGGTGGCATTGGTGGCGGAGGAATGATGCTGCTGGTGTTCATTGAAGTTGACGCTGCTCCATTCTCGTATTCTTCCATATCGGGATCGAAGCGGAAACTGGAGTCGTCGTGGCTTTTGAGTTCTTTAGTATCATCCATTCTCAGAGAGAATGACACCGGTTTGACGGGTGTGTCCAAACTGAGCAGACTTCCCGGAGTAGAAGCACTTTTGGGGAGCTGAAACTATTTCGGTTTTGTAGAGATGACATCTGCGAAAGCTACTTACCATAGTGATGGGATCGATGACTCCTGGCTCCGTAATGCTCTCGTCGAGGCGACTAGTCTCCAGAAGACGGCGACGTTGTCGACGATTCAGAGGTGTTTCCGGAGTCGATAAGCTCAGATTGAGCAAGCTGGATGGACCAGGAGAACTGACAGCGGAAAGAGATGGAGGAGGGAGAAGCTCTGCAGACATTAGAGGAGTCGGTGCAGGAGATCCGAGGATGGACGGAAAACTGGAGTATTCTTGAGCCAAACGCCATTGGTGACTGCGGATCTGAAAACAACCCAGGATAGACTCATGAAACAGTTGGATTGACTCACTTTGTGATGATAAAATGAATAATAAGGACTCTTTGGGTCCATAAAGTGTAGTTGAAGATCGACTCGCGCTGAACATAATTCAATGATAGACAATTCAGTTCCTTTCGAAATACCTGCGAGACTGTCTTCAAACGCGGCTCCTTTCTGAGCAACGTGTTCCGCGTAACTGTTGAGAATCGGTTCAAGATCTGGAGTTGGTGGGAGCATCTGACGAGGACCGATCCAGGGACATGGACGTCCGTAGAACCCTTCGTACCATTCTCGGTAGTCGGGATCATCCACACGCCCTTCTCTGAAACTGGAAGGTATTAGAACGGCCACATTAGTGAATTACTTACGAATCAACGTACTCTCGAGGTTCCAATTTCACATTCTCCGGCTCTTGCTTCACCTCTGGAGCTCCCATTTTCACCTCCTCCACTCCTGTTGCTTGTCTCGTTACATGAGCCAGATTCTTGAAGAGAGCTGCATAGACGTCGTTTCGTTGAGAGATATCTCCAGTTGGTCTGAGCTGAACATCTGGAGGCCCCGATTTGTGTACTTCCACTGGCTTCTTCTTTGGACCGATTGTTCCTGGTTTTTCTGGAGTAGGTGGACGTTTTGAAGATCCGGAGAGTAGCGAAGGATGCAGTTCGCAATCGGAATCAGAGTCATCAGAATCCGATCCGTGAGCAGCGGCAATCGCAGCAAGTGAACTCGAAATTACAGGTTTCGAACTGGACGCTGCTACTGATGAAGTCGACTTCGTGAGCTTTTTGAGTCGTTTTCCTAGATCCGGCACGTACTTCTTCTCCCTAATTAACTTCTGCAGATACTTGTAGAACGGGTTCAGGATGTGATCGAATTCAAGGAATCCGAACTGCTCAGCATTGTTTCTCTGCTTTGCCTTGATTACAATCTCCATTTGTGCACCGTTGGCGACGACAAATGTAGCTGTTTTCTCGATGATGTGGTGCAGTTTCATGTTGGGCGGCAACTCGAGTCCCACTGGGAACTTTATTCCGGGCGGTGCTTCGAATGGTTCATCTTCACTGTCACTTTCTTCTTTTATCGGTTGAGATGACCCAGTGCCGTAGTCGAAGCCAATAGCAGCTCTCTCTTGTTTTCGCTTCCGTTCCTCTTCATCCCGCTCTCCTAAGACAAGATCATGTAATTCCCCCCATGGAACAATTACTCACTCTGAATGTCCTTGTGCATGTCCAGATACCTCTCCTCGTCACACATATCCTCTTCGAGTGCTTCTGTCGGACACTGTTCTGTCGGCGTTCTTCTCCGAAGTGCATCTTCGATCGAAGTGAGCAGCAAGCGACAGTCGTATCTGAAACGGGACCCCGTAATATTGAAATTACTCAGCTTTCAATTATTTTGAGTTCCCACGATTTAGTTTACATCTACTCACGAGTTATGACACTTGTTGCAACGGTGCTTCGATCGACCTAAAAACTTCAATTATTGAGGGTAATGAGTTGATTTTCAGTCTAAAAATAGTGCCTGACAGAGGAACCGAGCAGGAATACAGTTAGATAAAATATTGCTTTTGATTTAAAACAAACGATTGGAAGTTAGCCAAGAATATCGGAAAATCTCAGAAGATCTCATTGAAAATTCAAATTCTGTAAGCTGTTTCTCTTAGCTTTCTGTCTTTTCATTTTCGATTTCAAACGGATAAATAAACTAACCATCTCATGGGTCAACATTCTTCAGCAATCTCTTCATTATCACAACAGTTTCGTTATTGTCTGAAAAAGCCAGGCGGCTCCCAAAATGCGACGTTCCGATGCGATTTGAACAAGATCCGAAATGGGAGAATCCCTACCTATCGACTCGATTGTCGGCGTCCCCGAGACACGCAACCATGTGACGTTCTTCGGCGATTTGCTCCGAAGCGTAGTCGTTGGGGAAAATGGACGATGGATAGCCGAATACTAACAAGTCTTTGTAATTCTGAACGAAGCACAACTTATTATGAGCGATCGCAATTCGATACTCACATCCTGTTCATCGTTAGGACCAACATGATTTCGACGATTCCAACTCCCCATCCTAATTTTCAAAATGAATTTTCAACTCAGCTCAAGCTGATTAGTAAATATCAAAATGTCGGCTCTTAACATTGAACTTTAGTGTTTTGATTCATACATTATGTAACGAATTAATATTCATTTTTAACAACAAAAACAACGGCTTAGGCGATGGATCCAGCGTTGGCGGCGATTCTTGGCCAGAGGTCGGCGCACTCCTTGGCGACTGGTCCGGTGATGGCGGATCCCTTCATTTCTCCCTTGTTGTTGACGATAACTCCTGCGTTATCCTCGAAGTAGATGAAGGTACCGTCCTTTCTGCGGAACTGCTTGCGCTGTCTGATGACGACTCCTTGGAGAACTGAAAACAGGAAGAATATTTATACTTCCAGTTTTTCAAAAAACTACACATAATGGAAGAACTTTAACTGTGATTTATAGTCAACCAGCAGAAAAAAACTCACCCTTCTTTCTGAGCTCTGGCTTTCCCTTCTTGACGGAGCAGACGATCATGTCTCCGACTCCAGCACTTGGCAGTCTGTTGAGACGTCCACGGATGCCGTACACGGAGATGACGAACAGGTTCTTGGCTCCGGTGTTGTCGGCGCAGTTCATGACGGCTGCGACTGGCAGACCGAGGGAAATGCGGAATTTGGCTCCGGAAGCTCCTCCACGTCCTCTCTTCGACATTTTACCTGTAAAAAAATGATAATTTGTACGAGCAATAGTGGAAGAAGTTGGAAAGTAACGTAAAGTACGATAAACTGCGGAAATTCAATAAAATTCAACACTAAAATGCCTAAAAAATATACAGTCAAATTAAGCAAATTTTGGGCATAACCCACCCTAGGCCAACTCTTCCTAAGATACTTATTCGAAATCTTAAGAATTCTCAGTGATTTTACTGTGAAAACCTGAAAAATTGAGCGAAAATCCAAAAAAAATTGAAAAAAATTCGTTTCGGCCGAAAAGAGACGAAGAGGCGTGTGTATTAGCGTTTGATACTCAGCCAACGAATTTCGCTGCTGGCCATTTCGTGGCGAGACCCGGCAGGCTCGGGTCGATTTACGGAGGGATTGATTTTTTTTGTTGTTATTTTTCTTCTCGATTTTCGTGGATATTCAAAGATTTTCTCTCCATTTGAAGCAGTTTCCGTGAGTATTTACAATTTTAACTTGTTCTTGTCGCTAATTTTCTATATTTCCCTTCTCTTGTTTACTCGTTTTTAAGCTTTTGTGGCAAGTTCATTAAAAAATTCTGCTCCGCCACCGCTTCTGACATTTCAAGAAGTTTTTGAATATTTATTGACTCAATTCATAACAATCAAAGTTCATTTTTCACCGCATCTCCTAATTTCTCCTGGAGCGGAGCGCTGCTTTCTTTCATTTGATTCGAAAGCGAAATTAAAGTCTCTCGGAGAAGAGCGTTATCGGATCTGATTTGCATGATGTATAGAAATTGAAAGAGGAGGAATAGAAAAAGAACAAGAGTGATAAGTGGCAAGTTAATCTTGATTCCGCTGACTGAGAGCATTCCTTCCTTCTGTTGCAGTTGCTGCTGCTGGAGCAGGAAGCTAGATCTTCTTTCTTCAGGGTCATCAAGCTTGACGTTGTCGGAAAGCCTGCATTTGAACTTGAACTCCGCTTTTTTGATGGCCGATTTGAACTGTTCTGAGAAGCTGTCGATGTCGGTCGACGAGGATTCCATCGTGAGCAACAGGAACTTTTCCTTGCTCCACGAGTGACGATATTCTGAACTCATATTGTCTTCTTTTGACGTTTGGATCATTCTGCTCACCGTACTGAAGATACACTCTTATGATTTCTGTGGTTCCCGGCTGAACAATTCCCGAACTTGGTCTGACTCGGAACTTTTCCGGAGAAGTTGTTTTGAATTTGAACATGATTGGCGTGTCCGATGATTGGTTCTTGACGAGCACCACATCGAGCAGATCGTTCTCTCCCTCGAGTTTCTCCAGTCGTAGCTCATCGCGAGGACTGTAAGTTCGAAAAGGGTAATCACTTGGAACTTCAGTAGTTCTACCCACGTTATTGACACAAAGTCATTGGACGACCAATCGTCGTTCGACGCATTGACTCGGTTCTCGATGAGTGGTCGCAGAGCCGGCGGTATGTGTGACTTTCTGTTTTTTGGTCCGCGACTTGATCGTCGAGACAGGGAAGGTGCTCGTTTAGTTGTAGACTCCTCGTCGAATTTGACATTCTGTAATGCGAGCAGTTGACTCATTGTGCTAACATCTCTCGGGGCTTCTCAGGGAATATGATATGTGCAAAAGATTCTCTATACATTTTTCGCACATTGTGAGACTATGAGACACCTGAATGTATCAATAGAACGTACTCTTTTCTGAAACGAGGAGAAGTCGAACTCGGTAACATTGTTGTTAGTGGTATCGTCGATCGAGTGCATTCGTTGTTGGAGAAGTTTGGGCGATGGCTTTGGCGGTGGTGGCGGGGGAAGACACTTAGCCAGCTCGTCCATGGTGAATTTGAAAGTATCCTTGAAAAAAAAAGATGAGAGTAAGAGTAGAAACAGCGAGCTGGTCAGAAAGGCGGCCGGGAGCCGGCCGGCTGTTACAACGGACAGAGAGTTCATTCTCGTATCGCTGGCGGGGTTCAGCAAGTAGTGTTAAACACAAGTGGCTTTCTCCTGCTGGTGAGCAGAAGATGACGGGAAGCGGAGGATTTCATGGAAGCACACTATTGATGAATGAGATGGACGGGACAAGAGAGGAGCAAAACGTCTTACGGTGCCTCCTTGGTGCTCCAACAGATGACTTTTCGGGACGTAGTGAGTGACACTGAGCTTGGTGACAAATGTTAACAAATCGTGGCGTTGACTCGCAGCTGAGGACTCGAGCCAAGATCCGATTACCTTGAATCAGAAGAAGAGAGTCAGAGACAAAAGAAATGAGATCTCACTTTCCAAGACGCATTGAGAATTGCGGGGTTTTCAAAGATGATAATCGATTCGATTGCATTGGGGTAATAGTACTTAGAAGAGTGAATTATGAACTTCATGGCGTCGAAACTCTAGAATTTCGAAATCAGAACATTCTCGGATTACTGTAGCAACCATATTCTTCAGTCCAGTTCCACTCATATCAATAAAAACTGTCAGTGGTTGACAACCATTATACTCCATATAGTGTCGCTCCATCCAAAATGTAAACAGCTTTTCGAATCCCTCATCGCCATTTTTGTATTTGCTCATCATGATCCATACTGGAATATTGCGACTTTACATTAGCCGGCACTTATGATGTTTCTCTCACATATGTGCCTGTTTTGTAAATCTTTCGAATGCAGATACATTAATTGACTGTCTAACAATGGTTTCAGTGAAAGCAGACTGATTCCTAAACTTTCTTGTGTTTAAAAGTGTCCACTCCCTACTGTTTCTTACTGTCCACTTCGAAGTTCTTTCTCCATTTCAAACACTCTAGAATAATGGCATATGCAATGTCTACATCGTAATTGACTGAGCTGAGAAATCTATCCAGCCACCAGTCTTCATGCCGTATCCTATAAATATCTTCTGGCGAGTGCTTTACTGTAGCTGCGGGATCCTGAAGTTGGCGGTGGGATTCCGAATTCTCGAAGTCTTCTAACGATGTAACTCACTTGTAATACTCTAGATCTCAGTTCGTGAATAGCTAACACATTCGTTGGATCTGTGAATGTCGAGCTTCGTCGTCTGAATATTCGCGAGTTTGCGATGTCTCCAACCATCTGAAATTTGATGCAAACCGCGGAATGAGCTCGAATTATAAATCGGTAGAGTATATAAAAGCTGTTCAGTCAAGTGTGTCACAGGGAGATTGATACGGAAAACAGAACAGAGAGCAGTAGCTGGAGGAGCTCTGCAGAATGAAAAATGAAAGAAAGAGTTGACGAGAAAAACAAAAAAGAAGGAACGGAATTGGTTTCTGTCTTCTCTTTTCCACTCCTACATGCATGGAAATTGGTTTAATTGAAGTTTGGCCGATCGACATGACTCCAGAAGGGGACGAGAACGGAAAGTGATTTTCGGACACACTCTGTGAAGCTCAAGAGTCTCGTTTTTTCGATGTACTACTCGCCTTTCTCGAGTGAGAGAGCAAGAGAGACTTGGGGTATTTCCGAGTACCTGTAAAATGAAGCGAAAGAAAGAGTAAATAAGAACGATATGGATGGTGGCGGGGCGGATAAATGAATGAGCTGTGAGTTTTGTGTGAGTTCTTCTCCCCCTTCCTCCCGTCCGTGAGTGCACAGGCCGCTTTTTGTGTCGTCTTTCTCTCCGGGACTCACTGAGCTCATTGCCGGAGCCGACGGCAGTTGTAGTTGCCGGCTCCGGTCCGCAACATCAAAACTTGACGACTGAAAAAAGCATTTCCCTGTTTTTACACTCTAAAATGTCTAAATCTTCCCGATCCTCTCATGTTGTCAATTAGTTCCTCTCTCCTTTGTAGCCTCATCAATCAGATAACTTTTCCGCTTCTCACCCCGATCAATCTTCTTTCCGTCCGAAGTACGGTAACCTGGAAGTTCTTGTGAAAGAGAGACCGAAAACATGCGGGGGACAGACTAGTTCCCGTGCGCCGTCTCCTGTCGCTCCTCTCCTTCCCCAGTTTCCTACGCGCATTGGTGTTTCGTGTCTGCTGTGTAGACGCGGCGGATGCCAATTTATGATCGTTATCGCACCGGTTCCCCCTCCTTTTTTGCCTTTCTTTCGTTCCTAATCGTTATCAATATGCGTTGATAATACTCGCTGTATTGGTTGAGAGCATGCTGATTTATATTCAGACAGACACAATCTTATTAAACAGTTTCTAGACAAAGGAATCAGTTATTTACCTATTCGTTTTGAGCTCCTCGTCAAATAGCTTCTATTTTCCTTTCCTGCTCTACACGCCTTCCGAGTATCGACTTAATTAGAGGAAGTCTACGTTCCTCCCCCTTCCTCTCGCTTATTTCCGTACTCCACTCTCGCATTTTTCTCTTTCTCGCTCTCGCAAACAACATTTCCTCACATTCACCTTCCGCGCACCTACTTACCTCATCGATTTTTCTTGCAGACTCGGTAAAAACCTGCGAAAAACACGTCAAAACCCTAAAAAATCAACCTTCCTCCAGAATGCATATTGAGAATCAAGATGTTTTCTTCAAGTGGCTCGTCGAAGAGCTCACTCCGATGTAAGTTGAAAATGAAGATAACTTATCAGAAGCTCCTTTTTTCCAGAACGGATGCAGATCCAAACGCACTCGCCAAGTACGTCTTAGCACTAGTCAAGAAACCAGACAAGTCGCCCGAAGAACTGAAAGAGTCTACCAATGATCAACTAGCTGTCTTTTTAGCGGACCGTAAGTTTCAGTATTTGTTTTCATCTCATCAATCACCATTTCCAGATACTACTCCATTCGTTGATAAGATCTTCGCTGCTCTGCTCAGTAAGAGTTACCTGCCCGCCGAACCAGCGACTTCGGAACCACGCCCGGCTTCGGTTGAACCGAAACGAAGCAAAAAAGAAGAAGCTGCTCCATCTGTCGAGAAGGCTGTGAAACCAGCGGAAGTTCCTGTCAAGAGTGCTCCATCTGCTCCACCAACAACAAGCAGAACGGCTCCGTCATCGAGCAAGACCGAATCTCGACCAGCTCGGAAGAGGATCAGTCCTCCACCGTCCGACAACAAAGATAAGGAGCGAGAAAAGGTAAAACATATCTGAAGGATCAAGTAAAACATCTGATTTCAGTCATCGCGAGACAAAGCTGAACGTCGTCGTTCGAGATCTCCGCGTGATCGTCGTGGTCGTCAGACAACTTCCAGAAGTGGTCGTGCTTCCTCTAGTGATCGCGACCGTTATAGTAGACGGCGATCTCGTTCAAGGTACGCATCCTGAAGAGGGTATATATCCGAGCATCGGTTAACAAATATATTTTTCTGTAATCGTATATGTAACTGGGTTCAAGTTAACATTTTCAGATCGTACAGCGGCTCCAGAAGTCCAACCTACAAACCAAGAACTCGCCGGCGTTGCAAAGACTTCGAAGAGCGCGGATATTGTGTTCGTGGAGAACAGTGTCCCTACTACCATGGTCCTGACCCAGTGGTGATGGATGAGAACGCACTGAGTTCGATCGTTCCGCTCCAGCCTCCTCCAGCTAATTTCTCGTACGTCTCCTGTTCTTCTAACTCCCAACCTCCACTAATAACATTAAGGATGGCTTCGTTTCATTCTCACCTCTCCTCTAGTTTCAGTTTGCCACCGCCCGGATACAACCCGCACAACCCACCTCCGCCAGGAGTCGTCATCAGTGCCGCAGAGTACAATCCAGAGACTCCAGCTCTCACCAACTACAATGTTCCGCCGCCACCGCTGCCGACACAATGGACTCAAGCACTGCCACCACCACCTCAGTACATTCCGCAGCCCATCACCAACTTCTCGCAACCACCACCAACTGCAGTTGCAACCACCACTTCTACCGTGATTCCACAGCCAGGACTTTTCCGTGGGGGAATGCGTGGAAGAGGCGGAATGAGAGGAGGTCGTGGAGGTCTCGGACGAGGTGGATTCACTGGAGTCATAAACAGAGACAACTGCACTCTTCAGGTATTCAATTGAAACTGTTTCATTATTCATTAGTTGTTTTTCAGGTCGCGAAGATCCCTCCAGAATTGAACAACATTGCAAAACTCAATGAACACTTTTCCACTTTCGGAGCTGTCGACAACATACAAGTCCGTTACAATGGAGATATAGACTCTGCTCTCGTGACTTTCTCGTCCAAGTTCGACGCTCTGAAGGCCTACAAGTCTCCAGCTCCCGTTCTCAACAACCGGTTCATCAAAGTGTTCTGGCACAAACCAGAGGGCGAAGGAGCCGACAACGCCAACGGCAAACCAACTTCACCACCGTCTCCACCAAAGCCAATCGAAAAACCAAAGATTGCAACTGTCAAAGAATCGAAGTTCGTTAGCGCTGAGATTCAGAACCAACGGAAGCAGCTGCAAGAAGCGAAAGATCGATTGGGCAAGGAGAAAAGCAGTTTGGCGACGCTGGTGCAGGTGCAAAATCAGCACACTGAAGTTTTGGAGAAGTGGATGGCGAAGCAGAAGGAGCTTTTGGTGAAGGCCAGAACATCAACAGATGAGACGGAGCGAAAGAATGCGACGAAGTTAGTCAAGCACTTGCACAAGAAGATCAAGGAGTGCAAGGAGGAAGTCGACAACATACTGATGCAGATCTCCCAGAAATCCATGATTGTTGATGAGGTGACAGCTCAAATCGAAGAGCTCAAGAATCCGAGAAGACCCGAAGATCAGAGCAGAAAGAGGAAAGCTGGAAGCGAGGACGAAGAGCCGCAAAACAAGATGAGTAGTGTCGTCATAGTCAAGGAAGTGAAGGTACCTAATCAGACGTATCATACGTATTCCACTGTAATGTTTTTAGGAAGATCTCGTCTCTGCCTTGATGACTCACATGGAGACGTTCGGAGAGGTGTTCGACACCAGCGTCAAAGTCGAAGACGGACTGGCCACTGCTGTTTTCCCGTACAAAAGATCTGCTGATGCGCAAAAGGTATTGCTAACTGGGATTTATAGAATTACCTAGAAGTCTGTTTGATAGGTGATGTCGGAGGGCAACATGCTGAACGGAGAATTTCTCAAAATGGAGCTGAAGGTCGAACGGATCGAGGAGATTCCTTCGACGGACACAAACATGTCGGCTGATCAACTGCTGGCCGCCATTCCAAGCAGTCAGGTAAACAGAGTCGTTCAGTACCTTTTCCAGTTGTTTCTTTTCAGTCAGACGATGAGGACGATTTGTTAAATGATTAGTCTAGTTGCTGTTACGTGATCTCGACCCCACTTGGTGATCTACCTTACTTGTTGGTTTCTTTTGAAGATTGGTGTGTGATACGTCTGGTAAGTACCCCAAAACTCAGATTTTACCTCAAACACGTTATTGTTGCCTCTGATTGTCCATCTTTACCCTTCTATTTAATTATTCAGTTCTGCCAATCGATTCTTCTTCGGAAGTCTCGTGAGGCTCATTTATTGTAAACGTTAGTGTGTTCCACGGTCTCGCCAATCAGTCAGTCCTTTCAGAAATCAGTCATCTGACCGGTTGACGAGTCTCTTTCCCCTTTTCTTCTCTTTTTTCACAACTTGCATTGTCTCTATTTTATCGCTATCCTTTTTCGAAGAAAGATCAAAAAAAGAATGACGAAAAGAGAGCTCTGACTCCACTAATCGAGAAAATAAAAGAAGACGATCTTTAATATTTGATCTCAAAAAAATGACTAAAACACGAGAAACGGGCCATTGAACAGTGATCATATCACACAAAATACGAGAAAAGAGCCCAACGCGAGTGAACTAAAAACAAGAAAACTGGTGTTCCTTCTGCCCGATGATTGCCTTATTACATTGAAACCTCGGGTTTGTTTCCTTTTTTGCACACGGTGATTTTCCAGAAAAAACAACAACAATAAACGATTTCTCTACTTTTCTGCGTGTTCTTTGTTTTTCTTACGTTACTTCGAATCAAACAACGTTCAATTCGTTTCGATATCTGTCCATTTCGATTACATATTCTCCAATCGGAGTCTCCCCGATTCAATGTAAGTCTCTCTTTGTGTTCTTCTGATTTCTTCTGCCCTCTCGCCCTCTTTTCCTCTTATTTCCCCTTCTTTGGACTGCCTAAGAGTGCAAACAATGAGCCCCGAGACCGGCTCTTTCCCTTCTTCTTTCCCTTGTATGATTCATCTGGGAGCGAGTTTCCAATGCGAACATTACGTGCCACGTGTCTTCTCCAGACCCACTTCGTTTCGGATTTCCCGCCAGAAGATGCCGATTCGAGATGCGCGGTCTCCTCGAATCGATCCATTCGCCCGGTTTTCTCTTCTCTCTGTTTCCATTTCGGACAAACGTGGCGGGGTTCCCACCGAATTTCGCAGTCCGCCCGCTCTCGCTCTTCAATATTCATTTCTCTTCTTCTCTTTTCCCCCGATTCGCCATCTCTATCAGTTGATTCCTGCCGGTCTCACTGTACTTTTGCGAAACGGACTGATTGAATACTCGTGATCTGTTCCTCTCTTCTCAATTGCGTCACTTCCATCGCGTGTTCAGAATAACGGACCACGGAGAGCATTGAGCCAATCTTGAAGTTATCATTTTCTGCGAATCCGCTTTTTTCTTTCCAAAGATCATGTTTTTAGAACTTTTGGTACGCATTGATTCGATTAGTGAAGCTGGTTCTCCTTTTTTGCCAACAGAAATGTGAAATTTCGTAGTTTCGAATCCTAGATCTTCGCAAAAGTGCTCAAGTTGAAGTTAACGTCGTTGTTGATCAGTCTCATCGATTAGAGAAACCAATGAGACTCGATCAAAGTTCATCGGAACTTTGTGTCACCTCCCTATCGATCAGTTCATCCTCCACATCAAGCATGTCGGTTAACCAACAGTTCGATGTATCTGACCGATAAAAAGTGCTGCATGACGTGGCACCATACACATCGGCTGTTCTATCGTTCATAAGCGTTCTGTCCTGCACTCCCGTCCGGTTCGCTTGCCCTTCTCTCCCCTCATCAACCCTCACCCTTCTCGCCCATCTCTGCTCCTCATCACTCTTCCGTCTCTTTCACCAGGCACGACCGCTTCGCGACACACGCGACGCGTCCAGCGGACAAGACAAAAAGTGGTGCGGAGAGAACTAGAGAGACGAGACGCGCGGCGACGGCCAGAGACTGCTGTGCTGGTGACACGTCGATGCTTCGGGCTGTGTCGGTGTGGCTGTTGCTGCTGGCTAGCTGGATGAATTCCCGCTCCTTTCCCAGTTATAGATATCCATCTCTCTCGCTCTTTCCACGTTTCCTTTTTTCGGACTGGCCTTGTCCGCCCGGTGAATTCATCATCAATTTCGGAACATTCTCGAAACATTTGTCCTTTCCCGCCTTTTCTAAGCTCTTGCTCTCGCTCGAATCGCATTTTGAAGCTGTAGTGTGAATTGTGTTGAAATCTCTTTCTCTTTTCTTTTTTTTCTACAACTCTTTTCAATCTCAGAATGGGAAACGTGTTCGGCAACTTGTTCAAAGGCCTCTTCGGCAAGAAGGAGATGCGCATCCTGATGGTCGGATTGGACGCAGCCGGAAAGACGACAATTCTGTACAAGCTGAAGCTCGGAGAGATCGTCACCACCATCCCAACCATCGGTGAGTCATTTATCACGAGGACGCATTGCGAAACTTTTGTTGTTTTCGAAACATATTGATTTCTCTCTTTTCAGGATTCAACGTCGAGACCGTCGAGTACAAGAACATCTCATTCACCGTCTGGGACGTCGGAGGTCAGGACAAGATCCGTCCACTGTGGAGGCACTACTTCCAGAACACGCAAGGTCAGTTGGACGCCGCGCCGGCTTGCTGCAAACCGTTTGCAGTTGGGCTTATCACCCGTCTCTCAGACACTCTCCTCGCTCCCCTTTTCCCAATATTATCGCATAGTCAAAATCTTGCAGGACTCATCTTCGTCGTCGACTCGAACGATCGTGAACGTGTCGGAGAGGCTCGCGAAGAGCTGATGCGGATGCTTGCCGAGGACGAGCTCCGTGACGCCGTCCTTCTCGTGTTCGCCAACAAGCAGGATCTGCCACAAGCCATGAACGCCGCCGAAGTCACCGACAAGCTCGGTCTGCACGCTCTCAGAAACCGATCGTGGTACATCCAGGTAAGAGATGCTTTCAAACGAGACGCCACAATGTCCCGGAAGTCATTTGAATAGCACAGGGGTTGGAAATTAGGTGAAATGGACCGACAGTCGTAGAAGGAAATGAGCCACGTTTGATTACCCAATAAATGGGATTCGGACGACGCAGATGCTTTCTGTTCTCGAACCAATCTTGAGAAAAGGTCCTATTTCGGACCTTTGGGAATCAAGAAGTTTCACTCCGAGCTTTCTGACATCCTAACCTCAAAACAATACATCCATATTCCAGGCTACCTGCGCCACTTCTGGAGATGGACTCTACGAAGGACTCGATTGGCTCAGCAACCAGCTCAAGAACCGATCATAAGCAATGAAACGTTCCGACGAATAAACGGTTTCCCTTTCCGTCATCTTCTCTCCGTTCTCTCCAATTTCACTCTATCTTCGTCCCCTTTCTTCTCTCCTTTAGGCTTTTTAATTCGATCACCCATCGTCTCCCCTTACTTTCCCCTCCTTCTATTCCCCCATAACGACCATTTTCTTCTTATCCGATTACATTTGGAACCGCACCTGACGGGAATAATATGTAACTTATTCGTACTTTTCCTCCTCTCTCCGCCCCTTCGTCCTCCCAAAAATTACCGCCGCAATCGACGAGAAGAAGTGTGTTGCGAGGGCGGTTCCTGTGCAAGTTTCTCTTTACGTTTTTGTGATTCTGGTGGTTGCGCCCCGCACAAATCTCCTTCTTTTCGTTCCTTTATCCGCTTCACACCCTCTCCCCCTTATTTTTCCATTTCGTATCGAATGCTCCGGCTCCGTCCCCCATTTTTCCTTTCCGCCTATTCTCTTTTTTTTTGTCTTCTCTCGTATTATGGTATCGTATTTCTTTTTCCCCTATTCATGTCGTGGAGTAAATTATTGTTACGCAATTACTGACTGACAACAGGTGCGATTACACTGGAAACCAAGAGAGATGTGTTGAAGAATCTGAGTGTGATCGATCGAATCTGAGGGATTGAACCTGTCAGTGGCAGTTCAATGAGTCAAAAATGTAGAAGGGAGATTAAGATAAGCGTGGGAAGGGAATGGACAGAACAGTCATTATGAGTCGACGCAACGGAAGGAATCGGACGGATTGCGTGGCTCTCCGGGTCACGGATTGCATCACAGAGTCTGTTCGAATGGCACACTCTCGCACACCGTTTATATGATTACGAGGACGGATTAGCTGGGTCCCTCCGGCAGGCAAGCAATGCATCATAATGGATGGTCCGACATGTGACAAGTCTTCTCGAAAATCATCCACTCTGTTGCTTTTCTCGATCCTTTCGTCCATTTGTTTCGAGAATTCTTGGAGTCTCATTTCTTGCAAAAAGGTGCCAGAACCCCTTTTTTCAAAAGATTTTCGATCGAAAAGCCAGAGAACAATGATCCAGAACTGCTAACTTCTCTCGTTGCGAGAACTGTCTTCCGGGCTTCTTGTACAGTTCTTGCCATCGATTCCCGTTAAAAACGTCACACCAACTTTCCTTAGCTGTCTCAATAAATTGCCGGATATCTGCTCACCAGATCTCCACCGATTGATGGAAATAAAGAAGGCAGGAGACAGGCGAAACGACGAACAACCCATCTTCACAGCAGGTTTCGAAAGTTGTCGATTCCGGCGGCAGATTGTCTCATCGAGTACTCGTCAAGGTTCGTTGTTCAGTGAGTGTTCTGTTCAAAGAATTCGAACGAACACGAGAAGTCGGCTGGACCCAATTTCCTGTCCAGCTGCCCCATGGTCCGCCATCTGTCCAGTCCCACCGGTGGTGTGGTGCCAGATAAATTATGAGTCTCGTTTGAATTTTTGGGACTTTTAGACGTTTTGTTGATCTTTTCGGATAGTTTCCTTTTACGGACTGCTCTGGCGACAATATTTGAGATGGGAGGGGGATATTTATCCCCCGAGAGGATTATTGCGCAATTCGCACTGCAATCCGATCTCTCGATGGCATGCCCCAGTCATCCAACTCTTTCTCTACGACTTTCCCTTGCTATCCGTACAAACAAGTTCTTCTTCGGTCACCATTTCCATTCTCTTCTCCTGTTTCATTATGACGTGGCAATAATCATTGTCGAGTGGGAGGAGGTCATTTATTGAGCCATTCAAGTGTCACTTGAACAAATGACACGCCAATATGTCAATGGGACGAACCGAACGTTATTTGAATTTGTTCGTTGAGGACTTAGAAGGGAAAGACATGCATTCACTTGCGTTAAACGGAACATTTTATGTTTTTTCATTAGATTCCGTTTTAGTATATTTAGAAATTGCAATAAATACTTTATTTTTCGATAAATACCGTAGTTTCCGTCAATTTATGACACATCGTTGCGAGACCCGTGCAACGTTTCTGGCATGCACCTTATTGGGTTACGGTATTGACTGCTAAAGCAAATATTCCGTTTCCTCAGTTTTTTCCTCTCGTTTTTCGCAAATTCTGTCATTTTTCTCCTTCTTTTTCTATCAATTTTTAACCGAATCTGACCGGGCGCAACCTCTAAATTGATCTCAAAATGTTGTATCTCAGAATAGATCTTCTTGTTTACTGGCATGAGATTGATGAGATTCGAGATTTAGTACTAGGATTTGAGTTGTAAATAAATGTAAATATAACTTATTAGTATGTAAAGGAATGAAAAGAGCGCCTAGGACCATCTTCCGGTCATCAAATTGGTTTCATTTGCACACAACTCGCATCCCAATTACTGATTCCTCCCCGCTCATTATGCACCCCTCCCCCCGCTCTCCCCTCTTCCCATGGGTCAATTCAATTCAAATCGCGCCCCGAAAATTCATTTTCGAATCACCCGGTCTCCCCTCCCATTCCGCTGCTTGCCCGGACGAATGGTTCTGCTGGACGTTGCGTCACCCAATCTGCGACTCTCCGCTCCCAACACCCCCTCGTCTCTTGCACCAACAGACTGTCTTCGCCACCCCAACAGCCACCTTCCCCCACTTCTCCGCCATTCTTTCGCCCCCTGCAGGGTGTCTCCCCTGTTCTTCTGTTTGTATGCGTGTCCCTCTTATACCTATGCCCGTTTTGGGGGCCCTCCCTCTTGCTCCAATTATCGCTTTTGCCCAATTAGCCGTGTCTGGTCAGCCATCATCACCAGTTTTTCAAATTTCTCCATGGAAAAGTCACAAAGTTCAAGTGTCGTCCGCTTCTCCGCCCCGCTGTTTCGAAGCTGTCGTTCTTCTCATTTCTCTTCTGCAAACACATGGAGACAGATGTTTTTGTAGAAGAGGCGAACAGGTGCAACTGTTTGGCCACCTATCTGCGATTCTGTTTCTGTGTCAAGTTTCCCTTTCCTCTGTTGATTTTTGTTTTGTTTTCTGCTTCTTGAATTGTTTGCTTCTGACCGTCATGATAAGAAAACAAGACAAGCAATGTCCTTGTATCTTTCGAGTAATCTTCTAATCGGATCCGAGTATGTTTTCAGTCTCCCCCTCTCCCCATTTTTCTCCTTCCGGCTGCATTTTTCTATGCATCACTTCACTCGTCGCCTCGCATTTCCTCGGATTCGAATATGTTTCCATTCCTCGTTTTCTCATCTTTTCTTCTTCTTCTCATGACACGCCTGATGATTTAATAATGTGGTCAATTGATTGATTACTCTGGTCCGGCTGCTGTGTCCACCAGTGTACACAGCAAAAACCAATCCCTGCGGGCAGGTGCATATTATCCGTCCGCCCGTCCAGCTTCTCCTCCTTTTCGCCGTCTTTTCGTAATTGGTGTGAACCCGAGCATGAATCGAGAAGTTTCCTTTCCATCCGATGAATCATGGCATACAAAACCCCATAACTTCTGATTTATTCGTTATTCACTTCCCGACACGAAACCGCCCCTCGTTTTGTTTTCTTTTCACTTCTGTTTGACCTGGTTTGAATGCTGATTCCAAGAAGCATCTTTGTGCGAATCTGCAGACCATTCAGTCTCTGTTCCAATTCAAACTCGTAATCATTCGCGCGTCTCTCTCTCTCCTTGTATTCTTCTTCCACGGCCACCTTCGTGTACTTCTCTCGTACAACTCTTTTTCGTTATCAGTGTCGACTCTAAAAGTTCCTTAACCGCATTTGTCTCAAAACTTGCCACTCACTGTTACTTTTTGTTCAAAATCGCTCAAAAATCGAATTCCTCCCCACCAATCATCCATTCTTCCGATTTAATCCGCTCGTTTAGTACCGAAATCAATCATCTGTACGTCCGTCAGCACCTTTTTTCTTTCTCTCTGTCAACTTTTTTCCCAACTTCCGTTCCGTTCCTCCAGCATTTCGAGTGTTCACCCCGTTCGCCACCCCCCACCGAGTGGCCCCATGAACTGATTTATCGGTGACCACTTGGGACACTTTGCATTCATTATCCCCTTCACTCCACTCCTTTCTCTCTTCTTTTCTTTCTCTCCGAATCCGTTCTTATTCTCACTCGTTCAATCATCACATTTCCAGATAACCACCACGAGAACCCCGTCCATAAATGGATGAAGACAGTCCGGAGACAGGTGAGAAAAGTGTGAAAGAGGTGTCAAAAAGTACTCGAACAGTGTCAATATTAGTGTTCGAAAAGGGTCATCTCACTGTCCACTCAACACACAATATTTGCAATCTCTGGGAAAAGGTGCAATTTGGCACTCTTTTCATAAAAGTTAAAGCTTTCTTCTATTGTTTGGAAACGGAAACTTCCAGAAATAATTGTTCTTCTTCTTTTAAATTTCTAGTTCGATTCAAAAAAGAACCCATTCATTTCGAAGTTAATCAAAAGTTCTCCTAATTTGCAGTGGCATCGCAACCATGCACTTCAATGGGATTCAACCCAATGGTTCCGTCCACATCCCGAGTCCCGACGCCCGTCCGATCATTGTCACGGATGTCGAATCGTCCGTATCCTGGTAAACCTTCCTTTTCCAAAACAAAGGCCACCTCGTCCGTGCGCCCCTCTGTCTTCTCCCATTCTCTTATCACTCCCTCATTCCATTCCCATTTCGTGTGTGTTCTTCTCCGTCACCACGGCATGAAGTTCGCCCATAAACCGTCCAACACATGACCATCCTTCTCTTCTTCCAGCTTCTCCGTTCCGTGCACAGCCCCAGAACATGGAGCCGTCAAACTCGCGAGTTCAAGAACTGCGGGTGACCGCCGTCGGAAAGAGAATGTACACGAACGACTGGATGCAGAACAACTATTCCGTGGCGCCCGGAGTGCAGCAGAGTCAACAACTGCGACCGCCTAGCATGGTAACCATCTGGTTTCATTCTCCGTTTTCAACTTTTCTCTTTAGATGGGCTCAAACATGTCGAATATTTCGGGAATGACGAATATGACAGAGATGACGACAATGTCCTACGGCGGATTGAGTGTTCTGTCGGTGAACACAGATCTAGGAGCATGCGACTGGTACGGACAGTCACAGTCACAACAAGCTCTCTCAAGAGTCGGCAACTCGTCATCTACGGAGAATCAGGATCCTATGATGACTCCAAAACGAATGACAGTTGCGGAAATTCTGCACAATCTCAAATCCACGGAACTGGTAAGTTTTTGTGCTCTTCTCTTGTTCCTGTGTATAAATATCTACTTTATCAGGCTCTCCAAGGTGCAGCTCTACGAGAACTCGAGGTTCCGTTGTCAAAACCATATCAGTTGGACTATACTTGGGCATCACCGGATCTCCAGTCGATTATCTATGCACTCTTCGATACACTTGTACCGAGACCCGTGGAGCATGAGAATGTACGTTTTTCGCTTTTCCTTCTTCTTCCCAATTATTATGAACCACAATCAGTGGGAAACTGCATTCTACTCATAGTTTATCGAACATTTTCTTGTAGGTGATCTACAAAACGCTCCAACTGTTGTACCGGTGTATAATAAACCCAGTGAAGACAAAAGCCGACAAGATGTTTGTGAACCTCAACAAGGACCTGATGGAGCGACAAGGACAGAGAATCCCTGGCGGTATCTACGAGATTGTGAGCATGCGACTGAAACAAGCGGACACGAAGTACGAATCTGCTGCTGCTCTCCTCCTGACTCATCTGTGCTGTAAACCGTACTTTATGCGATACGTGTTTGCTGACAACATCAAGTTGCCTTCATACCAACAGCTTCATCGCAACATGATCGAATTCGTCATTGATCTTGCGAATCGAGTGGATGTGAAACCGAAAACACGCGGATTCGCAGTGTCAATTATCAACAATTTGACGCATAAGAACAAGACGATCATGGCGATAGCACTGGACAAGGATGTGATAAAGATATTCCTAGATACGATAAAGAACGAGCAGATCTACGAAGATCTGTTGTGGACCACGATGCGGGCCTTGAACTCATTTTTTCGGAACTCGGACAATGGAACACGGTTCATCAAATACGGAGGAGCACAAGTCGTGTGTTCACTGTTGTCTCACGGATCAACTCGTTTGTTGCATGAATTGCTTCAATGCATGAAGGTTATTGCCGATCTCGAAGCAATAAAGGAGCAGAACATGGAAGAGTCGATACACTGCATTGTTCAAGTGATAGGTTCTTCGGACCCGACGATTGTGGAGAGGTCGACTGCGACACTGCGCAACATTACGAACCATAACAAGAGCAACAAAACGGTGATGGTGAAGAATGGAGTGACGAGTCATGCGTTGGCAGTTTTGCGTACATCTGCTCAGTATACGTATCAGTCGAATGCAAATCAGGAATCAGTTCGTCAGGAGATCTCGTCGATTTACGAGAACTGTCTCAGTATTTTGAACAATATGACGTCGATGTCGCAGCTCGATAACAAGGAAACTGCTTACGAGGCATGCAGAATGATCAGTCAAAACGCCGATGCAGCGGCAGTCCTGCACCATTTCTACAACGTGGGAAACCGGAAGTGCCGGAAAATGGCCATTTGTGTGATCAAGAGAGTCATCGACACTGTTCCTGGCTTTGCTGAACCATTCGTTGACCTCGCAGGAGCAAGAAACGAAACGTTCCCTGTTTTGTTGCTGCAAAGAGTCCGGCAAAGTTTGGAAGATTTCCGGAGACTTGTGAGTGGTTTTTATTTCTTCTGAACAAATAACTGATTCATACGTTTTCAGAGTGTGGAGATCGTGCAAGGCAACTTGCCGCCAGACCACCCGAATCGAGCAGACTTGGATAGCAGGAGGAAGGACCACGAGGAAATCGTAAAACGCTCTGTGACTTTGCTCACTATGCTCTGTACGAAATGCAATCCGCGCTTTTTCCAAAACCTCATAAACCTCTTCAACTCGTGAGTTCTTTCATGTCTTCTTCGTGAGTTACACTTTTTTGTTTCAGCGAACCCACTGCCAATCCATTTTCATGGCTGTTCCATGAAATGAGCGACATCATCCTCTTCGACTGGCTCACGTTTATCTATGAGATCTGCACGACGAGAGAAGCCCTGAACATGGGCTACTTGATCACACTGATGCGGAATGTCCCCAACGTCGAGCAGACTTTGTTGCAGTTGCACGAACGCCGACAAGTACCTCAACTTCGTAAGTTGTTTCTCGAAGACTGTTGTTTACAATATGTTTACTTTCAGAAGAACTCATCAGAAAACTCTGGAATGTCAGTCAAGAAATTACGCAACGGTTTCATGCACAACAACAGTTTGCATAACAACAACAACAACAACGGATCCGCTCTCTTCCCGGTGCCACCAGCCTGTCGTCCCTGCATCCTTTCCTCCTTTTCCTTCCATTGAATATCCACTTTCTTTGTTTCTGTTTTCCTTTCCTCTCAGAGTTTGCTCACTTTCTCTTCCAGTTTTGGCACATATCACTCATCGATTCCTCCTCCAAAATCATGTTCTTCGTGCTCAAACACACCCATTCCCCTCCCCATTCATCCATCAATATCATCTCTTCCCTTCCAAATTCACTAAATTTGTCAACTTCTCAACGTGGTATAATTTTTTTTCCTAATTTTGTCTCTGTACTTCAAGCTGTGTTCATAAAATAAGAATTATTTTTATCTCTGTGCATCAGTAATTTTTATCAAATACAATTTATCAAGTTCAATTCATCTTTCCTTGTTGTTTTATCTGCTCGCCACCACAAGTCGTACGAACAGAATTGTGAAAGTTAATGAGGAGGAGAAGAAAAGGATAAAAAGGATGATTCGACCGCCATCTGCATTGTTGGAGGCTTCTCGGATGAACAGGGAGAAGTAGCAGACGGCAATGATTACCTGGAATACAGAAGATACAGAGGAGAAGAGGGACACAACCAACCCAGAAGACAAGTTGGATTAGAAAATGGACGAACACTGCGAAGTAGTCGGGAACGAAAATGATTAGAAGAGAGAATATGATTAGTACGGTCTGGAAAAGAAGGGTTTAAGTATGAAAGGGACATCGGAATACCTCGAATATGAAATAGAAATGAACTGAAATGGAGATGACGAGCAGAACGACATGGAGAACTGCGAGCACGAAGAACCAGTACTTGATGGGCATGCAGATGCAGGTCGTGTCCATGTCGCCGCCGATCTCAGCACCTGTTCGTACGCGGGGAAGGACATGACTGGAAAATTAGAGGGAATTGGAACTCACAGGAGAAGAAACTTACTCGATAACTGGATGATAGTGATTTTCACTCATTTCGAAGAATTCAATAGGAGAAAAAAGAAAAAAAAAACAAGAATAACAGGATCTCGGGAGGAACTAGCACTTGAGGGTTAATGTGGAATCTCTAGTTTTCACGTGAAACTGTACTTCAATGAGTGTGAGCATAACGGAGCAGTCGGGAACAGATGAAGAGCATCAAACCGGTCAGGGAACACATTATGGGACAACATACTATCACCGTCTCACACTCCGATTTCCACTTTTTGATTCTTTCTGGAATCTGTCGAGTGAAAAAGAGACAAAGCTCGATTCCAAACCATTTTTCTCGGGATTCCCGTCTCTCGACACTTCCGATATCGGGATCCTCTGATAATCGTTGACTGTGAGAACGAGAAGAACAACGAGATAGACGAAGAAACACGACTGAACACGGAATTACTTGATTGAATCAGATCGGGTATCCTCTCTCACCAGCATAAAAGTCTGACACCAGTAGATGAATGTAGTGTGTCGGATTGCGAAGTTGTTCCGAATGACCAGAGTGGCACCGAAGAAGAAGATGCCGATGCAGAGGAATGCTTCCCGGCCGGTTCCCGTGTTGATCCACATGACGACGGCGAAGATGGAGAGCATTCCGGAGAGCACGATGAGCCAGAACTTCTGTGGGATGCACAGCAATGGCTCTTCGAGACCGGCAGCGAACTCGAATCCACATCGACATCGCCGGGATTTGGAAGGTGCGGCTTTCGGGATTCGGGGTTGCTGAATAAGGGGGGAAACAGGACTGAAACCTGAGAGACTCACTTCTGAAAGGTTGTCCACGACTATGATCACTTCGTTCTCCTCCATCGTTCCGTAATGCCATCGATTGCTCTCTTTATGTTATCATCAGTTTACGTGGCTCTTTGCATTCACGTGAACTAGTCTACTTGTCGACTTCCTTTGAAGTGTTGTGAACAAGATTGACCCAAAGAGAAATCGTGGAAGATTAATGTATTTATTCCCAGAGACAGACAATTCCTTTAGTTCCAACGCCCGAACCGTATATCCTCGAGGGCTCCGGAGTGGACGTCGAGATGATGGCAGATGGCGGCGCACATGAAACTCGCTGTCACGCATATCCACGTCCACACGTACATCACAGGATACAGAGCACCGAATTGATCTGAACCAGTGATTGAAATTTAGAGGTGACATTGAGAGACACACAGTTGCAAAAGGCTCTTGACTGCTTCCCACTGGCACACTCCTCCACCATCTCCGGTTTCGCTTTCAGGATTGCATGAATGAAGTGTCCAACCAGCACAACAATAGACAGAGTCCAGACCCAGACCTGGATTTTGTAGTGGATGCCTCGGGCGAAAATTCGCGGGAAGAAGACGAGAAGAGCACAGAAAATGGGCATGATGAACTGAAACTCTGTTAACTGAACAGATGGGATGTCGAAAACTCACGAAGATGATGCCAATGTAAAGGATGTTTCCGATGGCGAAAACGACGAGAGTGATGAACATGAGGATGGTGGAGAGACCGAGGAGCCAGAACTTGTAGGGGACACCGAGCAGAAGATCATCCGGAGTCTCGAATGGAATAAGAGTGTCTTGTTTCATTTGGGAAAGTAGAGGAAATGACGAGAAATAGTCAGTAAAAGAGTGACAATGCTTGATGGTCCACGTGGAAGCCACATTGCGAAAAGAGAACGTTCAACCCAGATTCATCTATGAAAATTTCAAAAAAGCTGTATCGGAAGATTATCTAGGTTCTTTCAGCGGCGGTTTCAATCAGCTCCGGTGGACGCGTAGAGCCTGTAGGAGATGACGGCGCACACGATGACTGCCGGCTCGCACAACCATGTCCATGCGTAGAAAGTTGGCCACATTGTGCCGAAACGGTCTGGAAACAGAGTCTGTACTTCTCATCCTTGCAGGACAGCCTTACAGTCGCATTCAGTTTTATCAGCGCCATTGTCACAAGCCTTTTTGTCTTTCGGCTTCTGCCAAGCGAGTGCGTAAATGAACCAACCAATAAGCATGATTGTCATGAGAGCCCAGACACCGAATTGGAAACGATAGTGGAGGGGGTGGGCGAAGATGTCCGGCATGAAGATGAGAAGTCCGCAGAAGATGGGCATGATGAACTGGAACATTCTGGATAGGGTGGATAGAGAAAAGAGACAACTTACGAAGATGAGTCCGACCCAGGGATGGAATCCGATAGCGAATATGATGATTGTGAAGATCATCACGTAGGTGGAGAGACCGAAAAGCCAGAACTTCTGCGGGAAGATGAAGAACGGATCGTCTGGACCGGCGGATGCTTCGAATCCGGCTTTGTGGCGGGGAGTGACTGGTTCGGGAGACGGCATTTGAGACGGAGAGCTTTTCTCAAATGGAATAATGGTGTCTTCTTTCATTTGGAGCAATTGGAAACTGACGGGAGTTTGTAATCAGTGGACAGATAAGAAATCTCGATTTGGGACACGTTGGAAATTAACCGCGTAATTTTAAAATTAGACAAAAGACACGAATCTCTACACTTTATTTTGAATCATAGGCATGTTTCAGAATACGGAACACAATGAAAATGACTCCGAGGGTGAGGATCATCTCGAAAGGCACACAGATGAGCGCGAACGTGTATTTGCTCACGTTCGAGTCGTTTTCGTTAAGTTTTCCTCTCCAGATCAGGATTTGGATGAAGTTGATAAAAACGAAGATGAAGAATGCGCACTGAAACTATCAAATTGTCTACTTCTTCTATAGAACATCAGACAAACCCAACAAGCAAAGTTGAGGACGAGGTTTAGCACGTTGCAGAAGTAGTCGGGGATGAAGATGATAAGGCAGAGACAGAAAGTGGCGATCATGGTCCATACGGTCCACGAGTAGAAGCCAGAGCCAATCCAACTGATGATGGAGATGAGGATCAGGGCGGCGCAGAGACCGAGAAGAACGTACTTCTGCGGCGCGACGAACATCCACTCTTCCATGTCGGCCGCCCATTCCATGCCCGCTTTCACTCGTTTCTCATTCTGTTTTTTATTCTGGAAAAGTAGATAATTAGGTTCATTTGAACAAACTCATCGGTTTCCACTTACTTTAGAGCTCATTTCGACTTGGATCGATTCGTTTTGACTCATGGCAACTTGTAAATGTTCATTGTATCAACCCTCTGTTGTTCAATCCCATTTCCAAATAGGACACGTTCGGTTTCCCTCACGTAAAACATTCTTTTCGTTTCCCCCTACTCTTATCAATTTTCGTCGTCTCCTCCTCCCTATCACTAACCCAGATTATTCCCGCATTGAGAGACTCTCTGTCCGGAATCATGACTGTGTCGCCTTTCGAGAACTGCTCCGGATACTTTCGGCCGGATTTCCAAATCTATTCGCAGTGCACCAATGTCTCCCACTTCTGTGATCATGTCAAGGTGGATTCTCATCGTTCGGGATCATATTCTTTGTGTTTCAGGACCTTTACAGTATCGATATGACTTTGAGATGGGCGATATTCATTGTTCCTTGTGGAATGTGCACGATTGCTCTTGTCATGAACATTTACATTTTCTATGTTCTGATTCCTATCTATGGTAAAATGGATGACAGGTGAGTTACCTCAATGAATCGCATTCCTCATGGATTACTGTATAGAACCAACACAGGTGATTCGCGAGACGTCCATTATGGATCCATAGGCGTTCGCACGTGGGAGCTATAGGTAAGCTATATGCCCCACATAATGGGCGCATAATGGATCCACGCGCGAACCTCAACTCCCATGATAGACCCACGCGCGAGCCACATCCTTCCCATATTAGCCCCATCGCGAACTGTCAGTCGCCCATAATGGATCCATCGCGAATGGTCCAGCTATAGCTCCCCTTTTTTGTATTTTCCAAACAATTTAGTGATGTAAACAAAGTTTATCTAGAAAATGAAAGCAACAAATTATCGTAGTCCTTGGTAGAATTGGTGCTGCTGTAGACGGGTTGTCGATTGGCGGCCTCCAGTCGTTCCGACATTGTTGTGGTACAAATGTGTTCTGAAAATTCAAGGATTATAAAGAAGATAGGGTATGTGAGGTGTTACCTTGTGTTCTCCATCTTCCAAGAACATCGAAGACTATATATTTTGAAGTCAATGTTATCGTCGGCTTCATGGTGTACTGGTCTTGGGCTTGGCAATGAACATCTCATATCTGAAATTTATCTATGAGGATCAACTAAAATATAAAAATTACCTTTTGTTTTCCTTGGACAGAAACTGTGGTTCCGGGCTTTCTCACAGCTCCTCATCAGCTTCGGAGGGCATCATTTTTCGGTTTACAATCACATCCTGAACGCATTTATGCATTTTTTAACCGAAGTAGTAACCAACCTGCTGTTTGTATCGATTGCTTCCCACGGAATACTTTTGATGATGCAACAGTGAATAGAAGGTTGCAGCAAAACGATGAAAAACCAAAAAAAGAAAAAAAATTGCCAGAGTCCAGAAAAAGTATGTGGGGCACGCGCAAACCACGCATGCCTCACGCCCGAACCACGAATGTCCCATGTGCGAAGCACGTATGCCCCACGCGCGACCCATTTCTGGTAGCACACTCCCAGAGAACATATTCGCCCCACGCCCGAACCACGCATGTTCCATTCGCGAAGCACGCGGCGACACGCGCGAACCACGCATGGTCCATGCGCGAACCATATCCAAAATCGCCAAGTTGCGCGTGCCCCATGGTGGATCCACAATGGAAGCACGTGGTTCGCGCGCGGATGAAAAATGGAAGTCACAGTTTCTTCTGTCACTTTTGTCCCACGCGCGAAGCACGTCGTTCGCGTGCTCCCATTGTGGACTCATTATGTGTCCATATCGCCTGTGCCCCACGAATGGTCCACAATGGATCTGGCACGAATCACCTGTGCAAGAAACGATACGTGTTCCTTCTGAGTCGTGCTCTCTCCTCCACAATGTCTGTTATATCCATCATTCTTCTACCAGTTGCCATTCTCTTCACAGATTATAACTTTTGGATCATTGCCATTTTCATCATCTTTGACATGCTCAGTTTTCTCTCTTTTCTAGGTGAGCCCTTGAATTATTTCTTTTCTTCGACTCATTGCACTTCAGGAAGTGTTGTTGGCACCACAGTAACCACATATGTCGCAGTGGTTCATCCAGTCTATTACCGTCATGAACTGTCCTATCGAAAGTGTGTTTTGCTTGTTGTTTTGCTTTGGGTTAGTGCCACAATAGTAGCCGTTGGATGCGGAACCATCCAAGCTGCTTTCCTTTCTGGAGACTCTCCAATTTACTGTGACTATGAGAAGTGTGAAAAGCCGACTGTGTTCTTTGCAAGTTTGCAAGGTTCTGTGAACTCGCATAACTTTGAATTCAGTCTCCTGCATCTCAATAACTTTTGCTTTGACCCTAGCCATCCAACTATTTGTTGTCTTCTCCGTATACCGCCACGAGAACAGATCAAAAGCCAGAGGAGACTTCTCGAACACGACAAAGTTGATGATGGGAGTCAAGAGGAGACTAATTTCCATTTTCTTTGTCTGTTTGATGATGGCTGTCTTCGAAATCACATCTGCCACCATGCTCGTTTTGAATGTTTTCAGTTTGACGGAAGGTTCGAGTCTTTTTCCTTTCCCCGAGACAGTCGTAAATTTCCAGACAATTCTCTCTGTTATCAGTTCTCCTCGAGTGGCTCCCGACTTCGATTCGTTATATTTTCAGCGGTTTTGACACTTTTATGGTAACATTCTTCACTTTTTCTGTGTCTATTTGGTTTCCAGGGTAGTGAGTCTCTTCCTCGACCCGATTTTCACAATCATCTTCGATCCAGTGTTCACCAAAGAGTTCAGAAATCATGTAACTTTCCCCGATAACTCTTTAATCATCAATCATATTTCAGTTTCTAATGCTCAAATCAAGAATCTCCATGAAACACCTCGACTCTTCCATCACTTATCAGTGATTCATTCTCTCTTTTGTTTTATCGATTTCTCGCTGGTCAATGACTACGAGCATATTCGAGAACTGTACTCACAGGTATCATATTGAGAAGGATTTCGAGAATTGTACAGATACAACTTATCAGTGCACTCTTATCAAAGTACACAGGTTCTGATTTTCCCATGTCAACCTGAGTGGTTTCAGGACATATCAACTTCTTATGGAGTACTCACATGGCTCAATTTCTACATTTCCACGTTTGTTTTTGCACTTTCTGGTGTCCTGAACATTTACACATTTCTCACAGGACTCCATACGTATTCCCGGATGGAAAATGAGTATGTTAATTTCCTTCTATTCAAAAGATCTTTTGGTTTAGAGGTCGTAAGCACTACGTCTTCGTTTTGAGCCGCAGCTTCTCCACAATCGTCGCTGTCGTCTCCCTTCTATTCCTCGAAGTGTTTCTTCTCAATAGTGGCTACCAGCATTCCTACGCATTTTATGCAATTTCATTCTCCATTTATAACTTCAGTCTGAACAGTTTGTTGAGTAAGAATCAACTCGAGACGTTCCCTAATCTATCCTTCAGTATCCTGTATATTCATCTCGCTGTTAACCTACATTGGAGTGGTCCATCCAATGACGTATCGTAAGAAACTGTCCTTAGGCACTCTCTACTGGTTGCTCTTCCTTGTGTTCCTCGTTTCTTCAATGATCTCCGTACGATAAAAAAGAGATTGCGGCGTAGAAAAGCCAAGTTTCAGATTCCCTTGAGCCTCTTTGAAGCAGCAAGCAACGCCCCTGGACCCATAACTTGTGACCTTCACTACTGCCTGACCGTTGTTCAATGGATCAACTGTAAGTTAACCTCCCGTTCTTCGTTTTGAAAACAACTATTTCCAGACAGCGTGGCAACTATCACCTTGTCCCTGACAATCTTCCTCACTGGCTTTGTAGTTGTCTCTTTGCACTGGCACTACTACAAGTCTAACAAGAATGGAATCGAGAGTTCCGGCACAATTGCCCGTGCTCGGATCCGGTTGACCTGGACGTTCTTCGCCCTCGTTTTTATCTGTTTCATTGAACTGTTTCCAATTGGATTTGTCATTGGATTCAATAATAGTATGTGTTGTAATCTTGATTTGCTATCCAACCTTTCAGATGACTTGACCGACTGTGAAACTTTCTATCGAGCTGGGGAGCTGCTTGTTCAGACGATCGTCACGTCCACAGAGACTTTTGTTGGGTTTGTAACCGTTTTTTGAAAGTCGGTGAGTGTTTCAAATAAGTTTCAGATCCCTAGTGTTCCTCGCTGACCCAATTGTGACCATCTTTTTCGACAAAAACATCTCCCAGGCTGTCAAGAAGCAAGTATGTTCACGCCCTCCTTCTCCAAAGAACCCACCAATTCTGCAGATGACGTGGCTTCGCAGGCATGTGTGTTCTTGATGCTATCAATTCTTATCACTTAACACTTCAAATGGTTTATATCGATCGGCGATGAGCGGTGGCGGTCTATTCGAGAATTGCACTCGGCACTTTTCCTTCGAGGAAAACTTCCAGAAGTGCACAAACACTACGGATCAGTGTCGGTTGGTACAAGTGAGTTTTGAAGTTGGTAGGAGGGATTCTAGTCGTTTGTAGTTCAAAGAGAAGTTATCAATGAGTTGACGAGTGATAACAGTTGAGTAACTGCTCTTTTGAAAAGAAAGGAAAACTGAAAAAGACCACGGAAAGATAAGAAGTCAGACTGTTTTGTTGTTCTGCTTTCTTCTGACCTGATGAAAAGATTGTGCCGAGTTCAAACACAAAAGTCAGGAAAGCTAGAAACCTTTCCATGTTACTCAAATCGACACACATTGATAGAAAAACGTTTTTAGGGACACAAAATGCCGGGCGCTAATTCTATTAACACTTGTAATGACACATAATCCTCTTTATCATTGTCAACTACTCTCGCAACTGAACCGGATCGTTTCCAGGACATCTCCACGGCCTACTCGATCTTGACATGGTTCGGCTTCTACACATCCTCGTTCATCTGCCTCTTGGCTGTTCTGGTAGACACCTACTGCCTCATTGTCACTATTTCCATGCTTGGAAAGCTAAAGGAAGAGTTAGTTAGTCAATGGAAGTCCCCGCTAACGATAAACTTTCAGAACCCGCAAACGATACATCTGCGTGACCATCCGACTCTCCTCCTCAATCCTCATCGCCATCTGCATCGTGCTCATCCAGTCCACCATCTTCACTGACTTCTCCTTCAACGACTCTTACACTTTCTACGCAATATTCTTCGTTATCTATGACTTTAGCATCTTTAGTTTGTTAGGTAGACACTAACGCAATCGCCCACGTTCTTTCTTATTTTATAGGATCGTTTATGGGTGTCGCTATGAGTACCTACTTCGGAGTGATGCGTCCAATGGTGTACCGCCATAAGTTCACTTTGAGAGTCATGTACTGGATGGCTGTCGGCATTTGGGTTGTTTCTGCTTGTGTTGCAGTATGTTTCCGGTCTCCCATACCATATTGTAGTTTTGATTGAAGATCCCAATTGGTCTTCTTCAAGCGGCAGACGCAATTGATGGACCTATCAGGTGTGACTCGACGACTTGCAAACAGATCATCAAGTGGCTTGTTTGTAAGCTTTCAGTGAACTTTTTCGTATCAAAAACCTATTTTTCAGTCAGCCTCGTCTGCATAATCCTGCTCACCGCTGTTTCCACATTGGCATTCGTCACTATTTCCCTTTACTGGCACAGTTACAAACTCAAAAAGCAAGGCAATCTCATTTCATCGGCTTCTAGTCACGGGCGGGCTCGTCTTGCATGGACCACTGGAATCCTGGTGACTCTGTGTTTTGTGGAATTGGTGCCTACTGGACTATTGATAGGGTTTGAAGAATGTTAGTTAGCTCTGATACTATGATAAGAAACAGAAACTGTTCAGATGGGTTCCTGACAAGTTGCACCAACTTCTACCGAGCAGATCACCTGATTGTTCCAGCAGTGATATCATCCTTTGAAACATTCCTCGGCTCTCTTGCATTCCTCCTTGATCCGATTATCAACTTCTTCTTCGATCGGCACATATCCAAAGAGGTATCCAACCAGGTGAACGTTCTCTTCTCTTTCACTGTTTTGCAACTTCCCACTGCAGATGAGGTCCCTCCACGATATTTTCTGCGGTCGGTCTCCATCTCAATCATCAAATGATATCACCGTAATCACCACCTCCTCTTCTTCTTGATTTCACACCTCTCTGGTGGTAATTCTGTGTGTAAACATGCAAAGTTCACCGTGTCTCTCTCGTCTCACTCTCCTCCGAATGACTCAATGAATTCCCCTTCGATTTTTGCGAATTGCTCGAAACATTATGACATTGAGCCCGTGTTTGAGCAATGTACCAATGCCACGAACCCATGCAAATCGATTTCGGTGAGTACTTAGAGTTAATCATCTTCTCACAGTATTTTTTAGGACATTGAAACCGCGATAGTCATAATATGGGTGGACTACTACTCCTCCACAGCTCTCTTCGCCATCGCCATCCTCATCAACATCTACTGTCTCATCCTTACTTGCACGATATTCCGAAGAATGCAGGAAGATTCAAAAAAGAAGTACGTGTTTCTAATCAGTCGGTGTTCATCATCCACCGTATCTGCCATTTCCTGGCTGCTCATCCAATGCATCTACATCCGATTCCTCCCTCCAATTCCTGATAACTATCCGTATTATGTCATTGCTCTGACGTTATATGATGCAAGTATTTATGGAATGCTTGGTGAGAAGTTTCTATCTAATTGGAAGAGAACTGTCATTGGTTGCAGGATCCTACGTGGGGATGTCTCTTGTTCTGTACATCGGCGTGATCTTCCCAGCAACCTTCCACCAACGAGTCCGCCTCCGATTCCTCTACGGGTCCGTCAATGTCATTTGTGTCGTGTCATTTGCTCTTTCTGTAAGTCTCTCTTGTTTCTATCGAACCGTTGCATCCTTTCTCAGATCCCTCTTGCCGTTTATCAAGCTGCTATAGCCATTCCGGGTACACTAGGATGCACAGACAATTCGTGTGCTCCCATGGTCACAATGATCAACTGTTTGTCCCCATCTAATCTCCGTATTTCACATGTTTCTTTCAGTTGTTCTTGTCACTGGATCTCTTCTAATCACAATCTCAATTCTTCTATTCGTTCTCTATTCAATCAATCGTCATCGGAAGGAAATGAAAAAAGTTGGCGAACAATGAGATTCTTGATCCTAAAAAAACACCTCCCATTTCCAGACAGAAACCCTCTCAAATTCTTCTCTAAAATCTGGATTCCGCCTTCTCAGTTGGACATTCTGTGCCATAATCCTTGTCACCATCGCTGAAGTTACCCCATTTGCCATGTCAGCTACCAGGAAGCAGGGTGAGTTGTGATTTCCTGTCTGTCCACTTCCAATATATTCTAGGGAACTGGGACGATAATCCATCTTGTCACAGTTTCGAGCTCTCTCCCAATGTCATTCTGGAAGCTTGTTTGTCAACTGTCGAGTCGGTTATCTGGGCAGTTGCACTGATCATCGATCCACTTGCGAACATAATCTTCGACAGAACTGTTTCGAGGCAGGCAATGAATCAAGTAGAATAATGGGTAGAGTTTCGAAGACTAACAAATGAGTTTAGGTTCGCTGGGTATCAAAGAAGTTGACGAGAGAGTCAACTGAACGGAGCGAAGTTTGTCAGAGATATACAATAGACTCCGATGTTGAAGGAACTTGAAGCAAAAAGTGATCATATTAATTGAAATGTGAACGAAAGACAGAGACAGGCCGTATTAATTCGAATAAATGGTTACATATAAAGGAGACAAGGTTAAATAAGAATTCAGGTGGGTTCGGGCACAATCTTCACACTTCCGGCTATTGGCGCAGGACTCCTTGGCAGACGGGGCACTTGGAATGCTGCTGGAGGTATTTGACAATGCACTGAAAGTGGAATTGGTTAGATTTAAAGAATAGGAGAATAAGTTACCCGGGTGTGATATTTAATGGTACAGACGGGACATTTCAAGAAGACGCTTCTCTCGGTGACGTCTTCAAGGCATATGGCACACTCGTTCTCGCCGGGCTCTGATCCTCCGGCGGGTCCAACAACTGTCTGTTTCGTAGCAGCTTCGTAATCTTTGACGAAAGTCATTGCTGCCCAGTTTGGTGGCTCCGGCATTGGAATCAGGTTATCCGGTCTCATTGAGGGATTCTCCTGGAATGATGTCATGTTTAATGTGGAATTGCACTCTAGTTGTAATGGAAGCTCACAATCATTAGCTTGATGTTGTACTCCAACAGGGCCATGTACGTTCCGTATCCATTTCGGAAGTCCGTGATCTCTTTCTTGGCTATCGCCACTTTCTCCTCGTTTTTGACACGTTTTTGGTAGCTAAAACAGTAAGACGATTAGACAAGAACCTCGGGAATACATTACTGACCTGTTGAGAAGCTGACTGAGGCAGCCAAGAATTTTCTGATCGTCAAACTGCTTCTTCATTTTTTGATACGAGTCCAGTTTGACAGTCAGCATTCGGCTTCTGTTCAGGGTGATTATTGGAGTTGGGGAAGTCATCGAAGTGTCAGCAAACGGAGAGAATTGCGACGAGGAAGTTGGAGCACGCGGGTCTCTGATGCTGCGGTTCGCAGAAGACATTGTCATTTCCAGATCACTCATCGAACTATCCGAGTCGAGAAGTCTGAAAAACACAGTTCATTTTTTGAAACGTCAGAAATCTTACTCGTCGTCATTATTCGTGATTGTGCGCAGTCGGTTTCTCAGATTCTGGACTTTCTGGTATTTTCTCATGAGAGAACTGTTCGATCTCTCCTCGTTCTTTCGTGAATCTTTCAAAGAAGTGATCATTTCCAGGCAGAGTGTGTTCGCACTGAAACGAGACACTTTTAGAGTTCAATAAATAAACGTTACTCACCTGTCTCTGCACGCATTCAAATTTTCGGCGAGATCTGCATTCATCGAACGTTCTTCCTCCAATTTCAGTTCGGCGACAGCCAGTTTTGCACTGCACTCGTTCAACTTCTCGTCGGCTTCATCCAATTTCTCTGTAGTTTCCTCTAACTTCTCCGAAAGAGCCGCTACTATTCTGAAACACAGAATTCAGACAAACCTGATCACAAAATAACACCCGATCCCTACCTGTCCTTGTCAGAGTTCTCCGCATCGTGCGCCACCAAATATCTTCTCAGTTCAGATTCCGTTTCTTGCGAACGTCGCAGTTCAATCTCCAGTTCTTTCTGAGTTTCCTCGAGCAACTTCTCCGTTATCAGACAATCAGGGCATTCCGAAAACTCTGCGCTTGACGAACTGGTTGGTTTCTGTCTGTTCTGTTCGATGTTTCGTCCATTTGTCGAACTCTTATGGCCTTGAGAAGCGACGAGTTCTACGGGAGTTTTCTGAAACAAATGTTATTTATAGCTAACCGAACCTCTTCACTAACCTTGCAGAAATGCTTTCCTCCGGGCAAATTCTTGAACGTGAGGTAGCCTTCAAGTTTCGATTGCAGAGCGACCATCGATCGCAACTCCTTTCTCTGGACCAACAGCTTCAACAGATTTGTGTCGGAGTTGCTTAGAGATCCTTTCAAGTGTCTGCTAATCATCTCTTCAAGCGCGGATATCGGAAAGAAGCGGGCAAGTGGTAGGTATTGCAGAAGATTTCTAGAAAATAGAACGAGTTAGACAAAACACAAAGTAAACAACTAACGGCATGATTTTCTGCAAGTTGTTGAGCATCGGTTCGATGTTTTGATTTGCCAGCAGACATCCGAACGAGTCGCTGGCGGAAGACGAGTTCGCACTGGCTAACGACCTAAACATTGGGAATTTAGCTGGAAATTGACATGTTTCATGTGAGAACTTACATTGTTGATTGTGCCAATACAATGCTTCTTTAATTTCGAGTAGATTTGATGTAAGAAACCCTGAAAAACAAGGATTAATCGAGAAATAAAAAGTAAAAGAAAGCAAAAAATATTCAAACTTTGAAAATTTTATCGTGGCAGGGTTACTGTAGGGTCGGTGATTGCAGACGCAGCGCCAGATCTTACGACATTTTGGTAATAGGTATTACTGTACAGGTTGCTTGGGCAAGTTGGGATCCTGGGATCGAATTCCTTGGAAATGAGGATTATGCATCTTAACCGAAGGAAAGGAACGGTAGATCCCGTTCGCCATGAGAAGGCAAAAAACGAGACTCATAAGAACATAAGTAGAACTCTGAGATGTTCCTGACAACTAGAAAACAACAGAAAACTAACAACTCTCGTAGAGATTTTTCACGCCTATCGGAGAGTGATCTATTGAGCAAACAATACATTTTATCAGCAAACGACCTGAAACTTCGTTATTCATAGACCACTTTTCGGAATGAGCATATTTGCCAACTGTTCACAGCATTTCCCTAATGAATCAGAATTCGAAAACTGCACTCTCACTACTGCTCCGTGCAAACTGATAAAAGTAAGAACTACTGTTTCAAAGTGCTCCTTTACAAAACCGCTTCTCAGGACCTGAACTCAGTTATCAACGTGGCCACCATCGCCTTCTACGTCTGCACCGCCTTTTTTTCCACCGCTGCTCTCGCAAACGTCTACTGTCTCTGTGTTACTCTCCCGATATTTTTCCGACTCAAGGAAGAGTCTCGAAAGCGGTACATCTTCCTGGTGACCCGTTGCATCTCTGCCATCCTCACAGTTGTCTCAATGCTCACAGTGACATGGCTCTTCTCGAATACTCTCTCCAGAACTCCTTCCAGCTTCTTCCTCTACGCCGTCGTTCTGATCATTAGCAACACGAACACGTTCGGATTGCTCGGTGAGTGAATCTCTTCGTCACAGACTCCTCTATTTCATCATTGCTTTGCATCACAAAACTGTGTCGAGAGCTTAGAACACAGTTGAAGCTCAACCGGGCACAATCACAAATACCAATTCCCCAATTTCGAGGTGTGAGATTGATCACCTGACTGTGTCGACGAATGACAATGACAAACTTAATTGTTATCTCCGAATACCCGTCTTCTTCTTTTCTTTAGAGTATGCTCTTTCAGGGTCGTATGCGGGACTGGCAATGCTGCTCTACATCGGTGTAATCTATCCGATGTTCTTTCAGTCTGTTATCACAGTTCGCTTCATTTATGCTCTTGTTTTTGTCATTTACTGTCTTGCCTTAGCAGTTTCCGTGAGTGTTGAGAACAGATAAGAACAACTTGCTCCCTGTTCAGATTCCATTCGCTCTGTTTCAAGCGGCGGTTATTGATCCGGCTGTGATTCATTGCGATATCAAGACATGTGCTCCACTGATGAATTTGATAGAATGTGAGTGTGTTCTTCTCCTTTCTCGTCCCATCAACAACTTCCATTCAGTCATCATAATGTGCATCTGCCTTGTCTTCACCATCTCCGTCCTCTTCTTCGTTCTGATCTCCCTCATCCGCCACGCCCGTCGTCTCAAAAGAGTCAACACACTTTCCTCTTCCACCTCCTCCATGAACCGAATCCGTTCCCGTCTTGCATGCACTCTTCTCGTTGTCATTTTCATCTCCACCGCCGAATTGATCCCTTTTGCTTTTCTGCTGAAGATGTCGTTTCGGAGTGACACTTTCCAACATTGCTCTGACTTTTATCAATCTAACAGGTTACTTGAGGAAGCATTGGCTGGATTCACTGAGTTTATCATTTGGTATGTTGTTTGTTTTTCATGAGGTTGACCAATGTTTTGTGTTTCCAGGAGCATCATTATGATTGTTGACCCTTTGGTGAACATTTTCTGTGATAAGAAAGTATCAGAACGGGTGAAACAACAGGTGACATGTTCTCTGACTCCTCCAAACATCCGTGTTAACTTTCAGTTCCAATGGGTCCGATGGCGCCTCTCTTCCTGTCGTTCATTCCCCGCACCGCCACTTATCTGATGACTCCTCTCCCTAATCCCCTCCACTCTTTCTCTTATCAATCGTCATTTCCTTCCAATGCCCCAGGAGGACATTTTCTCCAACTGTTCTGTCCATTATCCAATCGAACAGTATTTCCTCAATTGCACAAACACCACCCGACCGTGCGAGTTGGTCCATGACTTGCATGTCGTTTCGAAGCTTCTCGAAGTCTTTGATTACTATGTCTCCTCGATACTCTTCTCTCTTGCCCTGGTAGTCAATGCCTACTTTCTGTCAGTCAGTCTTTCACTTTTCGTTCGGATGAACACAGAAACTCGCAAGAGATACGTGTTCCTGCTCAGTCGATGCATCTCTTCAATTTCGGCTGCCGTAACTCTTCTGATCCTTCGGTGTGTTCTCTACGTCTATCTACCACCCGGAAGCAACTCCTGTTTCTACCTCTACGCAGTTGTCATTATCGCCGATGACATCAGCTTTTACAGTTTACAAGGTAAGAAATCTAGAGTGTTAGTTTCAATATCAACTGTTTCAAGGTTCGTACATCGGTATGGCAGTTCTCCTGTACATCGGTGTCATCCACCCCGTCTACTTCTCCACCCGTCTCACTCTTCGAAAGATCTACATCCTCGCCATCTCTAACTGGATCCTTGCCACAATCATCTCCATTCCCTCAGGTCTCTTCCAAACTGCCACGTATGTTAGTGGTCCGATCTCTTGCGATTCTCAAGTTTGCAGTCCAATTGTCACTCTTATCAACTGTATGCTTTTCACTCCTTTATCTCATAACTGTCCCATTCCAGTTATCATCATCAGTCTTGCCTTCATCCTCACCATGTTGATCCTCTCCTTCGTGATGATCTGTTTGAGCTGGCACATCCACCAATCCAAAAAACACGGCAATTACACTTCTTCCCAAACAGTGCATCACGCCAGGATCCGTCTCGGATGGACTCTTTGTGCCATTCTGATCATCTCGCTCGCAGAAGGAATACCCTCGAGCTTCGAGCTTGGTCTCAAAGCCGACAATGTTCTGGGCACTTGTACAAACTTTTACCAAGCTGATAAGTTGATTGCTGTTACCATTTTCACTTCCATGGATTCAATTGTTTGGTGAGTTTTTCTTCAAAGGATGTTTCTATTTTTGAAGTTACTTTCAGGGCAGTTGTTCTTCTGATTGATCCTCTAGCCAACATAATCTACGATAGACAAATCTCTGTGGAAGTTGTGAAACAAGTGGATCTAACAAAAGTTTACTTTGCTAAGATACTCGAATACGTGTGGAGATAGAATTGCAAACTAGAAACCCCAATCTCAAAACAATACAATGTGCCACAAAACGCCTGGAAACCGTAGGCAACTCCCCTGCTGACTCTGCCTCGGTCATAATCCCTTCTTACCAACACTCTCTTATCAACTGTCATTCCTCTATAATGTCCGAGGACATATTCTCCAACTGCTCCGACCATTATCCTATTGAGAAGTTCTTCGTGAACTGCACCAATACAACACGGCCATGTGAACTTCTCAATGATCTGCAGGTCGTCGCCAAATTGCACAATATCTTCAATTACTACATCACCTCCACTCTTTTTTTCCTTGCCCTGGTGGTCAATGTCTATTTTCTGTCTCTCTGCCTCCCACTTTTCTTTCGGATGAACACTGACACCCGCAAGAGATACGTGTTCCTGCTCAGTCGATGCATCTCTTCTATCTCGGCAGCTGCAACTCTCCTGGTCCTCCGATGTATTCTCTACGTGTTTCCTCCAGCAACATCATCTGCTTTCTACCTCTACGCTCTTGTACTCATCACTGATGACATTAGTTTCCATAGTCTGCAAGGTAAGATGACTCACCTTCTCTGCTAACACTTTTTGATTCCTTTCTAGGCGCCTACATCGGGATGGCAGTTCTCCTGTACATCGGTGTCATCCATCCCGTCTACTTCTCCACCCGTCTCACCCTTCGAAAGATCTACATCCTCGCCATCTCCAACTGGATCCTTGCCGCCCTAATCTCTATTCCCACAGGTCTCCTTCAAGCTGCCACGTATGTCAGTGGTCCGATCTCTTGCGACTCTCAAGTCTGTGGTTCAGTTATCACATTTGTTAACTGTATGTTTCCCTCCACTCTTCTCGATCGTTTATTGCAATCTTTCAGTTCTAATCCTCAGTCTAACCTTCATCCTGACCATCTCCATTTTCCTCTTCGTCCTCGGATGTCTCACCTGGCACATTCGTCGTGCCAAGCGACTCGGCAGTGTCACCTCCTGCGAGATCATCCACCACGCCCGGATTCGTCTCCTCTGGACTCTGTCCCCGATTCTTTTAATCTCGGTCGCAGATGGAGTCTTGTCGTTCTTTGAATTGAGTCTCAAATCAGACAACGTCCTGGGCACCTGCACCAACTTCTACCAAGCAGACAAACTAATCAATGTCACTGTATTCACTTCAATGGACTCGATTGTCTGGTAACAACTGTCTGCTGGTCGCTTACTGATTGTCTATTTCAGGGCACTGGTTCTCCTGGTTGATCCCATGGCAAATATCATATTCGACAGACATATTTCTGCAGAAGTCATGAAACAAATCGATCGGATGAAAGCCTATTTTGCCAAGATACTCGAGTTCATCTGGAGATGAAACAATCAGAACTTCCACTCTCGAAAACGATCTCAATATTGTAAACCACCCTAACCTTCGAAAGAAAAGAACGAAAATTGTCTGTACAAATAAAAGATGAGTAACTGAATAGATCTTGAAATTTCTCGTCATTTCCCCTCAAAACGTGCGAATAATCCGTTGCGTCGCCTGCCGACTGATAAGAGTCCAGTCGGTCACCCGGCCGTTTCTCTGCATGTCGAACCTTTTCGACAATTGCACCCATCATTTCAAATGGGAGCAATATTATCTGAAATGCACAAACACGACGAATCAGTGTGATTTGATACAGGTATTGTTGATAATTGGGTTGCGGGGAAAGAGAAAAATGTGAATCAAACTGCAATCAGTCAGCAAACACTAGGAGTTTTTCGTAGTTTCACACTCCTATCTTCAACTTCCAGTTTCGGGTTGTAAAACATAACGTCAATTGTTCGAATCGAGCATAATTCCCTCGACTTTCAGGGCATCGAATCAATCTCGCAGATCCTAGAATGGATGAACTTGCGAATCCCCCTCATCTTCTTCACTTTCGCCTTCATCTTCAATGCCTTTTTTGCTTCCATTCTGTTTCCAGAGTACCGATTGATGAATAACACGTAACTACCGTCCTCTAATGAACCGAAGAAACGCAGGTTGTTCCAGAACTCGAAAGCAGTACGTGTTTGTTGTAAGTAGATGTATCTCTTCGCTCTCTGCTTCCTTTGCAATGCTTGTTCTGCGAGTCCTTCAGTTCATCAACTTCAGTTTCGGTCTCTACGTGTTCTTCTTCATGATTGATGATCTCAGTTTCTACAGTTTGCTCAGTAAGTCTCGCATCTTCCAACCAATCCATCATATCCTCAGGTTCCTACGTCGGCTCTGCAATTCTCCTCTATCTTGCCACAGTCCGTCCGATATATTATAGCCTCCGAATATCAGTCAACTCGATTTACATGTTCGCTGCCGGTAATTGGATTGGCTCAATATTACTGGCAGTTCGTAGAAAACGAAAAGAAGTGATCAAGAATCATAGAATTACAGGTGACGACAGCAACTTTCCAAGCGGCGATGGTTTCCGAAGGACCGTTCAATTGTGATATGCAACATTGTCAGCCAGTACTTAACATTGTGATGTGTGAGATTTGAAGAATGGGAAATGTCATGATGGTTCTTTGCAGATGTTATCATCTCTTTGTCATTTATCATCCCAATCTTCACATTGTCATTTGTTCTGATTACTCTGTATTGCTACAAAAGTCGAGCAGAAAGTGTAAGTGTTCAATGGGGTACTCATCTCATGCTGTATTCCAGATCGGCGCCTTCACCGCTTCAACTTCCGCTTCCCGTTCCGCCCGCACCCGTCTCGTATGGACCCTGTTTACCTTCTCTCTTCTCAGTTTATCCGAAGCCATTCCATCCACATTCCTGGTCACAGTCAACGTCGGTATGTCTCCCTAATCATTTATTATGTAACTGTTTTCCTTTATCAGGCCAGTCCCTGTATACATGTGACACGTTTTACAAAGCGAACCACCTGCAATTCGCGGCTGTCATGGTCTCTTTCCAAACCCTCACCTGGTAATTTTTCATGTTAATCCCCTCTTATTACGTATCGTGAATCGAGGAGAGTGCGTTGACGAATTTATGGGACAAGCTTGGCTAGACGGGGCAAAAAAGAAAAGGGAAATTGACGACGAGATTAGAGACACTAAAAAGATCTGACTGCTCGAGTAAATCATGACAAGATTGGTTTGGCGCGAGGAATGAGATTAGAAAATAGAGAACGGATTGAGCGGGTTTAGGAAAAGAAATCACGGAGGTTCGGGATTACGGGCGTCGTTAAGCAGCAGAGTCAGTGACATTTTCTGGGAAATGTGAAATGATTCGGAATTCGTACAGCTCGTTTTGATGAGCGGATTGGCTAATGAACTTTCTGAAAAATTGAGCCAGTTAGAGCGAAGATCAGGATGCTCCCTCTCATGCTCATCTTCAAAGAGGTCAAGAAACATGTTATGAACTACTTCAGTGAAGTGGGAATACTCAATGGATGCTCTCTAGTTGTTCGATGTTGATAGGTCAACTCCAGATGAGGAACGTCATCCAAAAGACTAAAAATCGCTACGTGCATTTTCTGAAATCACAGAGATCTGTAAAGTCCATCGAGTTCTCCCCGCGGAGGTGTCCATTTCTTCGATTGTCCCTGTTTTCAGAATGCGTGTTATTTTCGTCGTCTTGCGCATAAAACATGCCCTGTTCTGTTTTGATCCATCTTTTGTTTTCCTTCTCCCAGACTCGCTTTGGTGTGTATACTAGCTGTGCACTTTCTCATTTTCCAGTTTCATTTTACGGAAAGTAATTAACTGCTCGATGCCAAAATAATTGAGTCTTCTGGATGGGATATATTTCAACCCAATTGCTCATTTCCAGGTCCATTGCCCTTGTTGTCGATCCCTTATGCGGTCTTTTGTTCGATCCACGAATCCGGAAAGTGTGGGTACAACACGTGAGTCGTTCCTCTCGACGCCCCCAATCAGTCCTGTTTTCAGTCCGTTCGTCTCAAATCAGTACTCCACAAGGTGTTCTCCCATCGGAACATTCCTCATCTGGAGAACTGAAGTCGTGCCACACACAACCTACACTTCCTCGCCTTCCGGTCATAATCCCAGTCTTTCCACCCCCTCTGCTTTTCCCCATAATAATTCAGAAACGAGTAAATATTTTCCGCCTTCTTCACCTCTTCCACACTCATACACATGATACTCCTAATTGCGATGCAGCTATAGAAATGAAGCAGAGGGTGTGTGATCGGCGAGTGTGACTCATTTCGATCCGTCTTCCGGAGATGGTCCCCAAAGGAATGAAAAAGTGACTGAAGACATCCTGAATGAGCCGTCAAAATGACGAATTCTAATGGAGCAAAACGTGTGCTTCTGGCTTCTCCACGTCGTTTCAGGAATAGGTTGGCGGCGTCTTTGATTAGAATGGAAAGTGTCGACTACGGTGGTTTTACGAGATTGGTTTGAGTTGAGTTTTGATTGGATTCCGATTGGGAAGGAGCATTTTGAGTGGGAGCCGACTGTCGTGTCAACAAAAGTGATGTCAGTCGAAGAGAATGAGAATATGAATCTAAATCGGAACTGAAAGGAAATTGAGAAGCAGATCTAGGTGATCACAGTACGTCGGGTGCAAAGGAAGTCGTATTGTAGCTTCTCACAATATTGTTCAAGATGTATCATGATGCTAACCAGGTTTAGTACTTCTATATTCCAGAATATTCGCTTCCCTACAATCTTCCGTTTCAGAAATTCCCCTCGAAATTTGTAATCGTATAGTCACTGATTGTACCCCTCCCTCCGCTTGCTTTTTGTGCATCGTACTCGTACTGGGCGGCGTGCCAGGTATCACAGCCAGCCAGGGACGGCCCGAAAAAACGAATTTGTGGGCAGGAAAGGGAAGAACACCACGCAATATTTCTTCTCTGTCCGGCTGGCCGCGCGGAAAAGAAGCGGTCAGTGAGCGGAACGAGAAGATTGATGGATGGACAGGAGACGGAGCCGGCTGGCTTTTAGACAAATTAGACTCGCTCTGTTTTGTTTCGATTTGGAAAAAGAGAAGGGGAGGGATGGAAGGAAGAGAGAGTTTCATGACACATGGATTAACTGATTAGAGGCTAGAGGATTCACTGGGATTTCTAAGGAATCGACGGATAAGAAGGATGTGAACTTTTCGACGAAGAGGGGGAGTGAGTTCGTCAACAGGATTATCACTTATAACTCGGATGAGGTAATCATGAAGTCACTGATAAGATGGTCTCATAAGATCTGCTTACTTGAGACCAAAGACTTTACAGCTATTTTTAGACCGGGTCATTAGGCGTTTGGGGGTTCAGAAGGAGTCCATCTCCAGAATAACAAAGCGTTTAGCATGCAGACCAGTTTGTGGAAGACTGGTCGAGGAGAATTTGTTTTCATGGACTTTGGAATGCCCCGAAAGAAGGGAAGGTATCAGGACGACCTCTACGGATGGTTGGAATCTCTGTAACCACAGTGATTTGGATGTTATTCACAGCCTGGGATACTTCTGATTCTTGAAGCTTCACTACTCTTTTTAGTTGTTTCTGTGAAAGTACTCTCTCTGTAATAACCAATAACAGACATCTTGTAGCCTCAAGTATTTTCGATCATGAGTACAAGTGCAAGATCAGGACGTGGTCAGTCTATGTATACAAGATATAGACACTTCGGAATCAAACTGAGCTCGTTTAACCTGATTATCAGTGTCAATTGGTCCCCGACGAGCGGTAAACTCTGGTGACAACATGTCCATCATCGTCCCCATTTCAATTCTCATCCAACGTGCTCTTCTTCCCGCTTGTGCTCTGGAATTCCTAAAAGAAGCCGTTCTCAAGGAGTCAGTGTGTCAAAACAACGTTCATCGGAGTGACCAGTCTCTTTACGATTAGTAGTCGTCCGTCCAGCGGGCCGGGCCCCACGTACTCCACCTCCCACTTCCAGCAACTCGGATCGATAGCCGAGGAGCAGAAGCCGTTGTGGCAGAGGGAGCCAGAGACGGAGACGACTGAGAGGGGGAGAGAAGGGCGGCGTCTGAGCCCCCCGACGGGCTCCGTGCTCCACCCCTTCGGCCGCTGCTCTTCGCCACTTTATCGCGCACGCGCCCTATGGAGTAGCGGGCAGCATTCTGTGTCATCCGCATGCGCTTCTTCCATCTTATTTCTGTACTATTCTCCATTTCTACAGTACCTGCTTTCCTGTTGTACGGTGAGTCTCTTACCCATTTGTACTTTTCTGGTTTCTCTCTTTCAAAAGATCGAACCACAACCTCTGAATCACCTTTTCCAACACTACAAAACGTTTTCCATTCTTTTCTTCATGTTCTTGTTCTTGTTCCTTTCTTTTCCCTCCTCTTCTTGGTCCCATTTTCTTTTTCTCGTCGCATTCGGGTCCAAAATGTCCCATTTCTTTTCTCATTTTGTTCTGTTTACCACCCTCTTGCGTACTGGAATACTGGAATCCACAAAATCCTCTCCGTTGTTTTCTCTTCATTCTTTTTCTCCTTTTCTTTTCCGAATCATGCACAAAACGTCCTTTCCTCCATTCTTTTCCCGAGCTCTTTGATCTTCTGAAAGTGCACTAATTTGTGCCGGTTCGCTTCGGATACGGCATGAGTGAGGGAGGGATGGATGAGTGTGCTTGATGAGGAGAAGGGAAAAGCGGAAATGTTTCAAGTGAAGCCAGTTTTACGAGGAATTCAGGAGGGAAGACCCGAATGTTTTAATCCGACCCCACTTCCATTTCGTTACTGATTACGTGTTCCCCAGGGAAGTTTAGTTCGTTTGATGTGTCTACTAGATTTACAGTAAGAGATTAGACGTTGCTTTAGCTTTTCTTTGTACATACTAATACTGAAAACTATGATGAGTTGAAAAGCAATCATCCGGAACCCTCTCCGTCTGAAATCATGACCAATCCCCCCCTCCTTCGTCGAGAAGACATTGAACCGGAAAGAAGGTATCTGCCTGACGTTATCAGTCATCATCTGAAACCGAAAACACCAACGTCATTCAAGATGTTCGTGGTCTCTTCGAGTAGTTGATCCAATTCCTCTCAAAAAAGAACGAGACCTAAAAATACGCGTGTTGCCTCGGGGCCTTTCCCTCTTTCTTTCTCTGACCAACTTGACTCCCCCGCCCAAACTGACGTCATGGGCCCTCCTCGCCCGAAAAAGGAGTTGTCTGATCTTTTCGACGATCATCATCATGTCGTGCTTTTCCCCTTCTTCTCCGCCATTTATTACCGATTCTGACTCGTCCCGCCGGTTCGTTTCGTCGCGTGACTCTTCTTTTGTTTCCCCTTGTTGCGTTGTCTCGATGAAAAACGAAATGGGGAAAATGAGAAAGAGGAAAACAAGAAAAGCAGCGAGTTGGTATGGAATATTCAATTAGTCCATACGTTCGCACGCCTACTTGGTGATGTCACAGACTTGTCTGCACGGATTCCCGGAGGCACTTGAGAAGGAAAAACGAGAAGGAAAAAAGAGAGAAAGCACCTGGCGGATTGTTACATTCTCTTCTACATTTCCAAACGAAGCAAATATGAAATCGTGGCGTTTGTTTGTTCCCTCTGGGCCTAGACGAATTGGGTTTCAGATTGTTGCAAAAACCTTTGACATCAGGTTGCATAAGTCTCTAATTAATGGTTGTGTTCTGTTTTCTGTCTAATAACATGTCAACGAAACACATCTTGATCTGTCTGAAAACGGTCTCTGAAACCCCTACAATTATAGCGGCACCATCAAACCGACAATTTCCGAGTTCTTTGACCTAGAAAATCAGCTCAACGTGTTGAAAATCGTGAGAGATTCTCTCACGGAACCCGCCCTCGCACCTGCTGACATTTCGTCCGGTTTCCCACGCATAATCGGTTCTCTGACTGCCGTCGTTTCGACAACTCCCTAATCCGTCGAGACCGCCGACTGAACCCGGCTGGAAACCGACAAAAACAGGCGTATCAAATCTTTTCGTGCAAATCTCAAATCTCAAATCTCGAAAACTCTCTGTCTCCTGCTTTTTTTCTTTTCTTTTCTTCGTCATCGTCTTCGCGTCCCTTCGACATGACGTATTCTCAGCTGATGAGGGTGGATAGAAATGGAGCGAGAAGAAGTGAGAGAGTACAGACTGACCCGTGGAGATGATGTCATAGTTTCAGAGAAAGAAAGGGGAAGAAGAGTTGGGTATGGACAACAAAGACAGGGTGATTTGAGATGGGAAGGAAGAGCATTCCGTACTAGTAGTGTCAATTTAAATGGAGCCGTCACGTAATTATCGGCGAATGATGAAAGAGTAGAAGGCCATCCGGAAGAGCAGCCAAAACGGGATGGGATGGCGCATGAGAGCACTCTCGATTAGAGACGGCGATGTGGAAAGTACGTCAGGCAAACGGGGGCTATTTGGACCAAGTTTTGTGTTTTCGTTTGTGTGTGGCGGAGAAGGCTTTTAGTCACTAATGATAGTATTCACGAACGTTCTGTGAATCATCTAGTTTTTGGGGGAAATCAGAAAGTCAAAACGAATGAGGGGTGTACACCAAGTCAGAGAAGCTCCGGAACCAGCAGAAGATGCACTAAAACAGCAAAGGGTTCAAAAACTTGAAATTTTGCAAAAGTGTAAATCAAATTTGCAGAAGGACCTCCCTAGAGATTACTAGGGAACGAGAAGAGGCAGTTCTCCGTTCTTTATGACATGTAAAATCAGAAATCACTGTTAGTCACTGCATAATTATTCCTTCCGCTTTCAATTAGTCCAATCAGAACTTCCAATGAATCATAATCTTTCCTTTCTAATCTGATGAGCTCATCCACCTTCTCATCCGATGTTTGATCCGTTTCCAGCGATAAAACATCCATAAAGGTCCGTCAGCTGACCGCATATTTCTCTTCGTTCCGCCCGTAAACTTTTCATAAATGGGGGTGGGAAAGGGCAATGAAACCGGAGAACGTCTCTGACTTTTTTTGGGAAAACATGTCATATGTGGAGGCAAAAAAGGGAAGAAGGGAGAAGCTGTATAACATATGAAACCGGGATTAGAATGACGTTTGGCAGCAAAGATGAGAAGAGAGGAAAGGTCAGGGGCTTCCGAGTGGGATTTCCGAAAATGGGACATTATGTATTCCCGAAGAACACATTGGATAACCAAGTGACGCGAATTTGAAATTCGCTTGTTTTTCTAGATGGTTTTCTCGAAATGTGCTGTGAGCATCAGAAAATATTGACCTGACAAAAATTCACTCGGAAACAAACTCTTTGTTTTCCTCGCTGCTGTTTCTTTCTTTTCTCTCTTGTTCGTGTTTCTTATCCCGTATTCATGTTTTTTGACATAATCATTCGAGAATCTTGCCAGCCGGATAACAATACAAAAGATGCGTGTGCTCAGTGTGCTCAACCGAGCCTCCCGACCACTAGTTTTATTTTTATTTTGGCCGTGTGCCATCGAAATAAGAGAAGAGAGGCGGGGGAAAGAGAGGGGTCTCTGAATTAGATTAAAAGAGAGAGAGAAAGAGAGGGAAAAGGAATAATAAGCTGTGCTCACTGGCTTATTACGATTAGAATTGGAATTTGTTGGTGCCGGAAGCGAGCAGGTGAAAGTTATCACTGAGGGGATCAGAACACATGTTCATTCAGAGGGTACAATTGAATGAACCAGATCGCAGGAAAGGTTCCATTACATTTCTCAGCTTTCTATATTGTACCATTAACTTTTGAGAATAAGGAGAAGCTCAAGTGCTAGGTTTCATTTCTGATAACCAGTTGATACATTTCTGTTTCCTGTTCCTCCATCCCATTCCTCTATTCTTCAATCTCACTTCCTCAGTCAATTACGTATTCGTAACCGCAAAGTTTAATTTTCCCCCTCCAAGAGCAGGTGATTCACGGGTCCAGTGGCTGTTTGACATTAGCATGCAAACGAGGAAACTGGGAAAAGAGAAAAGAGAAAAAGACCGATGACAGATCATTCTCATTTTCAGGCTGCAACCTTAGCGAAAATTTATGCGACAATGACGAATCGTGTTACCCGGACGGCGTGTTCGGCCAGTGCTACTCTTCGGAGAGCGGATCACCGCCGCCCACTGTTCTAGATGACTTAGATGATACCCAGTTGGAATTGTTGAAGCTCGAGTTGACGAGACTCGCTTCGAAAGACAAGGATTGGGGAGATGAGGAGACACAGTGTGTGCTCGCCTACTTCAAAATGTCCATGTTCTACCAGCTACAGTACGATCCCGACTTTTGTCAAGTGCGGAAGCCAGCCAATGTTTGGGCCTTGATCCAACTGATCGACACTGGACTTTCTGAGGATCCGACTCTTCTCGATGAAGATGTTGCTCCAGAAAATGTTACGGAGGAGGAGATTGCACAGGTCATTGAGCAACTCAAAGAGCCGTCTATTCCTTCGGAAGAGGAAATGGAAGGTGAGAATTGAAAGTTTTCTATAACCACTATGATTTGGTTCCAGAGGCCTTGAACGCTGCAAATGAAGATGTAGACGACGAGATTCTCGACAAGTACGTGCAGGCCATCGTCAACAATGAGAACCCTGACTTCTCGGAGCTCTCGGATGCTCAACTGAACAGTTTGATTGGAAGACTTGTCGACTTGAAGAAGACCGTGGAGAATGAGGAAACCCAAGTCTTGACTGGCAACGGAGAACAGGAGATGGCAGTGCCATTGGACGATTTGGAAGAGAGGGAACAGGCGATTCTGAAGAAAGACATCGAACAGATTGGCGAGTTGAATCAGGGACTCGATGACACCGAGCACAAGATCGTGAAGGGCCGCAAGGATCAAGTGGTTACACGTGTCGACGCGAATCGGGTGTACCTGAAAGTGCATCTGAAGAACGAAGACCAGTTGATGCCGCTTATCGAATTCCTCCAGAACACCATTGCCATCCCCAACAACTTCTACTTTGATGACTTCCAGTGAGTATTTCTTGTGTAGTTCATCTCACTCTATAATCTATTCCAGATTCGAAAACGGTCAACTGTCAATGAGAATCTCCCGTTTCGAAGGAGCAAAACCCAAGGCCGAGAAGCGAATTGACTCTGTGGAAGGTGTCGCCTCTGCAGTTTGTACGTGTTTTTGTTTTCTGTTTTTTGTTTACCTCTTGAGTCTTTTTTACGATTCACGACGTCTTTTCCAGACAAACGACGAAAAGATATTGCTCGCCTCTCAGGAGCCGATGTTCGTGAGACCGGAATCGGAAGTGGAGAGGTTAGTGGGAAGGGAAAACAAAAAGAATTGCATCGACCGGGAATCGAACCCGGGCCGCCCGCGTGGCAGGCGAGCATTCTACCACTGAACCACCGATGCTTGGAAACAATAGCCTAGGATTGATAAGAAAATCGGAGTGATAAGACCAACAAACAAGCGTCTTTGATAAATATTCGGAGAGAAAGGAAACCAAACCAGTAATCAAACCCTCGCTATACTATTGTTTACGCCAAAACTTGTTAGCCAAGAGAAGGAAAGGGATTCGCAGCATCGGTGGTTCAGTGGTAGAATGCTCGCCTGCCACGCGGGCGGCCCGGGTTCGATTCCCGGTCGATGCAATCTATTTTAGAATTCTTGAACCTTATTTTTGAATTCAGGATGGAAGTCTCCCAGTTGAATCTTCGGAGCGAGACTGGCTTCTGATGCCTGTTCTTTTCGTGTGCGCCTTCACTGTCACTGCTCTTGGACTCGTCGCCACAGTTCAGATTGCTCGATCTCGTCGTCATTACAAGGACAACATCCAGCAAATCGCTGAACAACTCGACGGAAAGACCTCTTTTGCCTATCAAGATCTGTGCAGACAACGTGCCGATGGAGGACGAGCCTCGAAGAGTAGCTCCACTTCATCCTGGTGCGAGGAAACCGCAGCTCCAACCATTGACATTTCCACCGGACACGTTGTTCTGGTGAGTTTCCCGTGCTTCGGACTTCGTACATACTCTAATTTCAGAACTTCCTCCAAGAATACCTCTCGGAGCCAACAAAGATCGAGGCTCAATGGAATGGAATCAAGGACTACCATAACGAGGAACGATCGAAGAGCAAGGCAGAGAAGTTCGCGACGCAGAACAGAAGCATCGTGCCGTGTAAGTAAAGCAAAACAAGCGAAAGGACGACGATTGACGTCACTTTCTGGAAATAGGCATGGCGTCACTAATTTCAGAGAACTCGTGCCTGTTTTCTCTATTTCGTAATTCACTTCATAATCCAAATGATATCAATTTCAGTTGACGACAACATTGTGGAGATCGATGGAAAGAATGCCGACAATGAGGAGTATTACTTGAATGCCAGTTTTATCTACGATGATGATCCGAGGTAGAACTAACCTGTGGGAAGCATCTTGAATCATTGAAACTATTTCAGACAAGCTGTTTACATCGCAGCTCAGACTCCAGCAAGCAACCAGATCGCCGCCTTCTGGCAGACAATCTGGCAGCACGGAGTCTGCCTCGTCGTCAATTTGTCGACCCAAGATGAATGCAAACAGGAAAAGAACTACTGGCCGGATACTGGAAGCGAGGTTCATGGTGCCTTCGAGATCCATTTGGTCTCGGAGCACATCTGGTCCGATGACTACCTGGTCCGCTCGTTCTACTTGAAGAACCTGCAGAACAGTCAGACCCGTACCATCACCCAATTCCACTACCTTTCCTGGCACAAGGAATCCACTCCACCAAGTGCCAAATCGATCCTCGAGTTCCGTCGCAAAGTCAACAAGTCCTACCGTGGTCGTTCCTCTGCCGTTCTTGTCCATTCCTGGGATGGATCCGGCCGTACCGGAGTCTACTGTGCAGTTGACGTTCTCTGTGCTCGACTGCTCCGAGGAATCCGCCAGATTGACGTCGTTGCCACTGTTGAGCATTTGAGAGATCAGAGAGACGGTGAGCATCTGCCCATTATCGGGGCTCATAAACTACAGTAGTCTTGGAGCTTTCCGAGCAAATTGCCCATTTCCTAATGCGTTCTCATTTCTCATTTCGTGAGCCAATTCTTCGCTTTCTTTCCCTTCTTTTTGCAGAAAAAAACACAACAAAAAGAAAGAATAGGGATTTGCTTTGTGTATAGTTCAGTCAGTAAACCCACTTGGTATTTAGGAAACAAATGGCAAATAGATTGAAAAAGGTTATGAGGTTTTAGTGGGGTTTACAACGTTACTGTATTTTCAAAAATCTTGCGAAACTGAACCTAAATATTCCAGGAATGGTAGCCACTGGAGATCAGTTCAAACTTGTCTACGGATGCGTCGCCCAGGAAGTCAACCATCTTCTCAAATCCATCGCCGCCCAGTAATTCTTGAGAATAATAATAATGTTTACCTTACATTCCTTTTCCCTTTTTCCCCATTCATTCCCAATTGACATTTAACTTCTAAAGAGAGAGTCCGTCGCTGAAATTGTCGCCCGCACACCCGTCCCCCGTCCCATCTTTTATCCCCCCATATCCCCCTTCGAACCCAACAAGCCCCGCCCCCTTTACCTGATAACTCGATCCATCCCACACACTGATCTCGATCGATTCATTGATTCAAACTCCAATTCCCTTCCAATTATGCCGAAAAGAAGAAGATCATCCGAATGAAAATTGTCGCATTGTTGATTCTGGTTCGCACTGAAAGAAACAAACAATTACTCATACAACAACTGGCTCTTTAATTTTTACGCAAATACCACGGATTATTACGAGTTTTTCCTACAGGAATAGCCGTCCTTCTGAAGTATAAAATGGGGACGGAAGGAAGTGAAGACATACTGTTTCCTGCTTCGGATACTTGCAAAGATGTGCTGCTGCTTACCAAAGTGAGTTTACCTGTTGTTCAACTTCTTGAATGTTTCTGCATGCAACATACCAAAAACACGACGAATAAAAGTTTTCAAAAAACAAAACAAACCCAATTTTCCTATTTTTCCCTCCGACCCCTCTCCATCTCAAAGATCCACAAACCAGTTTGAGAAAGCGACTAAAAAGTAAAAATTTGTGGTTGTCCGTCCATAAAAGTGTTCGGTTTCGTTCTGTCTGTTACACCGTCTCTCGCTCCTCGTTCATTCTCCATTAAGTTTACGACTTTTCCATTTCCATATAAAACTGTTTCAGTCGATTCTCACCGGTCTGTTTTTTTTTCTGTTTTGAAAATTTTCAAAAATGCTTCAGCTTTCTTTATGAGCAATCTCTTTCGACTGTCTTGCTGTTAGTAAACTTTGAGTTGCCTGTTGAACACTTTGAGTAGATTTTTGAAACCTAACTGAAACAGAAAACACACAAAGTCTCAAGAATACTCTCCACTTGGAGAGGGTTCGGAATGCGAACGTGTGTAACTCGTTTTGAAAATGCAACACAAAATAATACTCTTCCTCAATCGGTCCAACTATTTAAAGTGTGTCACTCACTGGTTGGCACTTCCAGCCCCACTCTACCCGTTTCTAGTCATCTTCTGGCCCCTTCTCTCCGATCAGATAACATGTCATCTCGGTCTACGTCTCTTCGTCTTCCCCGATATCTCCTCGTTACGTAACTCATTTCAAAGTTCTCCCCGTGTCTCTTCCCTCTTCATATTCCACATTATCTCGCAGTTGACTGACGCATAATTGGAATTTCATGGCATAGGAGAAGCGAAACAAACAGTATTCGGTTCACAGATGCTTTTCCCCCATCATCATCGCATTGTCTGCTTTCACAATTGGCTAGAATCAGACCGCGCCGCGTCGTTTCGAGAGTTTACTCGGTGACACGCGGATACCGTAATCGTGTGTGACTGCTGCCGGGGATTAAACATCGACTTCCTGTCTCCATTAGTAGCATCCAAGAATCCACTGTAGTTGTTCCGATAGCTCTAGTTTGATTCCTGAAGCCTTGCTCCTAGATTTAGACGTGTTTCTTTCAAATTGCTACTCTCTCAATCTGGGTTTGAATCTCTAATCAAAGCTCCCATATCCATTTTGAGCATCAGTTGGATGAAATGTTTCAGTAGGAAGGGCGTCATCAGAAATTTCAAGTCCCAAAGCGCTCCTCGCTAACTTTTCCGTACTCCCGACAGTTTCCAAAAGCATCTCCCTCATCTGCTTCTGCCCTAAATGACCTTCACCTCGTGCCCTCCAAAAATGCAAATGCGTCTTCATCGCCGCCATTCGGCTTCTCCCCCTTTTCCGCCGCCATCGCTTTCACTTCAACCTCTCCCGATTGCCTAATCGTTTCCTCCCCTCTCCCAACTTTTCCTCCGGACGATCAACCAGTTTCAGTTACCTTTTCTCTCTCCATTGTTCATCTAAATCCAACCCAGCTGGGTTATTTGATGATTGTCTTTTCCCTCATTTCAACGGAAACATGCCCCCTTACAACCTGGCTATTGTCTCTTGGTGTACACTGCATGTGCCTTGAAAAGGAGACCCCGGCTACTGATGAGTGATGCATAATTCTCTCTCCACTGGTCATATTCTTCTTGGATTCTTCTTTTTCGACTTCCTAGGTTCTCAAAAACTCCTTTCTGTGACGCCTGCAACTGTCCACTTGACAAATGACCCAAAACCAAACAGTTGCAACTTTCTCGCGCTGGAACTCGAATTTTGCAAACTTGATTCAAGTGTTTTCCCAGTTTCTCGTGTTCATCTCAAAGTTACAGTCACATTTTGACCACGATAGGACACAAATTGACCTGTTTCCAGGAAAAGAACAACATTCTTTCTGGTACAAGAATTACAGTTTGATAATTTTTGACAAACTGAATTCATTATGAAAAGTAGACATGGTAGACCACGTAGACCCTTTCCACCATCAGTGATCATACTCTGTGTCCTACCGTATCCCTTTCATGACCTTCTCCGTGACCTCCTCTATCAGCTGCGATTGACCTGTGACTTGTGAGGTGTTGACCCTGCCATCCATCAGCCACCCTCGCACAGACAATGAGTGTTTCAACAATGATTGATGAGAACAGTTTTGCATTGCGATGGCATGCATAATAATTACAATTCCGAAACAAAAGCCTCGACTCGTTTGCCCCTTTGGCGGTCTGTGCCCCCTGTCTCTCTGCCCCTCTTTCAGCATTGTTGTGTCGTTTTGCACTTCTTCCTCTTTACTTTACCGCAATCTCTTATGGTCTCTGCTGGTCCTCCCTGTCCTTTTCTGTCTTTTTTTGGTCATCTTCATGGTTTCTGCTCGCCTTGTTTTTGTTTCTTTCTATATTTAACCAGCTATCTTTAGTCCTCTTGTTTATAAATGTTACTGAGTACAATTTAGACAAACTAAACTTGGTTTTTAATTCTCTTCCGCATGAATACCCCCATTCCTCGATGCTTCTTCCTCCTCCTTTTGTTGACCTAATACCTCCCCCTTTCCCTCATAATGTAATCATTCCTGTCCCTTGCCATCAACTGATTCCTACTTCCCGTAGACTGATAAGAGTACCCCGACCTACTTCTCTCACAGGAGAGATGGCCGAGCGGTCTAACACAGGTGATTCGCGAGACGTCCATTATGGATCCATAGGCGTTCGCACGTGGGAGCTATAGGTAAGCTATATGCCCCACATAATGGGCGCATAATGGATCCACGCGCGAACCTCAACTCCCATGATAGACCCACGCGCGAGCCACATCCTTCCCATATTAGCCCCATCGCGAACTGTCAGTCGCCCATAATGGATCCATCGCGAATGGTCCAGCTATAGCTCCCCTTTTTTGTATTTTCCAAACAATTTAGTGATGTAAACAAAGTTTATCTAGAAAATGAAAGCAACAAATTATCGTAGTCCTTGGTAGAATTGGTGCTGCTGTAGACGGGTTGTCGATTGGCGGCCTCCAGTCGTTCCGACATTGTTGTGGTACAAATGTGTTCTGAAAATTCAAGGATTATAAAGAAGATAGGGTATGTGAGGTGTTACCTTGTGTTCTCCATCTTCCAAGAACATCGAAGACTATATATTTTGAAGTCAATGTTATCGTCGGCTTCATGGTGTACTGGTCTTGGGCTTGGCAATGAACATCTCATATCTGAAATTTATCTATGAGGATCAACTAAAATATAAAAATTACCTTTTGTTTTCCTTGGACAGAAACTGTGGTTCCGGGCTTTCTCACAGCTCCTCATCAGCTTCGGAGGGCATCATTTTTCGGTTTACAATCACATCCTGAACGCATTTATGCATTTTTTAACCGAAGTAGTAACCAACCTGCTGTTTGTATCGATTGCTTCCCACGGAATACTTTTGATGATGCAACAGTGAATAGAAGGTTGCAGCAAAACGATGAAAAACCAAAAAAAGAAAAAAAATTGCCAGAGTCCAGAAAAAGTATGTGGGGCACGCGCAAACCACGCATGCCTCACGCCCGAACCACGAATGTCCCATGTGCGAAGCACGTATGCCCCACGCGCGACCCATTTCTGGTAGCACACTCCCAGAGAACATATTCGCCCCACGCCCGAACCACGCATGTTCCATTCGCGAAGCACGCGGCGACACGCGCGAACCACGCATGGTCCATGCGCGAACCATATCCAAAATCGCCAAGTTGCGCGTGCCCCATGGTGGATCCACAATGGAAGCACGTGGTTCGCGCGCGGATGAAAAATGGAAGTCACAGTTTCTTCTGTCACTTTTGTCCCACGCGCGAAGCACGTCGTTCGCGTGCTCCCATTGTGGACTCATTATGTGTCCATATCGCCTGTGCCCCACGAATGGTCCACAATGGATCTGGCACGAATCACCTGTGAAGGCGCTGGTTTAAGGCACCAGTCCCTTCGGGGGCGTGGGTTCGAATCCCACTCTCTTCACAGTCCTTTTGCAGTTCCATTCTTGCATGTGACACTAGTTATCATGTGTTCCACTCTACGAATACCATCTGAAAGTGATCAATGTGTTGTGTAGCTGTGCTGTTGTCTTCTTCATCTCTTCTGATCCATAACATGTTTTTTTCAACCAAAGCTTGACCACCATTGATCCGACAATCCTTCCTATCTCAACACCATTGTCTTTTCAGCAAAATGCGACGTTTAGTCGCCCTACCGTTACTCATTCTGTCTGTCGGTTTCGTCACAGAAGCCGTCAAGATCATAGATAACGGTCTCGCGCCGCCCGAAATCGTCCACACCCCGGTCTCGACGAAACGTATGTCTTCTGCGATTATGCATCTCGGGGTATCGTGTGTTTTCAGCCAGATGTAAAGTATTCGCCCCGCCTCTCGACTTGGTTTTCATTCTGGACTCTTCTGGATCACTCAGAGAAAAGTTCCAGGTAGACAGTAAAGTTCGGGGAAATATAACACAATGAATACATTCAGGATGAAATCGACATTATCAGAAGAGTCATAAAGCATGTGACGATTGGAAAGAGTGCCACGAGGGTTATGCTCATTCAGTTCAGGTATCTCAATTATGGTCTGATCTCCAACTGAATCTTTGTGTATGGTTTCAGTGGAACCCAACACCTCGAATTCAACTTTGAGAAGTTTACTGACCGTGAAGAACTCCTCGCTGCTCTGGATGTTCTCCGTCATGTCTCCGGAATCACCCGAATCGGAGGAGCCTTTGAGTTTGCTCTCCAGAACTTGAAAAATCCTGCTAATGTATGTCGAAAACTACAAATTGAACTCATCTCATCTTTGACTTCTTCAGGGAATGCGCGACGGAACAGTTCCAAAGATTGTCTACTTGCTCTCCGATGGTCGTACTCATGACTTCCCGAAAGATTGGCAAATGGCGGATATTCTGAGAAGGTTTGCGATGGTTGAAAGAATGAAAGAAGAAAGCTTGTTTCCAGAGAAATCCCAAACGTGGACATCTGGGCATACGGTACCGGAGACTATGTAGCCATGACTGCACTCGCAAACTATACCCAATCGGAACAGAAGATTGTGACCAACCAGAATCTGCAGAAACTGGAACCACAGTTTGAGAAATATAGAGGAACCGAGATTTGCGAGCAGCAGCCTGCATGTGTGAAAGGATCCGATAAGCCGTTGGATCTGGCACTTGTTGTTGACGCTTCAGAGTCCCTTGACCATCTTTTCAGTGATCAGGTAAACAGTAACTACTTCTTGAAATTCAAACCAATAAGTTGTTTTTCAGAAGAAGTTCCTTGTTGAACGGGTGCTCGGCAACATCAACATCCACCCAGAAGCTGTCCGTGTGGCCCTGATAACCTACTCGGGACAGTCTTTCGTCCACTTCAAATTCAACTCGTTCCTTTATGGAAACAATACTTCCGTCCAGGGATTTGTAAAGAACATCCGATCAATCAAGGGAACCACAGCTACCAATGTAGCTTTGATGGATGCATTTGACCTGTTGACATCGAAGGATCCATCTACTGGAATCAGAGAAGGAGTACCCAAAATGGCTTTGGTTCTTACTGATGGACATTCTCATAAGTGAGCCAGTCAAATGATGACTCGGATTGATTTGCGGTTTCAGATCTCCAAAAGACATTTCGGAGAAGATGCGTGCTTCAGGAATCATCATGATCGCCGTGAGTGTCACTCCACGGCCATTAGTCGATGAAGCCGAACTCCAACTGATCGCTGGCAGTAATAAGAGAGCATTCACACCACCAAATCTTCATGTAAGCTCAGCTCATTTTTCTATTGAACGAATCCAAAACCTTATTCTAGGACTTCGAAGGGGAATTCATGAAGTACGTGGGCTTCGGTTGTGACGGAATTGAACTGCCCCCAGACGCAAAACCGCAAGTTCGTGGAGCAACTGACGTGAAGTGCACGGAGCATTCGATGAGTATTGTAGTCAGAACGCAAAGAGCACTCCAGGGACTCATGTATGCCCACAACTACCACGACGAACCGGACTGCATGATTAGAAAAACAGACAACAATCGAGAGATTCAGATGACGTTCACAGAGGGAACATGTGGCCTCGTCAAGACTCCATCAGCTGTTAGTACACAAGTTGTGACGTTTGTTTGAGTGTTTTCTGTTTCAGGATGGTCATGGATACCACTTCAACATCACAGTGATTCTCCAATTCCATCCTCTGATCATTACTCGAGCCGATCAGGGACTCGATATGTCATGCTTCGTTCCGTCGGTTGTACCACGAAATGAGATAGATCAAGCAGTTTTCAAGAATGCGGCTGACACTCAATGTGTTTACCGATTGCACAGGTACAGGTTTCTTTACAAGCTTTATAGAGAAACTAAAGTACAGATACTCCCCGGGACAATGTGTGGCTTTGGATGCAAAGGTCGGAGAGACACTCTACCATCGATGGGAATGCGATTGCCGTTTGTTGCCTGATGTGTTTTCTTTCTCAATGTGATTCAATTCCAGCTCCCGAGTACAACTACCTGGTTCATGACTGCTTTGTTCAATCGGAGAAACACACGCAACAAATCCTCGATGCCAATGGATGCGAAGTCGATCAACACTTCCTGGAAACCCCGAACTACGGTCGCTTCAAGGACTATCCGGATGACGCGTACGTCTTCCAGGAGATGTCTGTGTTCAAGTTCCCAGGAGATGGAGACATGATCTTCCACTGCAAGATATCCCTGTGTAACATGAAGGATCCGAGTGCACCGTGCAATCAGAGTATTGTGAGTTAGAAGGGGAAAGATTCTGTTGACAATTTATCATTTTCCAGCCACCAAAGTGTCCCAAAAAGACGCCAGTCCTCCCAGTCCGCCAGAAACGAAGTGTGTCTGCCGAGCAATGGATGTCAGCGGAATGGAGAAGCAAGCAGATCAGAAAAAGACAGATCGAGCTGAAGAACAGATCGAGAAGACAGATTGTCGAGACGAAGGCTGGATACTACATGACTCTCCAGGTGGAGACAAGAACCCTGAACGTGCTGCTCAGCGAGAGCATCCGTCCCCGAGACTCTGTCAAGTACTGTGACATCTCCTAATCTTCCTCAATACTCTCCTTCCTACCCTACGGGTATTTTCCTCCGTTCTTTCAGTTCCTCCCAGTTTTTCCTCTTTCTGTTCGTTCGTTTGTATGTATATAGATTCAAAACTGTCACTAATGTGCATTATAAACATGATTCGACATTGAAAAACAAACATTTGAATGAAAAAAGCTTGTTTCGCTGAATTTGATGACGTGTTTTGTAGATGATAAGCTACCAGGAGGAAGATTGAAGTTATATAAGCAGTGTGTGTGCTTCCTTCTCGTCTTGAGCATCAATTGTCTCATTCCAGCTCCAAGTCGCACTTGATCTTGTTGTCTTTTTTACTCGTTTGATCTTCTTACAGCATCGGAATCAGCTGACACGTCTGGGAACGTAGGTCAAAAAGATCGTGCGGACCACCCGCCTACGGCGAGAGAAGAAGGGGGTGAGGGGACGGGTAGAGACGGAGAGGAACGCGCAGGAAGGGGACTGTGCGGGAGTGGTACCCTCCAGTCTCTTTTGTTTCCCGCTTTGATCTTCTCGTGTTTCCGTTGTCTTCCTACGGTACCCGTCCCTTCGTTCCGTTATCGATTTTCTAATATTTCTCTAGGTTTCTCTCTTAATTTTCTGCTTTTTCAGGTCTCCGTATCTCTCGATCACCTCTACACCTTCTCTCCTGGATCCCCGGCCGCTTATCCGTCTGTTCCAAGTAAGTTTTATTGGTCAAAATGAGCCAATGTTCATAATTTTTCAATTTCAGAGCCATCTCGCTGAATTCCTGCGCCATAAAGGAACAAAAGAACATCGGAACGGATCCATGGAGACAACGACGACTGGAGGAACAGAGGTATGAGAGTGAGAAGAGGATTCGGTATTAATAGGAAGCCACTAGATCCCCCAGCTTCGGTTTTGCGTGCTCTCCTGGTGATTGTCACCCCTCCGTTGCAGGGATCTTTCGAAGCTGAGGGTTTCTGGTTGGACTTCATTAGGACTCTTAAAGTTGGCTATTCTCCTCTCATTCTCTGCCATCTGATCTCCAAAAGTCGGATCCCACTGATCCTCAACCACCTCAAGGACAGTGGAGAGCGGGGCTCTTTTCATCGCCCCGCTTTCGGTCTGAAACTTGGAATTTGGAGGTTAGTTGATTGATTTTGTCTCCCATTTGTGTAATATACATTTTCAGTTTCCATCTCACAACTTCCGACATCTCCTGGAACACTCCGCCACCTCTTGCACCTCGTCATCACCATCTCGAGGATCCTGGCCAATCGGAGGACATCCCTGGAACTCCCTCGCCCACACAACAAACACCACATGAACTCAAGAGATTTCCACCACCAGGAGCATCAGGAAAACGTCAAACAGCTGCTCAACACCCGCTTAGGACGAAACTGACATATGTAGAAAATGGGAAGAGAAATGAATCTTCCTGGCAACCTCAGTTCTCGCTTTTGCGTCAATGCCTGGTGCTGCGACCCCCGAGCGTGGGGATGTTTCGAGACTGAGGGAAACCCAGAAAGTCCTCATTATCAACTGGTTCTCTACTATCTGAACCCCACTGATCCATTTCGAACGGGATCGTGGAGAGCGGTGCCCCTCCAAACGTACCGCTTTCGGTCTAGGATTCGAGGATTGAAGGTCAGTTGGTTGGTGCGTCCTTCATTTGAATAACATTCATTTCCAGATGAAGCGAGGACCTACAAGACAACATACACGGAGAGGACATCATCATGAACATCAAGACCACTGCCCGATAATCGCCGAGAACGGATTCTGCAACGTCTACAGATATAGAGAATGGGAAGATGTATGAATCCCCGGGTCCCTCATTTCTCGCTTTCGCGTCGTCGCTTAGGCCCTGACCCCCAAAATGCGGGGATGTTTCGAGACTGAGGGTAACCTTGGAGGACTTCATCCTCAACTCGTGATCTATCATCTGAATCCCACGGATCCCCACCAGCTCAAGAAGGGCCGTGGAGAGCGGCGCCGCTCCACACGCACCGCTTTCGGTTTAGGATTTGAGGGTTGAAGGTTAGTTGGTAACTTTGCCCTTGATTTGAATAACATCCATTTCCAGATGCAACAAGAATCGTCTACTGGATTGCTCCCCGGATCTTCTTCTACCTTGTCGACACCATTCCAAGGATCCTCGGTTGAAGAACAAGACTAGGACCCGATCATCACAACTACTGGCACCACATGGACCGGAAGAAACTTCAAGGCCCACTAAGGAAATCGAAGACTACTACAGAGGTATGAGAGTAGGAGATGGACTTGTTATTAGTAGGAAGCCACTGAGTTTCCCTGTCTCGTTTTTGCGTCTACGCCTGGTGCTGTGACCCTCGCGTCCTGGGGATGTTTCGAGACTAGGTGGTACTCAGATGGACTTCGATTAGGACTCTTAAAGTCAGTTCATCTTTCTCCTGCTCTCTACCATTTGGGCGGGCATCAAGATCCCTCGGAATCCTACCAAAGATCATTTGGAGATCTTGGAATCTCGAGCACAACAGCCAATGACGTGAAGGATCAAACCGCAGAGATGGATGCTTAAAATGCAACGCTTCTAGTCTAGAACTCGAGATTCGAAGGTCAGTTGGTTGTAGTCTCAATCAGACAAACAACATATTGTTCCAGATGAAAGACAGACATTGAAGCCAACGAAACCAAGAAGGAGAATGCACAAGTAGTCATGCGATTCCTCATCTCTCGCCTCAATTCGAAAGACTTCTCAGAGAATCAAGATCATCTCATAATCGTCAAGCTGCCCGAAAGTCGACGGATCCGGCAACGTCTGCAGATATAGAGAATGGGAAGAGGTATGAGTCCCCGGGCCCCTCAGTTCTCTCTTTTGTGTCTACGCTTTGGCCGCGACCCCCCGGGCTGTGGGGATGTTTCGAGACTGAGGGAAACCTAGGAGAACTTCATCCTCAACTCGCGATTTATCATCTGAATCCCACGGACCCCCACCAGCTCAAGAAGGGCCGTGGAGAGCGGCGCCGTTCCACACGCACCGCTTTCGTTCAAGGATTCGAAAATTGAAGGTTAGTTGGTTCTTTCGTTCTCCATTTGAATAACATCCATTTTCAGATGATGCAACAAGAATCTCTGTGCCAACGCCTCTTTGACCCTGTTTCACCCTGCCCCGCATTCGGAGCACACCCCTCAAGATACCAGCGACTTCTGGAACCTTCTCGTCGCCTCAATGCATGGGTTCGAAGGATCTTCAGGAGAACAAGAAGGATTGGAATCACACCGCGAAGCTGCTCAAATGCCACAAACCAATAGGCTGACAACACGCTGAAGATGTAGAGAGTAGAAGAAGGATCTGAATGATTAGGGATCCACTGGCTCACTCAGTCTCAATTTTGCGTGCTCTCTTGGGATTGTGCCCTCGCGTTGTGGGGAACTTTTTAGACTGAGTGTTGCCCAGGAGGACTTCTTATTATTTCTATCCGACTCTCGATTTCTAATGAAACCCACTGACTCTCAACAATTTTGAGCGGGATCGTGGAGAGCGGGGCTCCTCTACATGCACCGTTTTCGGTGTCGGATGAAAGATCTGAAGGTTCGTTGGTTGAGTTCCCGTTCAATCGAGTATCATGTCATTGCAGTTGCCGCAAGCACATCGGATCACGGAGAACGGAACCTCCCTCAATTCACCGCTTTGGGCCGATAATTCATAATACAGAGGTTAGTTTGTTTGGTCCCCTTCAGTTCAGTAATTTGCATGTCCAGATGCACCGCAGAGCAGTGAAGGATACAAGAAGCACAAAGGAACACCTTTTGGGCCGTGTCGCCGCCATGCTGCTCCGCTCGATGTTTTCAAACCGCTTGGATTCGCCTGGAGCAATATCTTCTTCTCATCCCGATGTCGACCGTGGTTTGTCTTTTTCTTTGCTTTTTTTCTGTTTATTTCCCTTTCTGCGTCACTAGTCGTACCTTAAAAGCGTACGGCTCCTGACATTGGGTTTTCTGGGACTCCGTAGTCTGAAACGGTGGATTGAAGGGACGGTTCTTGTCAGTGCTGTCAGTGATAGACGAAGCGTCTCTAATCTGGTTCATCAGATAGGCTTTCGAGACTACTCTTTGTTTTTATCTTCGCAGATTCTCAACAGCCACTAGAAATCTGGCCAAGTTCGCGAAGCACGATAGTCGTTTCGAAATTCATTACGATTATTAACATGCATTAGAGATTATGACACTATTAGAACATTTTGTGCGAATTCAAAACCAATCCTGTCTGCGCTCTGTCCATCCTTGCCCACGTCTGCTTCAGAAGACAAGAGTAGTTGGCACACTCGATGACTTGATTGTCCCCGATTCGTTGACTAGATGACTGACAGCTACTGCAGATTTCACGAATATCTGAAATTGTGTTTTGTTGATATTTGTAAAGAGAGGGGTTAACTAACCTCTTCTAGCTCTCATTTCTCTTCCCGCTTGCACCAAAGCGAGTCCGAGTTCTTCCGGGTTTATTTGACATTCGACACACCAGGGGAACTGACCGAGACGAACACAATCTGTTCTGAAAGATGTCAAACAGGGTGTACAGTCTTTTGAGTACTTAGTATCACTTACACGTAACATTGCTCAGCTGTCAGTGGCAAAAGATCTATCCTCATTGGAATCAGATTAGTGACGCGTCGAAGAGCAGCGAGAATGTGTGCATTCAGATAATAGTACACGTTGATCTGAAATTTCGATTATTTCTTGAAATGAAGCAAAGCTAATGAGTCTAACCTTGTAATCGGGTGTTCTTGCAAAGCTATCCACCGATCTGACGCACGAGTACACAGTTGAGCCGGGTGGTCCGTCGATGATCACATAGGGTACTCTTTCTCCGCGTAAAGTGAAATGGGATGGACACTGTTTGAGACGGTTCCTGAAAAAAAGAGATTTTTTCATCGGGATAGTCTCCACTCACTCTGCAATTTTCTTCTGCGGAACCATGGCTCTCTGCGAATAGTCTCCTCGGTATTCCTTGCAAAACACGAACTTTGAGAAGTTTTCTTGCGAGAGATTCACAACGGTTTGGTTGAGATAGACGGCCAGAGCCTTCCAGCTTTGCGAGAAGATCAGTTCTATCGACTTCCTGAGCACTTCTGCCACAATCGGACACGTGTCTCTCCGCACTGTCTCGATTCCTTTCGCATCGAACGTCCCTTCATCGTTTTCATGTTCGTACATCCATCCGGCATAGCGTTTTTTTGTCTGCAGCACGCATCCCTTGTACACTTTCTCCAATTTTAAAACCACGGGATCCGGGTTGTCGTTCGTCACATCATCAGCGATTCGTTTCCCGATTGCAAACGCCGTTTCTACACTGGCTCCTCGAATTAGAACGAACATGCTGTCGGTGTCTCCGTAGATCACTTCTGCTCCTCCGTAATCTCCTCGTTTCACCATGTCGATTGCTCGTTCCAGAGTCTCTCTTCCTTTTCCAAGAATCGCATCAGCCACTGAAAAAGTTAACCATGTTTTATGTTCTCATTTGTATCCTCACACTCTGCACACGGCATTCGTCCACTCCAATTAGCCGCCGTGTATCCGTATGTAACATTTGCAACAAGCTTCAGTGCCAGTTGTCGAGCATCAAGAATCCTCTTCAACTTCTTGCTCTTCGTTCGTTTCATCGCATTCTTCACCATTATTCTGGCGGAGAGAATCTCCCGAAGCAGAAGAGGAACGACACCTTCTCGCTTTTGCTTCTTGACAAACAAGGAGGCGAGTGGAGAAGCACAAACATCTTTGTAGGCTACTAACTTCACGAAATCGTCTTTCTGAATTGATTTTTAGTTCAGATCAGGCATAGGTACAACACTCACATTCGGTGCGTATTTTAGTGCTCCCAGAACGATTTCCTCGTTGTTCGTTTGCTGATTTAATTCGTTCAAATTGGCCAATTTTCCTAGAATCGTCGAGTAACAGTAGTTGTAAGCAATGACCATTGAAGGGTAGAGTGATTGGAAGTCGAGAACGATTACAGGGTCGAAGTAGACCTTGGAGTCTGGTTCCAGAATTAGTTGAAGCTGTTCGGGGGATCCCATTCTGAAAAAAAACAGTTGTTATGATCCCAGTAATCAGACTATGAATCTTACAGATTCCGTTGCAAGTGGGTGATTGAGGGAGCGACGAAGTTCATCCGATGAGCAAGTCTCAGCAGCATCGACTCAACACGCAGCTGGGATCCACGTGTCCAAACTTCATGGAACTGGATTCCGTAGACACGAGCCATCTCGGCATTCTTCAGGAACCAATTCATCTCGATCAGGATTGATATATTCACTGAGGTCAACTTCAGAAGGTGCAGATAGACGTCGTTGCGGACTCCTGCTTTTCCTCCACTCACTCTCTTCATCAAGGCGGCGTTGTCGAGCATCGGCATTTTCTTCTTGAGCACATTCGCCACGGCGTTTCCTAGATCATAGTTTCTGAGTGCAAGATCACTACGAACCACCTTCCAGACTGCCACAAGAAGTCTTCCTTTAGGAGCCATCACTTCATTTTCCTCCTCTTTTCTCTGATCTTCATTCACTTCCGTCCTCATCCTGTCCATAGATTCAGTGATTCCAATTAGTCTCGCTCTTCGGAGAAAGTATCCCCAAGACAGCCGGAGTGTGTCATATCCAACCAGAACATCTACATCAAACTGCACAATCAGTCGCATGACGTGCTCGAGCATATCCTGTTCACTAGCCATCACAACTACTCGTCGATCAAAGATAGAGTTTTCGTTGGAGAGAACAGTGAGCAATACGTGGAACTTTGGAGAGGATTCGCGACACACGTCGTCATAAATCGCCAGGGAGACAGACACAATTGAGTCATGCATGGCATCGGGCATCGTACGTTTCGTGTCGATCAGCAATTCCAAACTGGCCACACATAGACCGACGATATCAGATTCTCCACTGACTTCGGAAGGAAGTGGTTCGTCTGCAAGGATTACATACTGTTGTCTTTGTTGCTTTCATTGAAATACTCACCCATGGAAGTTTGGGAGAGGAACTTGCTCGGTTCCACGGTCTGCGAGAACTCTGCAGGAGCTACCACCGTGTCGTCAGATTGTCTCGAACAGGAAGTCATCTCTCGGGAAAAGGGCCTTCTGGATGCTCCCTGCTTCTCTGGCTCCTGACTGCACAACCTTTCATTCATACTGATGAACTTCTGCTCAAATGCACTCTTCGCAGTGACCCACTGAATAACATCGCCCTCTTCATCATCTCCTGAACTTAACTCTGTCACATCCTCCATCGTCTTGTCTTCCTCTTCATCATTTTCCACTTCATCCACCTCCATCTCCTCCTTCTCTTTCATCATTCCACTGTCAACTACCATCGTCATCTCCGCTTCTTGTGTTCCCTGATCCTCTTCTTCTTCTGGAATCTCCTCTCGATCCTCCTCTTTCTGTCGTTCTTCGTCCAGTTCTTCCGGAGTCTTTTCTTTTTGAAAGCTGTCTCTCCTAACCGTCATTTCCTCTTCTTCTTCATATTCTGGTCTTTCCCAAACTGTGACATCAGATGCGCATGACGAGGAAGGTTGAGTTTCAGCGAAGCGAGTCATCATCAGATCGTCCAGATTCTGCGACATGTTCCTCTCCGTCCTGAGACGTTTTGCTATTTTCCGAGCTGTTCGGAGCATGTCTCGTTCTTGTGGCCACGTGGAAGCTTTTCTTGGTTCATCTGCAACAAAACCATGACTTTCTGACGAGACGTTCTCAACAATTACATGAATTGAAAACATCCTCCAGCTCTATTCCGAGTGCATCACACCTCTCCTTCTCTTCCCTCCAAATGTATTCCAAACCGGGGTTCGAAGAGTGAACTGAAAAATTTGAAGTTTGTAATTGACGCTTCCGAACGGATAGTGTTCACTATTGTTAGAGTGCATCTGAACGTTCAGAATGTCGGAAACCATCGCATCACATTCCACGTGACAACAAGTCACCCGATTGTACGGCGAAAGGTTCGCTCCCTCCTGCTTCACACATCCATATGTCATGTCTCTGTACAAAACATCGTCGTCTTGATCAGTGGCAGCGATTCGGAACTTGACATTTTTCAGATGAATATTATCCATTCCGAATATGGAATTGTCAATAAAGAACTGCAAATGGAACGGGAGATGTGCTTCGAATGGTTGGAACAGTGTCTTCTGCTGAACTTCTTTGCCGAGTCCATGCGTCGCTTTCGACAGATACCACGGAGACGAGAAGTAAACTTTGATGAAGTCTTCCTCTTCATCTTGATATCCGTAGAGGCATCTGAAGGGATGGGTTTCTTTTCGACACTAGGATTCACTCACCGACTACTGATCGTCTCCATTTTGTAAACATAATCAGGAGAGTACTTGTTCTTCTTTCCAGTCGACAACTCGATTTCTCTCTCGATTGCCTTGTTCACCTTCGCCCTCATCGCAGTTTGTACTAGTGGACTGACTCTTCCCCCGACACGAAGCACCAGATACGGAAGGACTCCGTGGATATGAAGACACGCCTTCTGGCCAGTGTCGGTGACTCCGTAGATGTGAAACACTGGAACTTTGTTCTTCCGAACTCCCGCGAACGAGTCCATCGGACCAGGGAATTCCTGACTGTGCTCGCAGATGAAGTTGCGGATGCAGAAGTTCATCTGTCATACTTTTTTAGAAATTTGTGAGGATTGGAACATGGAAATTTAGATGAATACAACCGAAAACAACGGGAAGAATACAACAAAGAAACGATTTAAAAGTGTAAGTATCCGTATTTATTCATCAAGAAACCCGTAAAATGTTAGTGAAAATCCGTATAAAACAGTTGTCATTTTAGATGAGCCCATGATGGACCCGTTTTCAGAGATATACTCATAGGAACCCGTAACAAGTGAGAAAGTGAGTTCTGCATGCAGTCACGGACGATATTCGAGACAACTGACACGTGGAGAGCCGGGGATTCGACGAGAACTTCATCGTGGATGGTGAGGACGATTCGTGAGGTGTAACCTGAACATTCCAGATAGCTGAACAACATCAATTGGATCTACTCACAACTGATTTTCTTTTCAATTTCCACAATCGCCGTCTTGAAAATCTCACTGGCAGTTCCCTGGATGGTGTAGTTCACAGCGACTCGTTCCATCCTTGCCTTCTCTTCTCCGGTTGAACTCATCGAAATCAGCCGCTTCCGGCCGAGAATCGTCTCCACAAATTCATCCTTCGCCGCCTTTTCCTTTGTTTCGTTGATGAAAGATCTTACTTCTGGAAATCAAAGGTCATGCCAATTTCTGTTGATAAAACATACTGGGAAACATTTCAAAGAACGACTTGAGCATCTTCTCGGCTTCTTCCACTTTCATCCTCGTCAACTCTGCCAAACTCTTCGCACCCATCCCATAGATGAGTCCGTAGCAGAGTTGTTTGACAGCGTCTCTCGGGAAGTTCCACTCAACAGCCAGTTCTCCGAACAAGTCTCTATCCTGCGAAATCAAGTTGACAAGCGTTGGATCGTTGCTGAGATGAGCCAGAACTCGCAGTTCCAGTTGTTTGTAGTCGGCTCCAATCAGAACTTGTCCAGGGGAAGCAGTGAACAGGTTGCGAACGGACTTGCCATCTTCGGAGACACGCTTTGGCACATTCTGCAACGAGGGCATTTTCAGTAAATCTCAATGAATCTGAATACCTGTAGATTGGGCATCATGGTCATGATCCTTCCAGTTGCAGTGCACGTCTCGAACCAGCAATGAATCCTTGTTTTGTAATTTCCGAGAGGCACCAGACACTGGGTTACGGTATGATGGATGTGTCGATAGTCGAGGATCTTTCCGACGACTTCATGCTGTCCTCTCATCTGTTCCAGAATCCCTTTGTTGGTCGGCAAATGTTGCCGTTTCGACTTGCAGCCAGCTGTTTCCGGGTAAACGAGTCCAAGTCGGTGAAAGAGAACTCGGGAAACTTCGTGTGCCGAATCCAAGTTCACTTTTCCGTGTGCCAATCTCGCGATCTCGTCTTCCAGAGTCTCGATTTGTTGTCGGAACGAACGAATGAAAAGGGAACATGTTGAGTGATCGAAGGAGATTCCGTTGTAGGTCATGTTGAGCACAGTTTGACAAGCGGCTACTTCCAGACGAACACTTTGTTCGGAGGATCCTGCAACTGCTGACTTTTCAAGTTCATCAAAGAGTCTCTTGAGTGAGAATGCTTCAATTGCTGCTCTATGAGTGTTCTTCAATTCGGAGTACAGTTTCTTGATGTCAAAGTTCAGATTCCAGGTTGCACATCGGTCGAGCAGTAATAAGAATAGCTTTGAATCCTGGTTTTCGGTTTCGCAGTCAATCAGATGATTCAAATGAGCAATAACTTTCAAGACTTTGGTGTTGGACATCTGAAAATTGAAGTGTGAATAAAAACAAAGAAGCAGATTGATCACTTGAATCCCAAACTTGTCAAACAGGAGAAAGGCAACTTCCAAAGAAGAGATGTGAACAGTTACAGACTGGAATAGCAGCTTCAGACATTCCAGGCGGGTTTTCAGAGGGACAATACATTGTTGTAGACTGGAAAAGAGAGCTGGATTCGAGCTGGGGACTGGAAGAATACTATGACTTATATTTCAGAATTACGTTTCTTACCTTCTTCGCAAACATCTTGAAGAGGAATGAACGTTGTCCCAGTGTCCGTGTTCACCGCGATTCCGGATCCATCAGTTGTCATACCAATCGAGCAGTAAGAGGAAGCCGCAGCTGACTTGACCCATTTCTTCCAGGCAGTTTGATCGTGGCACACGTCTTCGAACCAGAACTTGTCTGGATCTATCCTCGGATGTTTCAGAAGTGGACTGGAGACGAACGATGCGAGAGGGGAGTCAACCATGTCATCTATCCGACCATGCTTTAATCCGATCCGAGGTTTCTCTTCTTTTATAGGCGGAGTTCCGAAGATGTCGAACGAGCGGTTTTCTGAATCTGGAAGCAAAGCAAAAACTGTAAATAAAAGCTTTAGTATCTCACTGATTGAAGCATTCGGAGAGTTGATGTCGATTGCCTTCAGAATTGAATGCCGTTTCATTTTCATAAAAGAAACTGATCCAGGAACTGGGCGATCAAATGAGTCGTCATATAGAGGTGATGGGTGAGATGGTGTCGATGTACATTCCCTCTTCGGAGTTCGGAAAACCAGAGGAATCGATCCAGGAACAGGTTTGTCGAAAGAGTCGTCAAAGTAGGAGTCATTCAGAATACTCTTTCTTCTGGCAGTTGGTGAGAAGGTCTGCGAGAGTCTTCTCAGGAACTTCTCGTCTCTCGGAGCTCTCAACTTCAGAAGGGAAGTTTCCAGACATTCCAGTACAGTCTCTTCCACTTCTTCGTTATCTTCCGGCTCCTCCAACTTCAGTTTTACAGCCTCCACCATCGTGTCTCCTTCATCACTCAAAATGGACATTTCCGTTACACTCTTCGTCATTTCCTCCATTTTCTTCGTATCCTCCTCCTCCAAACTCTCGGTACAACTATCCGGCAGTCCACTGTCGCAACTCTCCTGGAACTCCTCCTTCGGCAAATCCACAGATATTCCCAACTCGCGGATCCGTCTCATCAACATCACTCGAGATCTCTCTTTCAGGACCCTCGCTGCTTCATCGACTCTCATTCGAGGTTCTCCAAACAACCATTCTCCGAGTCCGTCGTTCGAATTCGAGCTGCAACAAGGACAGGTGATTCTGGCGGTGGCGTCATAATTGGATGGCAAAACATCGCAAGAGTCAGTTCGAAACTGAACTGTCATTACGCAACAATGACACCATCCGGAGGTGATAGTGTGGGACACTGGGGGCAGATGAGCAGTGACACGTGTGCTAATGAGGGGAAGGATAATGGACATTACACGAACAATAATTGACAGCCGAAGGATCCCCAGAAGTTCCCCGTGTTCACCTTATTCCCGTTCATTGCCGTATCAGTTCCTTACTATTCACAATTCCTCAATTGCCCATTTTTCTAATCGTTCCAATCGACATTTAGTCACTGAAAGGCGTCAAACCAATTATCCCATACGATCACCTCCTTCCTCCGGTTCCGTATTGTCTATTCACTGGTCAATTGTATCAAATTTGGCGCATTCCTCCCCGGTTTTCAATGATTCGAGGTCGCCAATTTCCCCCGGAGCAGTCTCCCCTCTCGTCTTGTGTATGTTTGTCCCATCATCATCATCATCGTCTTCCTCTCTCCCTCTTTTGCCTAATCAACACAAAACGCAGTTCCCAAAGTGGCTCAATTTGTGATGACAACCGAAGGAAAGGGAAGATGAGAGGGAGGAAGAGGAGAGGGAAACAAGATGACAACGGCTGCTACAGTAACCCCAGGAAGATGTCGCTTACCTCGAATACGGAACTGCGAGTGTCAAATAGTGTGCCAGCTTGGATTGTTCGCAAACGGAGAGATGCGAGAGGCATGTGACACCCTTCTCGTGCAGGATTCGAGCTCTGAAAACAACGAATAAACAATTTTTATCAAGTGAATATTACCTTTGTCCATCTATCCCTTCTACCGTAACCAACTCTGAGAGCTCCGAGCGGATCCCGAAGAGCAATCTCATTGCGAATCCGTCGAGCAGCGCCTTCAAATAGGACCATCCTAATCGTACACAGAACGCCACAATCATTGCTGCAAAACGCAGACCAATTGGACGGGATAACCGGAGCTAATCAGGCCTAGCGATGACCCTTTCCCGGTTTTAGCCAAATGACGCTACGAAACAGAGACAAACCTGCGTAAGTGGCGCTTTGCGATTGAAGAGTCTGCAGGCATCCGCGTGAGATTCGGTACTTGTGCGAGACCTCGTAGATCGACAACTCGTTGATCATGTCGAAGAGTGCGAGGGCCGAGAAGAAGCGTGTGTGCACCTGGAGACGTCCCTCATCTCGTCGACCTTGCAGTTGATCCAGAATGAACCTCTCGCTCACTCCCACGAGTTTTGCAATCCTTCGATGATCAGGTGGCAGTTTAGAGAAGAGAGCGAACAAGTGATGCCAGTCGCATTCCTGCCAGACACTCACGTTGATCGGAGTCACCTGGAAATCTCTACCAGTTAATGAATCTGACCGTCAAAGATACCAGATAGAGCATATGAAGCTCAGTGTCAAGTGCAATCGACCGACTCGCCACATTCAGATCTTCAAATATAGCTAGTGCGGCTTCAGGTGGTAGCGAAGATGCGATTGCTGCTCGACCGAGTTGAGTTGGACTCAGAACGTTATCATCAACGGAGATGAACGAATTCTGAAGTAGTGTGTCGATTACCAGGTCACAGAGCTGCAGGCGGTTTGAATCGAATAGAAGATTCGAGCAGAGATCCAGAATCTCGCTGCGTGTCGTGGTGAGGCCTGTGGAGATTCCCTGAAATACACAACATGAACTTGTTCATCTGTAACTGATACCTCCAGGATGAACCGACTGAGACTGGTTCTTTCAGAGTCCCTTGGTCTTTCTTTGAAACTCTTATCAATCGGACTATTGATAATCTTCTCGACGGCTTCTCGGTCGCATTTCTTCATAATCAAGTAGCTCTCTCCTGCAAACATGTTCCATGTTGTTGTCCCAATTACCACTAACTGTACCCGTACCCCCAAACACTCGAATAAACACCTTCAACACAACAATTAATCTTCTCTCCTCGTTCCTCGACTCCGCCCACTTCCCATCTACAGTAAGACAGAGAGAAGTGACTTCTGGGACGGGAAAGAGGGCGTGGCGTGCACAATGATTCGTCGGAAATTGGATCATTTGCCGTCTCTCCGCCTCTCGCCAGTGTCCCGGCCAATTCGTTTTTATATCATCAGCACCCCCGTCACTCCAATTGCCCCTTTTCCACTTTAGGTAATCTTTCAGCCACTTTTCAATTCTCGAAAGATGGCCGTTGACGACATGCAACTGGCCGCTTCGATGCAGATGAGCAGCCAAATGAGCAATTCGCAGAGAATGAGTTTCGCCATTCACGAGATTCTGGGAGGTATCCAGGTGAGCAGCTAATTCATGTGCTCTTTTCATACTTGATGATCTAGGGAAATGCATATCTCTCCCATGGATACTGCCCGCAGGGCTCATTCTTTTCGAATCAACCAAACTTCATGGACATTGGATCCTGTGGAGTCTCTGGGTTTGACAGATCACTTTGTGTAACTGATGGAGTTGGGAATGGTGGGTGATAGAAAGCATCCACTATCAGAAAGATAAAGTTCCTTGTTCCAGTCCCGACTTCTGCTCCCCTCATGTACAGTATGCCCCCTGCTGCTACACAGCCTCTCATAGAACCTCAGATTCAAGTCAGCACAGCTAGTAACTCTTCTTCGACTTCCACTTCGAACTCCTCTGGTGGTGGGAAATCCAGCAAAAGAAAGAAGAGAAGACATCGTACGATATTCTCTCAATATCAGATTGACGAGTTGGAAAAGGCGTTCCAAGAAGCGCACTATCCGGATGTGTATGCCCGAGAGGGGATCGCCACGAAGACTGAACTGCAGGAGGATCGGATTCAGGTCAGTCGTCTTCGTTTTTCGAGAACCAATTACGGCCATTTCGTGCGTTTATTGGTGCTAATTTCCGAGTGCTCTTCTTGTCTTGACGTCGGGAAAGTTGAAATGAAATGCGGAGAGAAGCGGTTGACTCGGAGGAGCCGCGGGAAGTGTCAATTGGATTTCCGTGCTCTCCGGATGCCTCAATTGCAACCCGAACCCGGGGAGCGTCGCGTCGAAAGATTAACCCTATCTGACGAGATTTCGTTCTCACGGTTCCCGCTTTTCTTTCCCGAAACCAAACACCAGCTATTTGGCATTGTTTACAATTCACAATCTTGTTCCCATTCTAGGTATGGTTCCAAAACCGAAGAGCCAAGTGGCGGAAAACTGAGAAGACTTGGGGAAAGAGTACGATAATGGCAGAGTACGGACTGTACGGAGCAATGGTCCGACACTCTCTTCCACTTCCGGAGACGATCACAAAGTCGGCGGAGACATCAGATCCACAGCAGAGTGCTGCCCCGTGGCTTTTGGGTGAGTGACTGGCTCTGAGAAGACTAATTAGGTGCTCAGCTGACTCACAGACATGAGTATCTCGAGTTCTAGAACGTATCACCTGATAAGCGAAGAGAATAGTCACATGGGTCCTCATGACTCTATCCGTGTAATGTAGTGTCAAATGTAATTAGACCACCGTGCAACAATACAACACCAGCTTGCGCAATGACATCTGTCCGGAACATATTTGAACTGAACAACCGATTACAGGAATGCATAAGAAGAGCATGGAAGCTGCGGCCCATTTGGAAAGCGTCGAGAAGTGTGATATGTCTGATAGCGACGATGATGAGCCACCGATTCGAATGACTTCGGTGAAAGAGGAGTACAAGGTGAGCAGATGTTTACGGAACAGATTCCTCATTTCATTTTCTAGACTCCTAAAATCACCGAAAGACCGATGGAACCAATCCAACAACAGCAACAACCAATCAACTTCGATGTTCCACTAGTAGACGCATCTTCCCTTCCCCAACTACACTTCCAAACCACACAAATGATTCCGAACAACAATTCCTTGAAAATCTACCATGATTACACTAACTCCTTGTAAATCCTTTCTCTAACTGGGTACCTAATAAAGCTTAACAAAACTGAAGTAGCCGCCCGGAAACAGAGACATCAAGTACTTTTTTGGCGGGCAATTAGCAGGAGGAAACGCGGTAAAACTCACCCCGTGTCGCGTATCCTGTTCGACCGGCTCTCCCGACCATCTGTCGGTAACTGAGTGAAGTGAGGGCTGATGGACCACGGGTTTGCGCTTTGATTATCACACGCTCCGCTGGTAGATTCACTCCTAAAATTCTTGAAATAGCGAACAAATAAATTGAAAATATCTCACCAGAAGCTAAAGTACTAGTCGCTACCAAAATGACGATACTCTTCTCCCGGAACCCCAGTTCGATGCATTCTCGCTCCTCCAGTGTCAGTCCTGCGTGATGGAATGCAACTCCCCATGCTAAAGTTCCAATCACATTCCGATCTTTGCATCCATTTCGTTCCAATCCGTGTTTGGTGAACACCAGTCCGTCACATCGTTCCTTCAACCTTTCCATGATCGATTCATCGGATTTCTTGAGCTCATGAAGCTTCATCGCAATGTTGATTGCTATCTGAAACAAATTTTGAGTGAACTTAAAGCCTCTGAACTAACTACAAACCTTCTCTGCCTCCATCTTCGAGGAAATCATGATTAGAGTTTGAAAATTCTGCCGGAAACTTTCTTCTGCCAAAGTGAGGAGTGGATCATCAGGAAACTCGCGGATTGACTTATTCTCCGAATCGTACATTTCAGATCCAATCACCAGATGGTTGTTCAAGTTAACGGGTCTAAAGCAGGCCTCAAAGACTCGAGCATCAAGCCAGTTTCCGATTTTTTGCAACTCTGGGATCGTTGCGCTCATTCCGACTATCTTGATTTTATTCTCAGCTGTTCTAAAACAAAGTTTACATACAATTTCTGATCTTAAGCAAAAAAAACATACTTGTTCCATAGAAGAATCTTGGCAAGCATGTGCTCGATATGAGCTCCTCTCGAAGAATCGAAAACCATGTGCAGCTCATCGACGATGATCATTCCTTCGTGAGACTTGATTACAAACTCAAATATCAAAAGACTCACCTATTTCACCAAACCAGTCTTCTGACAATGCTCTATTTACGAGACTTGCGGCCTTCTCGATGGTACACACGGCTCCAACCCATTCGTTCGGATTAGATGCTTGCGGGCCGATGAATCCACTGACTGCCAGATCATCTCGTCTCCAACACTTTTGGATCTGGTGCAACTTCTCACGAGCCACTGAAATGTACGGCAGCACGAAGAGAACCTTCCTCCCGGTTGATGCAACTTTCCACCCTGAAACATTCCGTTTTCTACTCATCAGTACTCAGTAAAATACCCAGAAGCTCAGCGACAATGCTTTTCCCTGCACTTGTCGGTGCACTGAATATCACATTCTTGTCCGGATATCTGTCCACTTCGCTCAAAACCCCTGCTTGCCACTCGAACAAATGTCGGATTCCCTGAACAGCTTTATTATTTATATATCAAATGAGCTTGAGGTACCTGCTCTGCATAATAATCGATTATCGTCGAGGGAGCCCACTCAGGGAATCTGCATGTTGCTGTTTCCATTCTGTTTCATGCTGAAAACAAGATTTTTAGCCACAAAAATTCGAAAATTTCTGAAAATTGTTCGTGGCCGAGAAACGGTGGCCTAGGATTCACACTGGAATTTTTGAGCGCGCTCGACACAAATTTAAAATTTGTTTCCACCAGTTTCCTTGTTTTTCTTGTAATTTCCATGCGTTTCTTCCAAATTTCTTCGAATTTACATTTTTCTAATTAAATTTTGCAGCTAAAATGGCTATGCAAAAGCCAGTAGTACTAATGCCCATGGAAAAAGCGCCACTAATCAAGTTGCTGAATCAAAAACTGCAATTGGGGATAACACTTGAAACCCTCACCACACCGACCGTATGTTGTTTTCTTTCCTCCAAATATATAAAGGTGTACCGTTTTCAGGCTGATCTTGCACAAAAAATGTACAGGACTTTTGTCCGTCAGATTCTGAATGTCTCGGAAAGCTGCTTGTCGACTCTGCCACTCTCTGCCGATTGCGATCACGACCCGGAACTGCATCGAAATAGTATACCTATTATCATCGTCTATCAGTGCATGTAAGCTGAGATTATTTATCACACAAACCGATCATTCTCAATTTTCCAGGAAAGCATTCATAAAAGATCACTCGGGTGACAAGTTGGACTTGACGATGTGCGATCTGATTCAGCCGCATAGAGTTCCTGGTAGATTCAAAAAGATGGCTACGTTCCTGGCTGATTACATGAGATTCCACGAGATCGGCAACCCGGTGTTCAACGAGATCAGCGAAGAGTTCAGCTATCAGAAACAGGAGGTTGAGATGTTGCATATAGAGCTGCAAAACGAAGAGAGTCGCAAAAACGGTCTGCTTGCGAATCAGAATCTGCGAAAGCGCCGAGAACACGAGTTGATCAACGAGCACAACAAGGTGAAGACGGAGTTCGGAAACATGGTCGCTCAGTACGAAGCAAGTCACGCAGCAGCTGAAGCACTGAACAAGGAGAAGGAGGAGGCGCTGGAAGAGACGGATCGGATGGAAATGGAGATAATAAGTGGCAAGAAGATGGTGGATCATCTGAAGGAAGAAGTGCTGTCGTCACCTGAAGAGTTGAAAGTGGAAATGGCGAACAGAAAGAAGCTCATTGAAGAGTTGAAGGATAACTTGAAAGCAACAAAGTAAGAGAATTTGATTGTTCTCTCACTAATTTGTAGTTTGCAGGAAAAGCTACACAGAAAGAATGGAAGCCATTGAAATTTGCGCGAGTTTCGAGAAGAATAAGCTGATGATCGAGGAGAAATTCCGACAATTTGCTATGGTGAAGGATGAAATTATGGAGTTACTCGACGCCGAAAACGAGAATCAGAGAAAGTTGGACGACATGGAAGTTGAACATAGATATATGGTGGAGCAGAGAAAGAATATGCACGAGTTGTTGGAGGAGAAGGCACTGAATCACGCACAACTTCGAAAGGAACACTTGCAGCGTAATGAGGAGTTGAACAAGAAGATCGAAGAGATTACTAAGTGAGTTTAATCTTTTCAACTACCCCATTATCATCGGTTTGCAGGAAAATCGCCGCATTGGGCAAGAATCAGCCAGATGTGTCGAGAGACATAGAGAAGAAGGTAAGGCATTCGTCGATTTCATTCAACTGAATCATTTTGTTCCAGAGGCAAGAACTACTCGCAGTAAAGAATTGTAACAGTGAGATTGTGGCTAAAGCTGAACACGAGACCCGAGAGAAACTCGCCAAGTTCCAGAAAGTTCAGACTGCGTTCTTAAAAGTTCACCGAAACGCGGAAGAGAAGAAAACGGCCTGCGAGCGGAGAATTAGTCGAGTTGTGAACGCGAGCGTCGGACGGTTTAGCGACCACACGTTCAGCACGTCGAGTATCAATGAAGACAGCGAGAACACCGCACCAGACAGTCTCCAATTCAACGTCTTCAAATAATTCCACATGTATTGTTTGTGATTCTTCGTGATCTTTATTATTCGCCACCAGACGAATCCTGATATTGTATTTATAACATTGCCTTTTCTCTTATGAAGAGTATTCATTCAAAAGTTTTATTTAGAGAACAATAAAACAACATGTTTGGCGTCGGCAATCTGAATTTCAGAATTTGGCATTTGGAAATCGCAGATTTTTTCACGTCAAATTTCACGTCAAATGAACCAGTAGAAAAGGTTAGATGATTACGCAAAAGCTTCCAACATGGAACTACTAAATACAACCCCGCGTATCCACAGTTATTCCCCAATTATGTTCTTGCTGCCAGCATCCTTCTTGCTCTTCCTCTCCAATCTACATGCACTTCCCCGCTACTCTGGATTCAGCAACGATAAACCGAGGATCACCTACGTCAACCCGAATGAGCCTCTGTCTCTGAAGGTATATGGGAACAACGTACCGAAGGATGGATACTATTTCACGACTGCCACGAAATGCGAAGTGAGAAACGGATCCAAGTACTCCCAGTCAACATCTTCCAATCTTTCCAGGACTATCAACTAACCAACATCTCCACAATCAGCACTGTCTTCGCTCAAGTCACCTATCACGAGTGTTCTGTCGTCGAACTTTCCCTTCCCAAAGGCCTTCCATTCGACGTCGGAACCCTCACGTATCACTTGTGTCATCCGAATGCTTCTGCTGCCAACGACAAGCTCATGCAGATCCACAAGAAAGAACCGGAGAACCTGGCAGAGAACATCGGGAGTCGGGTGATCATCTGCTGTATCTGCATTCTCGCAGGCGCCTTCTCGTCGGGAATGACGCTAGGATACATGAAGTTTTCAATAATCGAATTGAATCGGATCATTGCTCAAGGAGGATTACAAGCAGTAAATACAAAGATGCAACTAGTCCAGAACAACCCGATTCTTTCAGAAACGCGCTCGTCGTATCCTTCGTTTCCGTCGTCGTTCCAACTGGCTCGTCGTCGCCTTCTCCCTCACTTCTTCCATCTGCACCGTCGTGTTCACTATGAATGTGGAGAAGATGTTGGAGCACGTTCCAAGCAAAGAAATTCTAAAGATCGTGATCCCCACAATGGTTCTGACACTCTTCGCTGAAATGCTCCCCCAAGCAGTCTGTAACAGCAAGATTGGTTTCAACTTGGCATCCGGTCTCTGGATTGTCACCGTTCTCATCTTCATCGTCACGTTTCCCATCGCCTACCCAGCTTCCTTGATTCTCGGGAAGTTCCTGAAGAGAAGTATGAGAGAAGTGTTGACTCAGGATGAGAAGGTGTGCATGATCAGGAACATGGCCAAGAACTCCAATGACGATGAGAGGAGTGAGTCAAAGATGAGGTTTCGGAGAGCTTATTAAGTTGTTCCAGAAATCATCGAGAATGCGACTACGTTCTCGAAGAAGAAAGTCGATGAGATGATGGTGCCGATGCAGGATGTCTTCCTGCTCTCCAGATCGCAACGATTGAATCGATCGACAATCCTGACGCTCGTCGAGAAGGGGTACACTCGAGTTCCCGTTTGCCACGAGAAAAACGAAGACGCCATCGTGGGGATTCTGAACGTGAAGGACTTGATTCTTGTGGCTTCTGAATTGATCAATGAACCGACAGTCAAAGAAGTTCTCACCAAGATCGAAGCACTGAAGGAGGGCGACCAGAAGAAGAAGTTCGTCGCGAAGTATGTGAGTGCAGAGATGAGTGCGCAGTTGTTGCTGGAGCAGATGAAGAAGGGAGACTTCCACATTGCATGCGTCGTCAAACACATCCGCAACGAGTGAGTTTGTTAAGAGGAGATCTTCAAAGATTCTTCGAGTTCAGACCGAAAGTCGTCGGAATCGTCACCATCGAGGATATTCTGGAAGAGGTGTTCGGAGAGATCGACAGCAGCAACGAGACGAGAGTGAGGTCTTCGGTGGACGACAGAGGAGACAACGCAGTCATCGGATGGTGTCGGGAAGCCGGAAGTGACAAGAAGTATCCACTTTCATTCAGTCAACAGCTTCGAGTCCTCCAATTGATCTTCGAGGAATGTACGGTGCTCAAGAAGATGAACGTCGACATTATGAAAGTCAAACAACTGCTCTCTTCTGATCGAATCAAAACTGTGAAAGCGGGGGTACCTATCCCTCCTGCAGACGCTCTTCATATCATTTGGCGAGGAGACATTGAGATCACGAAGCGGAATTCTACAGAACCCATCAAAATGAAGATCGGTGCTACACCTGAGAATCAGTAAGATCCTATTAGACGTTCATGGAATATACACCAACTTTCCAGAGTTCGGAATGAGCAGGGAATCCTGGTGGACAAATCGATACCGGCGTTTGTGTTCGGAAAGCAGCTCCTCAACAAATTCAGCAAGAAGATTGGTTGCAACTACAAGGAGGAAATCAAGGAAGAAGAGCAGATCACGCAGGTCAAGGCGGAATCGGACGTGTTCTACTTCATGCTGAATCTGACACACATGTGCAAAGTGATCAATGGAGGGGAACTGAGCAACGGATCGAGATCAACGACGATGGACAGCTTGCGTAACGAGTTACCCTCTGGCATCAAAAGAATGTTCTCTTTCAGAGCAAACGCCGACTACCAGTCCAGCAGTCAGTACAGCAAACCCACCGGAGACAGTCACGGAGAACACGCCATTGCTCAAGGAAAAGAAGCAATAAGTATCACAGAACTTTTAAAAATTAGGTTTCTCTTTGTATCAAGTTTCGTTCATTACAGTTGTACTCTTTATTAACGTTTCTCTCAATAAAGATTCATAAATCACGTGTTTCACCTTCCCGGGGATTCAAAAACAAATCATTTCCATTTCTCTAAACTCGATATATTCGTCAAAACGCCCTTCTAGAGTCATGCAGTGAGTATTACTCCTCTTCCAGCTTCGAATTTCTCGATCACAGTCCGATAGACACCTCCGGAAAACGACACAGAAGCTCCGAAGACTCTCGTCACAGCCACACTGGCGCGAGTCGTTCCTCTTCCGATGATGTTCATTCTCTGTGCTCCCAGGTATCCATCAACCTTCTTTCCTTTCAATTTGTTCCTCCCAGCTCTCCAACATGGGTCCTCGATCCCTGTCCGCCGCCCGTTCCGCCGGTAGTTCGAGTACATCGAGACTGCTGAAAACCTACAAAGAGCCGGCGTTGCTCCCTCAGAACCCCATTCAGTACTCGTCAATCCGTCTCGTCAAGACCCAAACCGTCGTGGAGTTTGCGAATCGCGGCGAGTTGCCGACGTTTCGAAAACAGGCGAATAGAAGCACCAACAACCCGTGGCGTCGGTACGGAGCACTGCGGAAACTCTGTGAGACGGGCGGTTTCGCACCGAACAACGGATCGAAGAAGGACAGAAAGAAGCGGGAACAGTTGGTTTTCGTGAAGGTGAGATTGGGGGAGCGTTCAAGTCAAAAAACGTTAATCGGTCAAGTTGGCATCGATGGGGTTTTTCATGGCCGAAGTATCGGGCAGAACCCACTGACTTTCGAATACGATAACCCATCGATTCCGGACCGATGTTGGAACTGAGAGTAACGAAAAGGGCTTATATAAGAGTTGCACTGATAACGGCCGACGTTTCATTGGAATTTGCAGCAAAATGTGAAACTGCCACCCGCGCCGACCAGTTCTCAAATGACTCTGAACAAAGTTCGAGATCCCGGAGACTAGTGAGTGTTAGAGGATTCTGAAAGTGAGCTCTATTGATATTTCAGTGAGAAAAGACTGGCACTCCGTGTTCCGAAGAACGCCCCCGTTGATGTGGCTGCTCAGAACCTTGCAGAGCAAGTCAAGGTAACACAAGAAAGCGTGGATAGGAAATCAATAAAACTTGCAGGCCTTCATTCTCAACTACGGCTCCGAACTGATGGAAGATGACTCAGTTGCAACTGCTCAATCTAAATGAAATCACAATAAACTCTTTTCTCGTATCACAACCTTCTTTTCTTTTCTCTGTCTCTCTTCCTCTTCCGATTACTTTCGCCGATAACCATGGCCGTCCGGCCGAGAGAGACGCTCTCCTTCGGCCACTGCCTTTTCCTTTTATTGACTGCTTTTTCGGCGTTCTCTCACGCTTTACGCCTTTCTCCTAATCTTGAATATTCTATTTCTTTGACACGTGGCAAATGAGGTGAAACATGGATCTTCTCGATTTGTACCATGCACACGATCTATCACTGGCAGAACCGGACAGTTATGAAGTGCAGTTTACGACAAAGGAAGTGCCGTTGGATGCAGCAAGGACAGAAGATTCGAGTCCAGAGATGAAAGGAAAACAGAGAAAGACTCGAATAGTACCGTGGGAACCGTACAAAGCAGCTGTGGCGGCTAATAAGTAAGCGAAACAGCGCTCCAATGCACAGTTAGTAAGGGGGTGTCTTGGGCGTCCAACAGACTAATATCAGTATAGATTTTCTAATAAGTATGCACTGTTACCTAAACACGTGCAAGGATCAAGAAACTATTCCCTTTTCACTTCATCGTTTTGATAAAAACAAGAACACTTCAGAAAAGGAGACACATGTCCGGAAAAACTGCCAGAACTGATTGCATATGCGATGAACTCAACAAGCGAAAAGAACAACAATATGACACCGAGAAGAGAGTTGAAAGATGGACGGAAGGATCGGAAGAGTGTGGATCTGACGAATCGAGAGTCAGAAATGGAGAAGCAGCTGGAAGAGTTGAAGAAGCAGTTGAATGTGGAGAAGACGGTGAACTCGGAGCTGAAAAGACTCATGATTGCCACTTTGAATGATGAGTTACAAGTGAGAATTGAAGAAGAAATAGGAGAAGGACACATCTGATTTCAGGGACAAGTAGAAGCATTAACAGAGGACAAAGTTCGGTTGGCGTACAGGGTTGATGAGTATATGGGAAAGGTAGAGAGACATAACAGAAAGTAGATACAATGAATTAAAAATTGCAGTTGATGGTAGAGGACGAAGAATCCGACAGATTACGAATAGACCGGGATGTTTGGAAGTGCAAGTTTCTGGCTCAATCGATACGATGTGATGAGTTGACACTGAAGAATGAGTACCTGTTGAAAACATTGGTGGGAGTGCAGAATGCGGTGAAGACGAAGAAGTGAGTATTAATCTGACGATGAGCCAAACTCATCAAATTTGCAGTGTGACATCGGAGGAAGTCAGTGACTTTGTCCATCTGGACCTGCAGCCCTTATTCCACCGATCGCCTTGTGAAGAAAGAGTCCGCCCCATCTCTGCCAAGTACTCCAACTTGACAATTTCGTGTTGCAAAAACTGTTCTGGCCGTGAGATTCACTTGCTTTGATCCTATCGTTTTACGGAAGAGCGGAACAAGATCAAACGATTCCCTGTGTACTTTCCTACTCTCATCTTTGTATCATTTGCCTTTTCTGGTTGTGTTTACTCTTTCCATTCACTTTTCCTCTTCCAAATGGGTATATTTCAAACTGTGATGATGTTGACAATGAACTCTTCTGATGGCATCTATCTTTCGAATGAATTCTCTTTGAAATTGTCATAAAAACGGAACGGAAGCCTGTTGGGTGGCGCCGAAAAACGAGACAAGGTCGGAGGACTGCGCCAATTGGGCGCCCAGTTCCCTCTTCGATTTCCCGTTGATTCCGGCCATTTGGTGCCGTTAACGGGTCTCATTGCACCCGTTCCGAAGGTGTTTTGAGGCACCGACAAATGATTTTTGTCATTTTGAATGACCACTTTGTGAGCTAATTCATCATTCGTATGCACTTCTCTTTGTCTCAATTCCCCTGTTAGTTTTCCGTCTTGTTGCTTGAGGTAAACTCGTTGAACCCGACCCATTCCACTAATTGTGTCATAACTCATCGGAACACCTGGATCCGTCGTTCCTCATCCTCTCTATTAATACCAGCGGGAGCCCCCTTCCCGTCTGGCCGCCCGAGCAAACACTCTCTGTGTCCTTCGTTTTTTGCTCTGCTGCTGGCTCTTCCTCCCCTGGCGCTCCATTTGTTTCTCTTCTCCTCCTCTAAACAGCACACTCCGAGTGCACTTCGTCCCATCGGGCGCCTGTCTTTCAAACCGTATCTATGCGTGTCTGCGCCCCGAGTCTCTCTCCGTTTTGTCACTAATTATTCACGCTTCATGGCGTACCAACAAGTTCCACAACATCCCTCCCAACAGCAGTTCCTTCCTTCCTCTCTTCTGATCACTTCTACAGAAACCGTTCCAACATTCTTTGACGAAACGGTTTAGAGGATCAATCATAGTTGTTGGTCCGTTGCCATGTAGATCCTGTCTTCCAATTCTTTCTTGCCCTTTTTCCCCTAGCACAGTTCCTCCATCATCCATTCTCTTCAGATATCCAAACCAATTTCGAAACCCGATGTTAAAAATTTCGAAAAGCAGGCATTTCGAAATGTTGTCCAAAACCAAAACCCGCATCGTTTCTCGGTTTGTTTATCAGGGTGAAGGCCTTCTTGCCCCCGACAGTTCTTCCTTCCGAGAGCAACATTGACATATGATTTTTGAGAGCTTCGGATCACGTGAACACACGCCCTGCTACTGCCGCGCCTCTGATCCGTTCCATTCTGGTGTTGTGTTCCGGTGTGTTAGGACTGCCTTGAGTTCATCACACAGTTTGCAAAACCAAGACTATTCAGAGTAGTATTCTTTGTTCAATCTAGACCTTTTCGGATATCAATGTTGATTGCCACATCACTAGCTGACATCATTTTTGTTTGAGGATTCCCATGTTTCAAATAGTTGTCCTGAGTGTGTTCCCTTCGCCTACTCATCTTGTCAACACTGCTTTCAGCACCGACAGGTTCAGGGTACACTCTTGTTGGTTGTTGTCTTTTGAAACATTCTGGAACCAGCTGAAACTGTTTCTAAGTCTTATTTTGCATGAAGATCGAACATCGTTCCCGTCTCGTCATCAGACGGTTCGGTTTCCAACACTTTCTCTCATAAAAGGAACTATTGCGAAACGGAGATGTTAGATCCTCTGCATCCAGTCGGTTCTGAGTCAGCCCGAGTCGTACCATCCCTCCTCCGCTTCCTCCTCTCCCCGACACCGTATCATCATCATTCATCCATCGTTACCCTCCCCATTCGCATCTTCAACGAATCTTCCTCCTCTTCGAATTGTCACAAATTATCAGTGTCTCCGCGTGTCGCACACTATTTCCGTCCTCCACCGACGCCTTATTAAAAAGTTGATCAATCATTCGCCCGCCATCTTCTCCTTGCTTCGGTCTGTCACACGCTCTTGTTCTATTTGTTTTTGCGGCCCGATGTGTGTGTGATTTGATTGGTTGGCTGGCGGCTATCAAGCAGTCATTCATCACACTTTTTTGCGCCACCACAAGAAATTCGCATCGCCTTCTTCGTTAAAAGGGAAGAAGAAGATGAAGGAGAAGAAGACAGAGACAGATCGGGAGGATGGGGATATTCAAGAAGTTCGCACGGGGTCTCGGGGAGAAAAACGTTCTGATACGAGGGTGGTTAATTGTGTTCTCGAATCAATTTATTATCTGAGGGAGTTGGAACTAGAAGAAGATTCAGCATTCAGCATTTGCTGGAGCTCTCAGTAGCTTCTGAACATCTTACAAGTCGTCGGAGTCGTTGGATCAAAAGGAAACTTCGCAAGATCGAGACCCAGCCAATTCCTCTTTTCTTATGTTCCCTGTACATAGTTCCAGCACCTTATTGTTAGTCACGGGTGCATCTAGCAGTTCATTCAGTTCACGTGCTTCCCACTTCGGGCAATTGTAAATCTGCCATAACTCATCGGGCGCCAAGAAAACGATAAGAGCGATGACCGCGCTTTTATGGTTTTTTTCTGCTGATTCTGAAGAGACACTTCGACGTGACAGGGGATTAACACGACAGAACACGGCCCGACTGATATGGAAAGCGTTTCAGTGAAATGTGTTTGTCTTTGGAGACAAGACACTGATAGTGCAAGCATACCGTCGGATATTGTCGCGGTTCCTCTGAACTGTGTGATCTCTTGGACAGTTGAGGTAAAGGGAGTAGACTTGAAATGAAATCAAGCGGAAAGGTTGGTAGACACATTCGTCACGTGGGTCAGGTTCATCTCTTGGCTCTGGGTACACTTTGAATCAGCTGCCTACCGTAAGCTTAATCTCTTCGAACTCCTCGTCTTCGCCTCTTCCTCTCTCCATTATCACTCTCATGTGCTCTCTGTCAGTGTCGCTTGCCGACTATCACTGATAACTCAATTAATCGATAGTCAGTTCTCCTCTCGCCACCTCTAACTTCGTTTCCGTTTTTTGTTGTGCCCACCCTATCATCGTCCTTCCTGCATGATATCATCTCGCTGATATTCTCGTTCCCACCAGTGTCTGTAACACGTCTATTCCCCTACGTGAGGGTGTCAAAAAAGCGATGATACCCTTGCCAGGTTGATCTTCCCCTCGCTCCTCTTCGCTGTGACCACCACCATCACTGGCGCCGGTGAGACATCGGGAGACGCAGCGACACAGGAAGACGAGAGACGAGAGGACGAAGAGAGAACACATATGGGCACATTTCGGAGACTGATTGGGACAAATTAGGGGTGACGGCTTCGAATCAGGTTGATCGATGAGCCGTCCTCACTGATGGGACAGTCCGCACAATAACATCCCCTTTTCCTTCCTTCCTAACTTCACTTCCTTTGCTTTTCTCACACAACCTGTCAGTTTCTTCGGCTCTCTGTCTCTGACTTCAAATGCACTTTTATCAGTTTCTGGAATGAAAAAGTCTGGAAGGGGCGAATGTATGTGGCATGACTGGGCTGTTGTCAGATGACAGTGACACTGGAACAAAGTACCGCTTATAGGATTAATTTGCTTGTACTTGGGCGAATGTTCGCATTTTCTACTTTACGTCACAACCTGTAATTGGATTGTTTCAGCCTCTCACAGTAATTCTAAGATCTCTAAAGTTGGAGTTGGAAATCTGAACAGTTTCCTTTCTTCAAGTATCCCTTGACAATCTCTGCCCTACTGTAGCTACTTTCTTCTCTTCCCCTCAATCACGTACTTTTCATTTTGAGACCACCTGTGATGCTGTTTGGTCGATCCGCTGACACAGATCAATTCCCGATTGTCACCTCGAATCATTCGTCCGTTCCTTCTTCATTAGCCGTTCCGCCCCTCAGCTCTTCCTCTCTAGCTCCTCTCCGTGTGTTCTCTGCAGTCTCTTCTACCACGACTCCGCCCCTCTTTTTCCATGTCATTATCAATATCTCTTTCGTTTTTCGTTTCCATTTCATTTCATTTCGATATCATGTTTCATCCAGGGATGACCTCCCAACCGTCCACCTCGAACAACATGTACTACGACCAGTTGTACGGAGAGCAGATGGTTCAGTACACACCTATGGATTACCAGACGAACCTCTTGTGTGGAATGCAGTATTTCAACAACTCGCATAATCGGTATCAGGTAAGAAACAGAGCAAGATGCCAAGCAGTGAAACAACTCCTCCAATTTTCAGTTCCCTATGCCCATCACCCACATGCCCCCTTACCCGATCGTCCATCCTGCTCCAAATGTGCACAACCTGCACACCCCGACGAGTCTCGACGAATCTCCACCTTTCGGGAACTTCAATGTCCCCACAACTATGAATCCCCTGATCTACAACAACAACCTCAATCCTCACGTGTTCCCTCCTCCTGTCCAACCCCAACCACCTCCTATTCCTCCTGCAACTACTCAACCAACTGCCACGCCATCGGCTCCGCAGTCCTCTCAGATCTCTCAGAATACCGGAACGGCACTCACGACGGCCATGGACTCGTGCCAACAGATCTCGCACGTCTTGCAGTGCTACCAGCAGGTCAGTTTTCTTTTCAGAAAGCAGTAATCCGTCTCCAAACAAGTATGCGTCACTGTCAACCCACAACGTTCCACGCAAACATTCCGTGTCTACTGTAGGCGCCATGATAGCTGCGGAATTTCAGAAGACAAACAGAAAATTTGGGGTTTTGCAGGGTGGAGAAGACGGAGAGTTTGTACGGAAAGCCATCGAGTCTCTGGTGAAGAAGCTGAAGGACAAGAGAATCGAGTTGGATGCTCTGATCACGGCAGTGACTTCAAATGGGAAACAACCAACTGGATGTGTTACCATCCAGGTGAGCCGTTATTTGAGAAGCGTGTTCCAACAATCTATTGCAGAGGTCTCTGGATGGACGTCTTCAAGTTGCTGGCCGGAAAGGAGTCCCTCATGTCGTTTATGCAAGAATCTGGAGGTGGCCAAAAGTTGGAAAGAACGAACTAGTGGTATGAAACTCTTGTGGCACACATCTCCTTATCTCGAAAATTTTCAGAAACTCGTGCAATGCCAAACGGTCCCCGATCACCCTGACAACATCTGCATCAACCCGTATCACTACGAACGAGTTGTTTCGAACCGGATAGCTAGTGTGGATGGTTCTCTGCATGGAGATGCTCCACAGGCAAAGAAAGATTTTGGAGAGTACGGAGAGCCGACGATCCACGAGTATGGTGACTGGCCGAGCACTCCTCCTGAAAACAACTATAATGGTGAGTCGGAAGAGAGCTTTGATCGCATAAAAACAGTTTTTGTTCTCAGGATTCCCATCTTCAAATGTGCAGCACACGTCTCCTCAACTGATCCCTCCAACTCTGTCAGAGATTCCGATTGATCTCAGTCAAATCATAGTTCCAACTTCAACACAATCACTCGACAACTGGTGCTCTATAATTTATTATGAGCTGGATACACAGATCGGAGAGACTTTCAAGGTACATTTTGTTTTGCGGAACTTCTCTAACTTTTAGTATTCAGGTTAGTGCTCATGACCACGGAAAAGTGATCATTGACGGTGGAATGGATCCTCATGGAGAGAATGAAGGACGTTTCTGTCTTGGTGCTCTCTCGAATGTCCATCGAACGGAGGCAAGTGAGAAGGCACGAATGCACATCGGAGGAGGTGTTGAACTGACAGCACATGCAGACGGAAACGTGTCCATCACTTCCAACTGCAAAATATTCGTTCGTTCCGGATACCTAGACTACACTCAAGGAACCGAGTACTCCAGCAAAGCTCACCGTTTCACACAAAATCAAGCTTCTTTCACGGTAGAATCTCGAACTTTCAGTATGAGTCAATCTGTTCAATTTCAGATCTTCGACATCCGCTGGGCCTACATGCAAATGCTTCGTCGCAGTGAGTCGAGCAACGAGGCGGTGCGAGCACAAGCGGCCGCAGTGGCTGGTTTTGCACCGGTGAGGAATACGGTAGTGATAGATAGGAGACTGTTTTGGAGAGTAACAAGTGCTGTTTCAGATGTCTGTCATGCCCGCCATCATGCCCGATAGTGGAGTTGACAGAATGCGCCGTGACTTCTGCACAATTGCCATTTCATTCGTGAAAGCGTGGGGTGACATCTACCAGAGAAAGACCATCAAGGTAACTGACCCGTCTTTCTTTCCTTTTCTCACAACTATCCGTTTTCAGGAAACCCCCTGTTGGATCGAAGTCACCCTGCACCGCCCACTTCAACTCCTCGATCAACTTCTCAAAAATAGCTCTCAATTCGGAAGTTCCTGACTCCCCACCCTCTCGTGTCCTGTACGTTCCTCTTCTATCTATTCTCAACTTCTCGAATAAATGTTTCAACTGTTTAAGCATCCCACCCGATCTCTTCTGTCTCTCTCTCTTTTTGCGTCACAAGTCCCCTCGTTTCGCTCGAATTATGTCCCCCGAGGACCATAAGTCGGTGTCGCCCGTCCCGACGTCCGTCCTCTCGTTTCTTCTGTCTCTTCGGATGACACTATCATTTTTATTGGTCGACCGACGGCTCGGCGCAAAGAGCACAAATGTTGCGTTTTATGGGCTGAATTCCGCGGCCGAGACCGCTTGTTTTTCTTGAATGCCAAATGGATGAAACCTCGGTATCCGGAATCCTGAATTTCTGATTCTTCATTTGGAATTCTGAATTCTGAAGTGGATGTCATATCGTGCCATCTCAAGTACTCTTCCTCTGACCCGGGTCATTTCGTCCGTCACAAAACGTTTTTTGCTTCTTCTTCTTCCCACTCGGATTTCCTCTTCCGGTCGGATGTCGTGGGAGGCTATCAGATCTGAATGCATTCACATTTATGTCAATTCTTTGGGAATTTCCTTTTTATGGGTCAAAGAGCTTTGCTTCAAGAGTCCTGGACCAATGATGTCATTGGGATACTTTCGAAGTTCAATAGGAGCTCCCGAACCCTGTACCCCTTCCTTTTCATCCCTACCAATCCACTCCCGAACTCCCTTCACAACTCCATGTCATGCTGCGTTCACACTTCATTAATTCCCCACATATTCTGTTTTTTCATCTCCACGTCATACCTCAAAACGCCTTCCTCGTGTTCCACCACCCGTATTTTACGATTCGCCAGCTTTCTTTCTCCATCTCGATATTTTTGTTTTGTCATACGCCCGGGCCGGGAGCAAACGATAAAAACGGGGGGCGGCGGCTTCATGTTCCTCAATAAATCATATTGACCCTATTGGCTTCTGCGTTACATTTCGACGGTGTCGGTGCCATCATCGTGAGATTAGTTGCCCTCTGCTCTGTCGGCTGCTTCTCCTTTTGTTTCCCTCACAGAATCACTCACAACCTGCATACATTGTTGTTCGAATTCCCGTGTTTCTTCCTCTCTCCTCTCCCTTCTTTTCCTCTCGCGCTCGTTCCCAAAAATGAAAACCCGCATGGCTCATTTGACATTCCAAAACAAGCCTCGGACCCCGGTCGGCTGGCTCCAAGATGTCCCGTTCCCTGTCATTTTCTCTTTGGAACATACGTTACCATTATTTATGCACTGAAAACGACGAGTGTGACGCGATAATTTGTGGATTCCTCTGCAAGGAAGAAGCCTCCCGAGTATGTTTGTTCCAGTATAAAAACAACAACTGGGGGGGGAGGGATGGCTTGGCAAAGAGGCTCTTTTAGTTTAGAATTACAGTACTTGCCTAAAGAGCTGAACACGAACACTTGAGAAAATCATTTTGTGGTGATCCTGATCTGTATTTAGTTTGCTTTATCCTACCAATTTCAATATCAGCAACGATACCTAAACAGCTTCATCGCGTGTTCACTAAAATCCTGGATCCTAGGAAAAACTACTATGTCTGCACGAAATATATCTGTGCGAATATCTGTACAGCAGCCTCATTTCCAATAACAGAAATACCCTATAGAGATATTTCCGTAATTTCAGTCTGTTACCTGCCTATTTTCAATCCTAATTGGGTCCTGGAGTATTTAGTAAACAACACAATTCTGAGCTGAAGCTCTCTCGAAATATCACTGCCACCACAAATCGCGATCCGTTTGTTTCTAACACGACTCGACCCCTCCACTACAGATGTCACATAACATAAACTCATCCGAAAATTAAACGAAACCAGGCCCCGCCTTTCCCTGCTTCTTCTTGCTGCTGCTCTTCCACACAAACATGTCTCCGGAACAACGTACTTTCCTGCTCTTTCCCAGTTTCCACACCTCTTTTCTCATCAAAACAATCCAATTTCGGGTGCCCCCTCCCTCCTCAAATGGGCGTGGCCTCCTCTCCTTCTCCTTCTTCTTCTTCTCCTCATCTCCCGCCTCCTCTGACATTCCGAGATTCCTCTTCTCATCTAGTCCTTCCTTCAGATTCCTTGCCACGTGGCACTGCTCCATGATTAGTGGATGATTCTGCGCAGCACAGTCCTCCTCGTGCTTTGCAGCATTGCAGCAGTCGCGGCGGTCATCGTTCCAGAGACATGCTACCCAGACACGTGAGTTGTTTTTCGTTGCCTTTCAGTGCAAGCTGGGTTCTTGAACATTCTATTTTTATCATGAGACTACAAGTACGGTCTACAGATATCTAGTGTGGTCTCTGAGCTCTTTAAAGTTCCCGCCTACTCTTCTGCAAGCCCAATTCCCCACTCTCCATCCAAAATTCCAGTTCCGCAACCACTCTAATCCAGTTACTTTCGTCAAGAGCCCTCCAGAGTCCTTCTACCGTATTCCTGCAGTCACTTTTTGCATCTTCGTCACTTCCTCCTGTTCCAACGTGTCCTCTATACTCTCGTGTTTCTTATTTCTTGTCCTTCCTCTTCCCAATTAGAAACTCAATCCCTCCTAAACATCGTCTCTTTCTCTCACTCAGTCCATTTCCAATTTGTGCTCATCTCCTCTTCCCACGAGCTCTTGGCCTTCTTCCCGAATGGAGTGAGTAACGAGCTCAATATGATAATTGATGGGTGAAACGGAAGCGAGCCACAGACCTTTCTAATTTGGCAGATGAGGACCACGTGAAAGTGACAAATGACATGATATGATGGGTGGCGGGGCTCTCAGCCCATTCCGATGCTTCTGCTTCGGGCTTTTCCGCCGAGACGTGTCGCATCTATTATGCATTAAAATGGGCGGCTTCAGTGGATGTTTTGATGAATTATATCTGTATATTTAACAAACAACAGACAAAGATTCGATTCTCGGCTGAAACAGAAAACTTTTGGCTCGCCAGTGTTATAACAAAAGTGTCGCTTTTTGCCTGATTGGATTCAAGAGAAATCTGAATTTAGAATTCAGAATCTTCGCCCGATGCACTCGACTGAACTTCAAAAGACACGTGGCTTTGAAACGTAATCATAGGGATTATCAGTGGAGCGCATTAGCCTTTTCTGTCCGACGGAGCGTGCTTCCTCGTGCCACAAATCACCAGGGGCCTTCCAGAAAAGTGTTTCCTGATGCGGGTCGGCCAGTCAGTCCATCGAAAACATTCGTACACACACCGCCCCGTTCGCTCGGTTACTTTTCCTGGCGTAGATCAAAAAACAAAGTAATTGAAGGGGACGACGGACCCGCCCGTTTCGTCTCGGACCCCTTTGCCGACACTATGTTTCGGACTGAAAGGGACGAGCGGAGGAATGTGTCAAATGCACACATAAATCAGCTCTTTAACAAGGCTAATACTTTCCGTTTTCCAGCTCCTCTCCTCCTCATTTATTCATGGATGGCGCGTGAGAGCACGGGGAAGAAAGAGTCTAAGGGACAGGGGAAGGAGAGGCTCTCGATTTTCCAATTAATTGGCAGAAGCCGTTGATGAAAGATGAGCAGAAGAAGCCGGGAAACAGAAGAAAATGGCGGTGAGGGGAAGAGATTAACCCGCGGAAAACGGCTCGAGATATTGCGACGTTTCGTTTCACTCTCCCAGATTGAAATTTCGACGCGCTTTCAGGAAATAAATGACTGGGAAGCTTTCTGAATCTGGGAAAGAGAAAGGTTGACTGGAATGAGAATGAGCTTTAGAGAGGGTTGGGGACCTTCGTACTGTAGATTCGGTAACTCGTCGATAAGTTCGGTTCTCGCGGCAACCCTTGGATTGCTCAATTGCTTGTTGATCGTCCACGGGACTTCCTTCCGTCGAATTTCCGAAAATATGCTTGTGTTGCCTCCATTTCTCTTCCACTTGTCGTCCTGCAAATCGAATTCAGATGTGGCCGCCCGTCGTCGGTGGCGGTGGCCAAAAGAATTATTCAAATTCCCGCCCAATTTGGGCCATATTCAACACTGTCCCCGGGTCTCCGTCTCCCTCTTCTTGCTTCTTCCCCACCCCGCCCTTATTCCATTTCTTCTGGGCCCGGAAGGCGCCAAAAAATGGTGGGTAATTTGGGTGTGAGAAGAGAAGAAAACGGAGAGAAGGAGCAGTTGTTAGAGGGTCCCCGGAGGATCGAAATGGATAAGATGCGAAGCGGGGGGAAAGTGAGAAAAGCGGGGGACAAACGAAGAAGGAAAAGGCAGAACGTGCTGATGGGGGCGGCACAAAAAACGCGGTGATGATGGACTGCCGGGGAAGATTTTCGAGGATGCAAAGTGCAAGGGACTTTCTCGAAGGGAGGGATTCTAAATTGATTAGGGTTCCATGATTCCTCGTGACTCCGTCCTTCAGAAAACCACATCAGGGCCTATTTCAGGAAAATCTGACGATTTTCTAGACAATTTGCTTGAGAGTCCCTCACTCCCCAGAACGGAATCCTTAAGCTATTCAGTTGAGCATTTCCATTCTGCAAGAGGCTACACACAAAACCACAAATAGCTCTAGCTAATGAGACTTGTACCGTTCAAACTCCATTTGGAAACATTGGTTTGAGCAACACTATGTAGCGTAGCGAACCTAACTGCAAGTTGTGGCTTGCAAGTTATAGGACTCATTTGACCACTGAAGCACTTGTCCAAAGTTACATAGCTTCCCGATTTTCTGTTTCCAAAATCTATAATTTCCAGGTGCGCGGACCCGGAAACCGACACGTTCTTCTCATTCGGAACATGCTGTGATAACGAGTGCTGCTACCGACTCCGCTACTGGGTCTAGTGAGTTCATTCCCATCAGTTCTGACCCAATCACTCCCTTTTCAGCCCAGCCAGTATCGCAGGAATCGGTTTCGTGGCAGGTGCATTCTTCGCCCTCTGTTTCCAATGTCGATAGTTGATCCTCGTTCCCCGATTCTCACCGGTACTTCTTCCCCAATCCATTCTCTTCTCTCCACTTCCATTCTTTTCTCTTATTATTCATATCACCGTTTTTCCCCAACAACATTCAATCTCTCTGATTACTTTCAAGTTTTTATGGGAGACAAATATAATAAAATAGAAATATAAAATAATCTGAAAGGTAAAAAGGAAAACAGCAATTATTACAATCAGTTGCCTCTCTCGCACAGGATCGTGTTGGAGTGCAAAAGAAATGTACACGGGACCAGATGGCTCCCGACGGGGTCGAGCAGGATGGAAAAGGAAACAAAATAACAAAAAGACGGGGACAGGTGGGGAGAGTTGGGAGAGAACATACTTTGCAGACAGAAGATCGGATCACAGATTCGAAACGAGGAGGAGAGGTGATGAGGGGGCGAATAGAATGGGGGAAAGGAACTAGAGAGACACACACAAACTATCCATTTGTATCTACTATTCCGGTTGTATACATGCTCTATTTCATACAAATGAAGAACAATCCCTGATTTTTGGTAAATGAACGCGTTTCAAGTCTATCAAATCTAAAACAAAATCACTAATCTTTCGGACAAAAATTGCTAGGTGAGAGGAGTGGTGAAGTGGGCTTTTGGTACACAAAAACTGAGGTATTTGAGAGTGATTCGGGGGAAATCTCAGCGGAAGAATCGGACACGTGGGTGGGGATCGGGTACAGTGATCCTGTCGACGGATGCGTTGGAACCCGTCTAGACACGGGAACCGTCTACCACATCCGGAGACGACGAGGGACTGTGCACCGAAGATGATATTATCACATTAATTCGAAAAAGAGACTAAATGGAGTGGGAGGACGAGAACGCGCGACTACACATTGGATGAGGAGGAGAAGGAGAGAAAGAATGGAACCGTATTTCGATGAGGGAGAGGGTGTTGGGTAACCTAATGGACTAGTAATCGACGGAATCGGAGGGCAGAAGATTGGTGGGACAATCAGTTGCGACTGATATGAGAGGGCAAGCGGGACTGGCAATTTGAAGGAGGAGAAACGAAACAACTGATCCACTTAGCGGCGTCTTTTGAGGTCACTTTGTACAGGTTTTGTGCAACTGAGCAATTCGAACGGGTAACAATGGAGAGGCTGGTTGACTAGAATGCATTCGACCTGCAAAATAGAAAAAGTTGATTCGGAAATAGAGGATCACGTTGTGCCACGTCACAAAACATCACGAATTGCGAAAGAAAAGAGAGACGTTAGTCGGGACAAACGTGGGGAGAGCATGCAAAAAAAGGAAACTGAAAGCACTACCTAACTCACAAATTCAGATTGTCGTAGAAGAAATCGTTGCCGACACCGAAAGAGGCGTCGAGGCCATTGGGCTGATTCTGTTGTTGGCAGTACTGCGTTACTTGTTCATCCTGAAAAGAAAAAAGGATTAGTTCCGATACGCTTCCAATCTTTGCTTACCCATGCATTCAAGTAATCAGTGAGCGTTGACAATCCAGGCCTTGATAACCGCTCGTGCACAGTATTCTGAAGGTCGTCGTAGAGGTACGCGTCTAGGTCGATGGCTGCTCGGTCGACAGTCACATTTCCAGCTGGGTATGTCGTGGGAACGACGAGTCGGAGAGGTGGGAATGGTTGACCACGGATCTTGCAGGTGACCACAATGTGATTAGCGTCGTGTCGTTGATGGTTGGGGTCGACTTCGAAGCGAGCTTCCAATGAATGCAACTCCTTTCTGGCAGCTTCATTCAAGTTTGCTCGTTGGATCGGTTGACCACCCTTAAACTATACTTTGTGAAAACAAGTATTCAAACGACAAATACTCACATTCATCTGATTCATCGCGTTTCCAACTGGGATGGTTGCCTGGAGAGCATCGATTGGGTTTGGCAGGAAATCGTCATAGTTGAAGTCGTCGAGTCCCGACATTCCACCGATTGATGTTGGTGCTCCCATCTTTTGGGATGGAGTTCCCATCGGATTCATCGATGAACCAGAGCTCGGGCCTGACATGGATCCACTCATCGAGTTGCGATCCCTTCCGATCGGTCCTGGCCCGTTTGGCATTCCTCTCATATTGTTTCGCATCACTGGCGACTGATACGGCGCGTGTCTGTGGCTGTTGACGGGCGATGTCATCTGATCGTGTCCCATGTCTCCACGATACATTCCGTGCATCGGACCTCCAGCTCCTGTTGGTCCTCCCATCATCATATGGTCTGGCTGCATCATCCTCTGCTGTTGCTGATGCCACATCTGCGATTGGTGCATTTGCATGTGATGTGGGGGTCCTCCCATGTACTGTGGATGTCCGTATCCTGGATGTCCATAAGGATTGTGAACTTGTCCGTTGCCCATCATTCCGTGATCTCCATTCATTACCGGATCATTCATTCCCATATGGTTCGGTACATTTGGAGTCATTGGAGTGATGTTGAGGAAGTCTTGTTTACGAGCAATCCACGTCTCCAAATGGTTGAGATACTCGAGGCTCACGACTCTCTTTCCTTCCAGAACACTGAGCATCACTTCCAGTTTGTGAGCAGCTTCGTGGTTTCCTTCATGCCTGCACTGACGTGCCCTCGTTCGGAGACTCTCGCAGCTGCCACGCATGTTTCTCAACTTCTGGTTGTAGATTGCCTGATCCTCGACACTCATCACTCCTTGCTGATGTCCTGGTCCTCCCGGCATTCCTGGTCGAGCTGGAGCTCCCCGATTGGCTCCGTTCCTGTCGCCTGGCGGCGCCATTTGTCCGTGGTGCGATGGATACTGCTGTGGTTGGTTGATCAGCGACTCGAGAACAGACGAGGTGCCCGTCGGCGTGGTTCCCTGTCCGTTCATCGGTCCGTTCGGGTATCCGTGTCCTTGTTGTGGTGGCATCGCTCCCCATTGCGGTGGTTGGTACATGTGGCCTTGAGGATCCCACGCACGAGACAGATCCTATGAGAGAAAATATTTTTATCAGTCAGTCAACACATTTTTTAGTTCCCTGTGGCCAAAAGTTCAGAATACTCACCTCTTTCGGTTGCTTCATTTGCTGAGCATACGGATTTCCGGACATCGGTCCACTTCCGGGCGGTCCGTTCATCATTCCGTATCCACCATAAGCTCCCGGCGGACCGCCCATTCCCATATTAGGTGCTCCCATTTGTGGTGGTGGCTGGCCCATTGGAGGTCCTCCATTGACTGGACCACCAGCAGCTCCACTCGGGAACGGAACATTTGGAGTCGGCGTTCCAGCTCCAACGGCTCCAGGTGCACCTGGCGTCGTTTGGCCGTTACGAAGAGCGGTATCAGGCGACGGGAACGAGGCGACTGCGGCTGCAACAGCAGCACTGGCTGATACTGATCCAGAAACTGCGTTTTGAGCAGACGGCGTCGTCGTAGCTTGAGTCGTCGCCACAGAAGAAGCTGGTGGGTTCCTAGCTTGTGAAGTTGGTTGTGGATCTGGAGGAACAGGTGCTCTGTAGCCAGCCGTTGAACCAGCGGGAGTGGTACCACCTGAAACAAAATCTGGTTGTTGAATTGAATTTGGATAACGGAATTACCAGCAGTGGTGCATGGAGGGCTATGAAACTGAGAGGGTTGCAAAACGGAAGGCACTGCCGCCGATTTGCTATTGCAATTGATGGCATTGATGACTTTGGCGATGGTCCGCATGTATTCGTCTTTCGACATGCACTTGGCGAACACGTACTCCTCGACTTGCCGTGCATCTCCAGGAACGGGCAGGTTGGGAGCATTCTGCCGATTCCGTGCCAATTCAGGTTCACTAAAGCAGAAGAGTTCAGTGACAGATGGAAATAGAATCAACTCACAGTCTCTGTATCACATGCTCGCGGAACTTGGGCGAAGGCCAGTCCTCTTCGCTCATCTTTCTGTTCGGTTCTTGCTGGAACGGTGCCTTGCGGGAATCAACCACCGACGACGTCAACGTGGCGGCTGGGGGTGTTGTGACGATCGACCAACAACGAGTAAAACAATTTGGTTTCTGGAAGAATTGAAAGTTGAAGCTGTGCTGTATCATGGGAAAGCAGGGACTGAACAACGGACATCTCTCTCTCTCCCACAGGGCACTGACACCCCCGTGAATCGAATCTTTTGTGATTGGGACACAACAGAAAAGAGTGTTTCTTTTGAGATGAAACAGACGAAGAATCAAAATGTTCCATGTTTTGAAAAGGAACACGCTGCGATGAAAAAGTGTCGGGGAGAGATAGAGAGAGCAGCAAAACGAACTGAGAGGGCTGCTCACCTGGTGTTCCCGTCAGTGGCTCTGACGAGTTTGTGTCGCTCTTCGCGTCCTCCAAAGCTTCGGTCGGACGGCAAGGAATCACGATTCGATTTGTTCCCCGGGTTATCCTGGAAATAGAGAACGTTGTTAGAGGTATTGGGAAAAGAGAAAGAATAAGAGACAAGATAGAAAAAATGGATTGCGATAAGATATAAAAACGTGCGAGAGCAACGTATTCAGAGACAGAAAATGGGAAAATGGAAATGCCAATGAAGTGTTTATTTGACAGTGAGAATAAATGAGGATCTCAAAATTATAGATTCGAGAAGTTTGATAGGGAGATGTAATGAATAAATATATCCAGAAAAACTCAGGTTATGGAGAGCCAATAGACGAGTCCAGGATCCTTGCGTTGCTGGATCACTTCAGGAACAGTGTCTCATCTTGTCTCTTCTTCGAGGTGAAGCTTCCAGGTTTGCCCTGGGCATCCGGATGGTTCGACAGCTCAGGTGGGCATGATGATACCGGCGATTCCAAGAGAACCTGAAAACAATAAAGATGAGTTTCGAATCTCGATCTCTTGTTGAACGACGTCACTCTAATGGTCCGTTTGAACCTGTCGGTCAGTCACGCTTTCTGCCCTTTCTTGGTTCTCACGGCGCCTGACCTTCGCAGTTTCAGACGCATTTCCGAAAAGGATCATACTTGGCGCCCGCAGAATATGTCCTCAACTGCCACTTTTCACAGCACCTCTAGAGAAGGAGAACTAGCTCAAGTGCGGCGCGAAAAACGAAATTAGGCAACCAACACACATGTGTGAAGTGCCCGGGGGGACAGAATTCGGTTTAGGGGGGCGGAGAACCAATTACGGGCGTGACGGAATGCTTGGCTTACCTGCTTCAAGTCGAAATATACGGCTGTGTCGTCCGGAGTGAGGAACGTGATTGCTTTTCCATGTTTGCCGGCACGACCTGAAATACAAAAAGTTACAGAAGGGAGGTCTCGGGGAAAGAGAAGAGTGCAATAACAATGTGGGAAGGGAGCGGGACGAGGAGCATTCATTTATCAGCGGACAAGAAGCCAAACGCTTCGAGCACGCGGAGCCGCCGAGCAACTGGCAACTTTCCTTCTTTCCCCATCATCACCGGGCGTCGAGAACGAGAGCGGTCTCGGAGACGGAGAGAGATACGGAGGGCAGGTGACACGAAGAAGAAGACGAAGGAGAACAAATTCAGAATTCAGAAGAAGAAGAAGGAGAAGAGGAGGAGGAGAAAAGACCGGCGCGAAACGAATGGGAAGAGAGGAGAAGAAGAAGAAAATGATTGATAATACCGTAGACGGACACACAAGTTAATGACAAGCGATAGAGAACTGTGATGGACGAGACGAAGACGTGCTTATCGAAAGTCTTATCAATTGTGGGCTGCGAGATTCGATATTAGACACTTTCTCGCGATCATCGTGCCATGTACATACTGGACATAACACTCGGAACATGCACTTTTCAGCTTTTACGGCTTTTTTACAGTTTCCGTCTTTGATGATCGCTTTTTCGTGTTTTTTCTTCTGGTAAATAATGTTCATACTTCAGATACTCCTAGAAGTTCTAAATTCACTTCGAGGCAAGTGCCGAAGTTAAAAAAAACTGCGAGTGAATCGGCAGTGACAGTAGCGACTGGGAAAAGAAGAGGAGAGATGATGCGGGAGGAAAGGTACAGAGCTGTGAGAGAGTGTTGGAGGAGAAGAGACACAGACACAAGGAGCTCATCCGACCCGCTCGGAGAGGAAGAGGAGGGAAGGCGCATATCAATACCATCTCCGCCTCAATCGAACCGATTTTATGGGCCCGAAACTGAAGGCCGGTGCACTGACACCAAGGAGAGAAGTGGTTGTAACCAGCAACAGATGCATTGTTTTCAGCTGTCGCAATCAATCGAGGCGCAGCTACAGTAACCGAACACTTTGCACTGGGGGAGAAGCGTGGTGACCTGCGTTTATCTTTCTCGTTCGACCTCTTTCTCCCAGTATCGTTTGTTAATACATCTGTTACAACACTGTGCGTGTGGCATCTAGATAGAGATAGGATAGATGGAGCGAGCACAATAAATCAAACACACACAGCGATAGTGCATCGCTTCGATTCGATTCAATATCTCTGTATTTCCCCAATCCGTCGACGACCTCAAACATTTTTGATCCTCTTTGTCTTTAAAATCGCATGAATCGTACGAGTCGGTTGTCAGCAAGAGAACAAATTGAAAAATGGAGCGAGTGACGGCGGCGAGGGAAATCGAAAAACGAAAACCCGCGCAAAGATTGAAATCGTTTATAATTTTTTGTCCCTCTCGCCCTGCTACCTCCACAAAAAACCAGCGTGCCCTGTCGGTCGGCCTCGCCGTAATCGTATGTGTTGATGATTGGAAAACGCTTTTATGAAAGAGTGTGTGTGAGTGGCAAATAGATGACAGAAAGAGAGAAACCCCTGTGGAGAGAGAGAATGGACGGATGTACTGTGGAGACGAGAAATAGGGATGGAAAGTTCGGAATGGAAGAGCGGGCGATCGGAGAGACGCAGAAGTGCGGGAAAGATAGAGAGTGTGAGTGTTGCAACAGTCCTCTTTCACGTGGATGGGTCGAAATGCGTACTCGCGCACAACAAAATCGGGAGTGGAAACAAGGTCTCGCCACGAGGGACGAGGATTACTGTCGTTTGCGAAAACGTTTATCTCCTTTTCCTCTTCACCTCCCCTTCGGCTGTTCCACACTTTAGCAGTTGAAAGTTGAGAAACGAGAGTGGGAAGAGCAGGGGACAGCGGGAGCAAAAACACATCTCGTTTCATCTTCTTCTCAAACTGTCAATTGCATCGGGTGGCAGGAGTTGAGGAGATGAAGGGCGCTCACCTCGGAGCACATGGTTGGAGAGGAAAACGAGGAATGGAAGCACGACACAGGTGGTGTCAGCGGGAAAGAGAGAAGGGAAACAGCACATGATTCTGGCCACCGTCGGCAACCAGGGGCTTCCGTAACTTGTGCGTTTCCGCGGAGAATCAGAGAAGAAAGGAGAGAGAAGCCATTCGAGTGTGGATATGGCGTTCTCAGGATTCCCTATATTGAAAAGTGTCGGGAATCGACGCAATGCCAACTGGCAAGTGCCTGGCATGTGTCTATTTCGAGTCAGCTGTCCGGTTTTGGAGCTAAAAAAGGAAGGCGAGACACTGTGAGCACACAAGCGGAATGTTTCTGCGAGGCGCTTGTAGGGTTGTTGAAGTGCTGCGGCTGTTCCAACTGTTTGAACTGTTTGGTTAGTTGTGCGCTTTTTATTGCTTATAAAAGTATACGAGCAAAAGAGAGAAGAACAGTTTGGGGGAGCCATCCAGTTACAGTATCCCTGTCTGTGTGCTTCATGTTTGATGGTGTGCGAACTTCACATTCCAATTACTAGGCATAATAATTTCCACCTGCAGTTTCGCGAAGTAAGCACATTTTGCTCTCTTTCCTTCCACTTGGCACATTTTGATACTTCGATCAACACACACACAAACCGTCGCCACGCGGCCACCGAAGAATCATTTGATTTGATCAAACTGAGAGCGGAAAGGCGAGGGAGAGAAAGATCAAGAGGAGGTAAAGAGATCCGGAGAGAGAAGGAGAACGACTTGACGACAGAGTCAGAGATACAGACGGAACATTGTTGAAACTCTCTTTCTCTCTTCTTCTCGGTCCGATTTTTTCGACGGTAAATACATTCGGGTGGGTCTGTCTCTTCGTTTCCTCTCCCGGGTGGGTCGTCCGTCCGATGCGCATCGAGTTTGGGAAGAAAGAGAAACGAAGCGAGAAACGAGCGAGAAGAAGAAGAAGAAGACAAATAGCAACACCGCGGTTAAAAGGACGAAAAAGAAGACGAGATGTTGGCAGGATGAGACGAGACGAAGGCGACAGCACTTTCTTCGTCTTCAGATTGCGCGGTGGCGACGATCGCCCGTATTGTTCCGCACAAGTACGGGAGACTTCGGGGAAACGACGCAGACGTTCCGACACCCAAGGGTAATTTTTAGGATAAGATGCGAAGATGAGGGCGGGAATCATCGGAAGAGAATCGGGCCGGCGGCACCGCGGATGAATGGGCTGTGGAAGACGGATGGACAGGGGACAGTGTGCGAAGGAGTACTTTTAGGGGGTCAATTGAGAACATCCATTAATTGAAGAAGACGAAGAAGACCCGACACGCTGACGGTGTGGAGGAAGAGAAGATTTGCATCGTAAGGAAGGGAAAGAAACAAAGAAACTCGATCACGACCCGTCTTCGGCCACAGTAGTTCCCTGGATCGAAATTTGACAGAACGTCGCGTTGTTTGCGAGAAGGGAAAGAGCTGGGGGTGAAACACGGAAACTCATTCCGCTGATACTAAACACTCTTATCTATTTCTTGAACTTTCCAATTCCAACGCAGCTGAGAGCGAATAAACAAAAAGTGGAGAAGAAGAAAAAACGGGGAAGAAGCGCCTGACTGATATGATTCTCCAATGCGGTGCCTAATCTGGAGCTCAGAAAAGGGATCTGCGAAGAAATGAGTTTGAGTTGTAGATGCGTATGCGGAGGCGGATTCACAATCGCTAATACCCATGACGAATGAAAAACATCACAATCCTTGCAACTGGATCAACATAAAAAACAGCGCCAGGGAGTCTGATAAGGAGGACGAAAGTTTGAGTGAGGAGTATTTAGTGATCAATAAATCGATGGGAAGAAGAGAGAACCGATTGTTTACAGTACCGCCGAGAGGAAAGACATCAACGAAACAATATTTGACAGTGAGATGAAGTTTGCATAGAGAGAAATCATATGGAAAGTGTAAGATCATTTTTAGAAATCAACAAAAAACGGGGACGAATATAGAAAACGAGAGGAGAGAGATGAGACCTTTGTCTAATCACTGTCCAATTTTTGACGATCTTGTTAAATTGAAGTGGCACATGAACATGCATGCCTATTTCACATGAGAACCACGTAGAAACCGAAAACAAGAGAGACCTAGAAGTTGGAAAACAAATAGCAGGATGCGAGAAAAAGCGGGGAGAGGGTCGGATGAGGAGTGTAGAAGCACTTTTTGAACTGGGTGCAGTGCATGGGAAACAAAAAATACAGTGAGATGAAGAGACTGTTCGATTGGAGAAAAGAGACAGAGAAAGAGAGGGAGAGAAAAGTTATCTGGAAAGGCCATCAGAGATGGGGAAACGGACTATGTAGTTGCACGAATGACACCGAACGTGTCGAGTTGGGTCGAGGAGCCAGGGAAGCAAAAACACGATGACGAGTGCGAAAGGACAAACTCGTGAAGGAGCAGAGCATCGGGAGAGGGGGAAGGCCTCCCATAAATGCATAGGAAAACAGACGAAAAGGCGGGAAGCTCGGCGGCTGGAGGACGAATTGGTTGATAAGAAGGCGAGAAGAAAACGAGGCACAAGTCGCAGATTCGAATGGGAGGAAAAGGCGACTAAAACACGACGAACTGATAGTGTGGTTAGCGTATAAGTAACTCATAATGAGAAGGAGCGAGAAGAAAACGAGCCGACGTAATCGACGTGTATAACATGTAATCACACATTCGATTATGAAATAGACGGAAATGAATCCGGGAAAGAGGAGTGCGTCGAAGAAGAGCGGATAGAGGGGATTAGGAATCACGGAGCAGATTTGAAGAAGAAGAAGACGGGATTGGAGAGGAAGGGCAAGCTGGCACGATCTATCGATTGGGATACTACGGAATGTGCGCTCCGATAAACTTTTGCAATGCCAATGTTCGCCTCGTTATCATCTCACGTGGTCGAACCGTCACAGCCCACCACAGCCCATCAATCGACAGTAATTAGCAACAATGTTTGACATGAAAAGACACTTTCCAAACTGCCGCCAATTTCGGAAGACACTCTTCGATCAGAAAGACATGACGGGAAAGGTGAGGGATTGGAGTGAAATGACAAGAGGGATGAGTCTGACAGAGGTTGAACTTCAGATGAAACCTGAGAAAGTAGAGAAAGAGGAAGAGAGGTCGATTCAGATTGAATCAATAGCTGCGCAACGGAAGAAGATGGTGGCAACGAGAGGAAGAGAACGACGGCGAAACGTGTTCCTCCGAGGTCCGCCAACTGACTGGAACACCCTTTCCATCTCTCGAATTCTTTACGAACATGCCATTTCCGTTGAAAACAGGCGCCAGTGGAGCGGTAAGACAGAGTAATGAGAGCACTGCTGGCACTACCTCATGCAAGATTTAATTGGGTGGTTCAGCTAATGAGCACAACATGCCTGTGTGGCTGGGGAGGACATGAAAGCGGCAGGCATGGGCGGCTCAATGTGGATTAAAATGTTATGAATATACGGGATCCTAATGCTCCTAGAGGGGCTGCCTCGTCGAATAGGAGCTCCGGGATAAATACCACTTTAGTAAAGCATTTTAGAAGAATGCAGAATTGGCCGAATGCCAAAAGTTTACGGTCAAAAAAACTACGGAGGTGATTGTTCACCTGACCCATAGATAGTTCGGAAAACGAAGAGACATTGGTTACACTAACACGTGACATTCGTCGATTGGAATCTTGCCTGACAGAAACTATTCTACGAGAGGGGTTTAGCAGGAGCAGAAAACTGAAAAGTTTCCAGTATTGCAGAAGATTACAGTAGAGAAAAGGGGAAAGGGCTAGCGGGTAGCCACTGACTGACTAACTTTGACTGCATGAAACAAATAACCGGTCTCCTTTTACGATCAACCAACTAACAAAAACGACTCTCCAACTGTTGTTCAATTATAGGTTACGGGGAGAAGACTGAACTGAAATGGCATTGGAGGCAGCTGTAATCAGACAGGAAAGAAGACGGAATGAAAGTAACTGGGAACGTTCGGAAAATGAACAGATCGGTCGGATAATCTACAGACCGCCGATTCAATGGAGAGAGCGTTCCGCGGTTGGTTATCGCTAATCTCTAAAAGTTATTCCGCCGTCTGCCGGTCCCTGACCTTTCCTCGGGTAACCAACTCCACGATTACCTCCTTCGATGCACAGATGAAGATCTCGGGGAGATTGGAATCGGAAGGCCGAATAGCCGTACAAATTCGAAAAGATTGAGGGACCCGTGGAGCGTTGACTTCAAGAGACACGTATCGGGTTACGCAGAGGACGGCGCGACAGGGGGCAACGCAGTTATCATGTCACTAAACCTATACATATTCTAATTTTGTTGTCGACCTTCTTTGTGTACTCAAAGAATGGGAGGAGGACAAAATTGTACTCAGGAAAGAAGGGAAAGAGAACAAAAAAGGGAGCGAGTAAAAAATGAAAGAGCGGAAAGTAAAGAGAGGGAAACCGAATGGAACAATGGCTGGCAACGTCGGGGCGATGAAAGTGTTTCGACCAGTGGCACAAGGGATCCGAAGAAGCGGCGGGAATGCGGTGAGAAACGGCAAGGGTGGAAACGAGGAAAGAAAGACGAGAGCAACGAGGATGGCCAATATTTGAAACACACACAGAGCAAGACACTCACAAAAGAACACTATTCAAACACACGCGGGTAGAGGGTACCGGCGAAGATTTTGTCGTCTCGAAAGAGAAGAAAATACATGTGTGGCACTCAGTGACTCTCAACGAGAGAAAAAACCGTTCGGAATCCGAGGGATTTGACAATCGAAAGCTGCCGCCAAAGAAAGGATTGTGTTCGGAGGATGAGTTGTAACTTGAGAAATGAATCTCGAAGCGTTCCGAACTACAGAACTAGATGTATCAGTGAGTTGCACCAAGAACAATCTTGCTTCGGGAGGTGCACATTTTGTAAATACAATACGCAATCGAATGTTGCAAAGAGAAGAGGGAGAGCAATGGAACAAGTCTCCGACGCTTTTCGAAGGTTGCCGCGATTTTCCAATCTCCCGTGTGTCGTCGAAAACTGGGTGCAGCCAGGCCAGCTGAGCCGTGCAGCAAAGCATAATTCGGTCGCTGACTGTTTGTGTTGTGCACTTTCTGTCTCTCCTCATCCGTCTGCCGGTCATTGTCGTCGGAGTAACAACTCGACCTATTCGATCGAGAGAGAGCCAGGGCGATGGATGGGAGACCCGCGTGGCGCACGCGACAAATGCTGTTCAAATACAGGCGATTCCGTGTGTGTTTGAGTGAACAAACTCTCGCCACCGTATACTGAATGGAAACCTATTCCTCCCTTTACCGACGGGTAATTCTAACCTTTGGAAATTGGAAATCTGAGTCCTAAAAGTTTCCGCACCGACGGATTACGGTATTGCTCGCGGAGGAAAAGAGAAGGGAGCGGGAATGCGAGTGCTCTGTGTCTGTCAATTCGTTCGTTCCATCGGTCCGGGTGCCGTTTGTGCCCTTCCAGCGCCGTCTGACGACGTAAACATAAAGGACATTGCATTTTTGAGACTCAGCCGCACACAAAACTCGCAGCAAAACAATCAACGCCTGGCCATTCTGTCCGTCATGAATTGGGTTGTGTTTATGTCGGTTCGGGTGGCGGTGGTGGACCTCGTAACTAGACTAAACTGAGAAGATGACGAGAGGTTCTCCGCGTTCGTCTTCATGGGCTAGAATACATTGGACACAGAGCAACACGTGACTCATTTCGGATGGGTGCGTCTTCTTCGTCGCAAAGAGAAAACAACTACTAAAAACGAATGGATGACAATTTGGACAGCGAAAGGGACATGGGGAGGTTCTCTATGGCAACGTTTCGATGAACGTCAAGTTATAGCAGAGAAGAATACGTTCCACGTGAACTTCTAGTGCGCGACTTCATCAGACTGATCAGTAATGAGGAAATCAATCAGAGAACACTCAGTTTTCATTTAGTCTCCGCCCAAAACCTACTAAGAACAGTCAGTCACGTTAATCTCACATAGAATGAGACAAAAAGGACGAAATGCCAAGATGGAGGAAGACGAAAACAAGGAGACGAAGAAGAAGAAGCTGCCGGTGTGAAATGGGAATGCAATTAGAGGTGATGATGGGGAATGATGGTGGTGGCGAATGGCGAGAGAGAAGGGTGGGGTGCGTCAAGAAATAGACACGATTCGGTCTATTATTATCAGGCATATGGGTTCCTCCCTATTGGTCGGCCATTGCTAAATAATTATAGGCCACCACCATCGCCGAATTTCATGGATATTATGCATATAGGCTCTAAATGAGGAAAGACTCGAACAAAACGGAAGAAGCCTGGCGGGGGCAAAAGGACATACGGGACGGGCCATAAGAGGAGCACGCAGGAGTGTGTTTGCACACCGTCTACACCTCATATCCACGCAACTATTATTGAACAAGGGATTACAACTGCGAGTGCAATTGGTGGCGGCAGGGAAAGAGAGAGAACTTATCAACATTATGGTTCAGGAAGGAAAACAACGCTAATTTCCTCCTAGTGGGAAGTAAAACTTTACAGCACAACAAAATTGTCCACCTAGAGCAATTAAATGAGCAATAAGGAAGTTCAAAGTGTCTCCTGGAGGCAGTTTATTAGACTGGAAGTTCTGAAAAGAACCACGAACGATCCTTCCGAAGAGAATACAAAGAGGCCATTTCGAGTGAAGACTGCCCATAGTAACCGCAGTGTTTCGTATAGTTGCTTTCCATCGGGATGGGTCACTTCTTTGAATGACGGCTCCATCACTGTCTTGAGGTGTATTTCACCACCGACTACACTAGACTACCAGTTCATTTTTGTGATGTGTCGTTTATGTGTGGGTGAATAATATTAGAAGCAAACTTGCCCTACCGCAAATTCCCAGAAAGAAGAGAGGAAAAGAAAAAGAAAAGAAAAAAGAGAGGAACGAAAAAAAAACCGACAGGATGAATTGGGCGTCTTCCCTATGGCTCACTGGCTCTTCGGCAGTTTCCGTCTCTTCCACACACGTGTCGACTCGAGTTTCTGCGTCGACGACGGAAAAGAAGAAGGAATGAGCTTTTTTGTGCTCCATGTGCATTTCGAGCAACACGACGACGATGGCGGTGGCGGCGGCGGCCAAGGATACATCAAAACGCGTGCGGAGACTGAGGTGGCGAGACTCAAGAGAGTCCCCATGCGAGCACGCTTTCAGAGGAGGGAATGTGGAGAGAGTGGCGGAAACAGAAGACGCGGGACGACGACACAGAGAGACAGAGTTCGTGAGAAAAACTGAGTTTCGAAGGGGAGAAGAGGAAAAGAATGACAGCGGAAAGAAGCAAAAGCGGAAAAGAAAAAAGAAAGAAAAACGCTGCGACAAAAAAGAGAAGCAGGAAGGCGGGAGGACGGAGCAAAAAGAGAGGAAGGCGAGAGGCTCAAAGTTGAAAATTTGCTCTGCTTTTGCTGCGAGAAGAGCCATATGAAACACGCTTGGGGACCGACGCCACGTGCTCTCTAAAGTAGACTGGCGCCGCTGCGAAACACGAGATCCCTCCATTATTCTCCATCCTCGTTCCAGCTCTCGTTTCGACTGACAAATGTGCCCATAGAGGCACTCTATAGAGGCCACGCCATGAAATGACGAATTCGGAAGAGGAAAGCATCCCTGTTTAATTCTAATTCGACTGCTAATTTCCCATTTGGTAGCTTTGGCGGCTCTGTCAAAAGGAGACTGCCATTCCTAAAACGTATTCGCCATGGCAACCCGCTAGAGCAAAGTAACAACCACTACAATCGTGACGTTCGCGGAAACTCTATTTTTGAGAATCGACGGAAGCTCAGTCTTGTTTTTCTTCGAAAAAGTCCATTCAGAGCTGTCAAAACGCATCTTCGAAGGCAATCTCGAATCAGCTGGGCGGGTCCCTTGCGTCGTTTGTCTCTCTTTTTCTTCAAATGTGAACTTTTCTCTCTTCTGCTCGAGACGCCGCAGCCTCTTACTAACTTCCTGCCCATTGCAGTTCCATCAAAGAGACCACGTGGTACTCGTCGAACCACTGAAAACTCGGGGAAACAACCGAAGAGGCGGTGGGAAACTGCGAGGATCTCTTTTTGTACGCTATGTATGTGTGTACGAAAGGAGAGAAAGGGCGAGAAGAGAGAAGAGAATGTGCATGTGCCCTGCGGAGAGAAGGGACCAGGAAAGGAGGAGCGGTGGGGCCGGAATGGCAACAAAATGCGTCTATACACACATAAACACAAATTGGCGAAAAACGAGGTGCGATCGACGGCGGACAAGTTGGCAAGTTTGACGGCTCCACTCGTGTTTTCGCGAGTTATGAGCATGCTTTTCAGCCGGAAGATCATGTCGAATATGACGAGTCCGCGGGCTGCACTTTCCGCATGACAGAAAGTTGCAGTAGTCGAAGAGAAAAAAGAAACGGATGGGGGAAGGAAGGGAAGGCGAAAGACAATGAGCTTGATACGAAGGTGCAGCTGCAAACTAAATGAGTCAGGCACACCTTACCGAGCAGCACCTGGTCGCAAATGAGCTGCTAATGTTGTCAAGACAACGATGGTGGAAAGAAAGAGGGAAAGTGTGAAGAGAAGGGAAAAATAATAAAGGTACGTACCAGTTCTACCGATTCTGTGGGTGTAGTCCTCGATGGATTTGGCCATGTCGTAATTGAGAACCAGCGATACGTCTTTGATGTCGATACCTGCAAACAAACAAAATGGAAATTAGTGGTGAGAGTCGAGGAGTGACTGGGGGACTAATCCTAGAAGGAGAAGCCAACGTGCTACTCATCGAGATTGTTTGCCAAGAAAGGGCTTTCGGGGAAATTGAAATGGGACAAACCTCTTCCGGCGACATCGGTGGCGACGAGAATGTCACTGGCGCCGTCTTTGAGTGCCTGCAAGGCGTACTCTCTCGCATCTTGACCCTTTCCTCCGTGGAGCACTGTCGGGTTGTAGCCGAGTTTGACGAGTCCTTTAGCCAACATGTCGGCTCCCTTTTTCTGGTTGACGAAGATGATAATCGGTTTCCCGTATCCTGCAGCAAGAACTTCCACAAGCTTGGTTCTCTTGCGATCCTCAGGAATCATGTAGACAATCTGAAAATAACAATTAGGTTCTGTTCAAAGACACTTTTATATGTAACTTACCTGTTCGACTCGTTCAGTTGGTTTTCCGACAGATCCAATGTGTACAACCGCCGGTCTTCTCAAGTACTGCTTGGCGAGTCTTTCGACAGCAGGTGACATTGTAGCAGTGAACATGACAGTTTGTCGGTACTTGTCCCTGGTCGAGAATCCCTTCATCAGAGCTTCCTCGTTATCGAACTCATCGGAGTTTGGTTTCAGATTGGTTAGTGGCATGTACTCCAGCACTTTTTTGACATCCGGCTCGAAACCCATGTCAAGCATACGATCGGCTTCGTCGAGAATCACATAAGAGCACTGACTGAGCATGAGGTAGCGGTTTTCGAGGACATCGAGAAGACGTCCTGGAGTGGCGATGACCACCTCAACTCCCATGCGCAGCTTCATTCCCTGTTCTTCTCTGCTGGCTCCTCCGATGACGGACACAGTACGGATGCCAAGTAGCTCTCCGAACTTCTTAGTCTCTTCTTCGATTTGTTGAGCCAATTCTCTTGTCGGTGCCATGATGATCGCGTATGGTCCGGCATCGCGATGTTCTTGACGCTCGATCTTCGGCAGACTGGTAATCCAGACGAGCAGAGGCAGCAGGAACGCCGCAGTTTTTCCAGATCCAGTTTCAGCAACTCCGATGACGTCACGATTCTGGAGACCGATCGGGATGGCTTGTCTTTGGATAGGAGACGGCTCGAGATAACCGACTTGCTGGACAGCTCGATAGACCTCCTCAGGGAAACCAGCTTCTTCCCAGTTTCTGAGTGGACGTGGAACTTTGCCTCCCTTGATGGAAATGTTGAAATCCTCTCGGAAGATACGCCAGTCTCTGTCAGTCATCTCGGAAAGTTCCTTCATTCTCCAATGTCGATCATCGTGAGCCACCTTCTTCTCCTTCTTCTGCTCAATCTCCTGACGACTCTGCTCCTGCGCTTTCTCATCGGCAGTTCTTCTCTCATCGACAAATTGTGCGTAGAAAGTGTTTTTGTCCTTCTTCTGCGCATTCACATCGATTCCAGCAACAGATCCACGTCCGAAGAACTGAACTTCGTGGCGACTTTGATAGAGCTTGTTGTAATCTTGCGAGGTATCCTCTCCAGCATCCCAGTCAAAAACAAACTTCCGCTCGTGGAGCCGACGCCCTCTCTTCTTCTTCTCCTTCTGCTTTCCGAGGTATCTGTCCTTGACGGCATCGGCCATTTTGCTAATATCAGCTTCTTCATTCTCGCTTTCATCGTGTTTGTCCTTTCTCCTGTCATCTCGTCTATCTCTCCGATCTCTGCTTCTGCTCCGATCTCTTCTTCTATTGTCTCGATCACGACTTCTGCTTCTTCTGCGATCACGAGAACGGCTTCGATCGCGACGGTCGCGTCGACGATCCCGGTCCCGCTCGTTTGCTCGATCTCTTCCATGATCTCTTTCCTTCCTCTCTTCAACTGCCGGTGGTGCCGTCTTCTCGACTCGTCCCCAGTTCTTCCGAGCGTCTTCTGCTTGTTTCTGTTGCTCTCGGATCTTGGCTACTTCCTCTTCTCGCTTCTTCAACGCAATTGCCGCTCGTTCCGCTTTCGAGAGGAATTTTGGCTGAAAAATATAACAATTGAAACACATCATAATAGAAAATTGCTAAAAAGACACACCTTTGCCAACTCCTCTTCTTCCTTCTTCTTCTTTTCCAAAAGCTCCTCGAGGGATGGAGGTTCAGCGGCCATTCTGAAAGAAACAAAGAAATAAAAACAAGGAAAAAGGCTGCAAATAATAATAAGAACAGGGTAAAAAACAAGGATACTAGAGAGAAACACTGTTTTTGCAAGAGAATGCGGATTCATTTAAGAAAAACAGTGTATTTTTCGTTATTTTTACTTTCGAAAACATGCCCACGGCGTTTTTTTCACTACCTCCAGTACTAAATTTTCGGAAAAGTTAGGCCAAAAACGAGCCAATCAGCGAACGTGGCGGGGCGGGGCTACCTGCGGTGATTGGCTAGTGAAAATTCTCGGCCACGGGACTCTCGGCCATTTGTAGTTAGGCCACTCTTTATTTTTGATCCAGCGTTGCAATACGAATTTTCTGGGAACTTTGTTTGTATTTACATTGTAGTTTGAAAAATTGCCAACATTTATTGTTGAACACTTTTTCAACATTTGGGACAAATTCTCGAGAAAACAGGCTTTGAACAGCGAGGACCGAGTTTTGACGTGGAGGGGGAGTGACTGGCCTAGAAAATCGCGGACTAGAAACCTCTGGCCGACGTAGTGAAAAAAACGCCGTGCATGCCGTTCGCCACATTTTCGCAAATGGCCGAGTTCGGAAACTCGGCCGTTTAGACGAATTGTGGGCAACCAGACTTTTTCCGCCCCTCTTTGTGTTTTTGTTTCGACGGATTCCAGTAAAATATATCTATCCGAAAATTTTCTAACCCATACAAGATAATGATCATGTGTTATCAAGCTGAAAGCGTTTATTGCGCAAAATTTCAAAAACGTGCAAGAAAATCAACAAAGTTCTCAAAAAGAAGCGATAAATTTGATGAAATTGTGTATGGAGAAGAGAAGAAAATGGAGAGGAGAAAACAGATCGATCCTTACTGATTATCGCTTGAAGAAAGCTGGTAAACGGTTAAGCTTATTTGGGTGTGGCGGGATATTATCAAACACGGCAACAGATCATATAAACGGACACACGGGATAGAGTATTGTGTTGGGGGATGAATTATTCTGGCTGCGTCTGTTTCAAGTTGGTCATTCCAGCGCGCATCACTTCATCGACGAGAAGGAGATTGCAGGCGAGCACGGTGGCCGAAGAGATGCTGTTCTTCTTGACAGTCACATTGTCCCAGATTCCTTGTGGCTCGGCGGCTCCACCAGTCTCTAGATCGAGTCCAACGGCGAGGTCTGGTCCAGCAGCAGTCTTCTCTTCGATCAGTTTCACCAAAGTCTCCTGAGCATCGTGTCCAGCGTTGACAGCAAGGGTCTTCGGGATAACGAGCAAGGCCTGGGCAAAAGCATCAGCTCCAAGCTTCGCACGTCCCTTCAAGTTCTCCATTTCTTTTTTCAACATGACGTAGGCACCAATCTCGAAGGCAGCAGCTCCCGGCAGAACAGCTTCTGAAAATTGAAGAAGGTTGAAACTCATGGGTTCTTTCTAAACTCACTGTCAACAATGGTGTTGAAAACTGCGCGCATGCCATCGTGAATAGCATCCTTGATCTGAGTGATGGTGTGCTTGTTGGGTCCCTTGATGAGGAGGGTGACAGACTTTGGATCACGGCAGTCCTCGATGAAAGTGTACTTCTCCTCTCCAAGAGAGTGCTCGTACACGAGTCCGGCGTATCCAAGATCTTTCTCGCTCAAATCATCGACCGAGTTCACAGCTTCTCCACCGACGGCCAATTGGAGACGTTCCATGTTACGTCTCTTGGCACGACGAAGAGCCAGAATACCTTCCGCAGCGAGAAGATCAAGAGATGGAGGGTCGATTCCCTTCTGGTTAATGAGAACGAATCCTCTTTCTGCTCCTTCTGGATGATTGTCCACAACCTTCTTTTTCAGCTCGATGATCTTGTGAACACGGCGAGTGATGAACTCGCGTTCGGCGGCAAGAAGCTTCTCGCGTTCGGCAGCGGTCTTATAGAAAAGTCCAGAGTTAACCTCGGTCTTCTCATATTCCAAGGAGACGTTGCAAGTCAGGATGTGGGCGTTTTTGACGTATCTCGGCATATCTGGATGACGTGCTCCATGATCGAGAACCAACCCACGGATGAGGGTGGTATCCATATCACTGTCATGGTGCATCTCCATTTTCTCGACCATATGGAGGTCTGGCTCCTCGTTGTCACGACGAATGGCGAGAACAGCATCAACGACGCATCTGAAATGTGAAATTTTTTAATGAAATACAACAGCAAATCTTACTCGGTTATGTGGTCAGCGAGCTTTTGGTGAAGCTTGGTACGGAGAGCAGTGCGGCACACTTCAACGAGAAGTCCACGATCAACTGAAGCCTCCTTCTTGAACTGTTCAAGGAAAGCGAGAGTCTTGGCGTTGGCCCACTCGAATCCTTCAGTGACTAGACGTGGATGAAGACCCTCAAGAACGAGAGACTCGGCTTGCTTGAGAAGTTCTCCGATGAGAAGAACAGTCGAAGTGGTTCCGTCTCCAGTGACATCATCTTGAGCTGTCGAAGCCTTGGCGATCATGGAAGCAGTTGGGTGCTGAATGGCCATCTCGTGGAGCAAAACATTTCCGTCCTTCGTAAGTTTGATGTCTCCAGCGCCAGAAACCAACCTAAGACAACAGACTTTGATTAAGATATGATGAAAACGTGAACTTACATTTTAAGAGTACCCTTTGGTCCAAGGTTCGATCTCATGACGTCTTGAAGACCGCGAGCTCCGCTAATGTTGAGCTCAAGAGCAGCGGCATGTCGGGCCAGCTCCGCTTTCGGGTTCAGGCATTGGATGGAAGACATTTTACCTGAAAGAAACGGTGTTTGCAAGGAAAACGAGCAAATCTCGAATAATTTGCGAGGAAGTGACTTCAAAACCGAATTTCCGAAGAAATTAGCTGCAAAACAAGCGAAAATCGATTAGTAATGTACTTGCTAACAGAAGTGAGAAATATTATGAACAAAATTCCATCAAAAAATGTGAAAACCCGGCTCAAAACAAGGAGAAAGTGGATTCCCGGTTCAAATTCGTTCTAGAAAATAAATTTGTGTTTAAAGGCGCACGCAATTTTGGCGCCGATATCTCGCCGCGAAGAGACATTCTACGCTTTTCGGAAGGTTTTACGCGGCGATTCAAATCTTAGTTTTTCGCCAGCTTCGCAAAATGTTTCTTTTTTTTTTCACATTTTGCATTTTTGGGCAACTTTTTCCCTGTTTTTCTATCGTCTGTTCCGTTTTCAATTGTTTTTTCTTATGTTCGATAACTTTTTCAGTGTTCGCAGCTTCTCCTTCTAGTAGTTGTCAAACTATTTTTTGAGCTTGTAAAAGTTCAAAGTATAGAAAAAATTCCGCAAAATTTCAAAATTTTCCGACTCATTTTCCAATTCTCTGTAACGACGGTCTCATCAACATTTTATTTTGATGTTTCGATCAAACAATATTGTTCTCCTGCAATCTCGTATCATCATTGATTCGATTCGATTCAATCAACCGGCTGCATGCCTTCTTTCCTTCTTTTCCATGCGACAAAAACGGAGATAATCGGCCAAATGACCACGTGGTCTGTGATATTGTTGCCATAAACTAGGTGTTGTCTCGAAGATCTTTCTCTGCAAACCTCCAACAAGTTGTAAAAACCTCTCGTAAATCAGAAGACTGTAAATAGCTCTCTCTCTATCCACATTCCACGTCATAATTTCCAAGATAATCTTATCGATATCAATCTGTGCCTGTCCTTGATTTACAAGAGGCCTATCCGCTCACGTTTCGTCGTCATAAACAACTCCCCGTGTCTCGCCCCGCCCTCTTCCCCTCCCATCTATCTTTCCTTCCATCCCCACATTGCATTCTTTTCTACATTCTCCCGTTCTTCTCCCACTAACCGTGTGTGCCATTCTCTCAGTTGCTTCTCTCAGTTCTTCCTCTAACCACTCGTCCGTTTCCAGATGAGCTTGTTCTTGCGCAGTGGAATGGTAGCCACGTTGCAGCGCAGAATGGCGTCGCAACTGCTCATCAACGACTCGAAGTACGCGTTCCTCAAGGAGCTCGGACTCAAGGAGAACAACGCCGGAGTGTTCCATGGAAAGTGGGCTGCAAGTGGACCAGTCGTTCAGTCGTTTGCTCCAGCCAACAACTCTCCAATTGCCAATGTAAGCCAACCCCTGGTATTCTTCTAATTTATTTCGTCAAGTTCTAGGTACAAAATGGAAACGTGACAGACTACGAGATCGCCATCACGGAAGCCCGCAAAGCCTACGTTGACTGGTGCGAAGTCCCAGCCCCACGCCGTGGAGAAATCGTCCGTCAAATCGGAGACAAGCTTCGTACCCAGCTGCAGAATCTCGGAAAGCTGGTTTCTCTGGAAATGGGAAAGATCTCTGCAGAAGGAGTCGGAGAGGTGCAGGAGTACGTCGACATCTGTGACTACGCCACTGGACTGTCTAGATCTCTGGAAGGAAAGATCTTCCCATCTGAGAGAGCTGGACACGCTCTTCTGGAACAGTGGAACCCACTTGGAGTTGTCGGAGTCATCTCGGCGTTCAACTTCCCATGCGCTGTCTACGGATGGAACAACGCCCTTGCTCTGGTCACTGGAAATTCGGTTGTGTGGAAGCCAGCTCCATCGACTCCACTTACTGCCATCGCTGTTACCAAGTAAGTAATCTGCTATTTCTACCAATCTGTATCTCGATTTCCAGGCTCGTCGAAGAAGTGCTCGTTTCCAACAACGTCAACCCAGCTCTCTGCTCACTGGTCTGCGGAGAAGGCGATGTTGGACAAGCACTTGTGAAGGATAAGAGAGTCAATCTTGTCTCGTTCACTGGATCCACTGAAATCGGAAAGATCGTCGGTCAGCAAGTTCAGGCTCGCTTCGGAAAGCTTCTCCTTGAGCTCGGTGGAAACAACGCCATCATCGTCAACGAGGATGCTGATCTTGACATGGTTGTCCCAGCCACAGTGTTTGCCGCCGTCGGAACTGCCGGACAGAGATGCACCACCACAAGAAGACTGATCATCCACGAGAAAGTGTACGACCAGGTCCTCGAAAGACTGAAAAGAGCATACGCTCAATTTGAGTCGAGAATCGGATGCCCGTTGGACTCGACTACCATCATCGGACCACTTCACAACCAGCAAGCCGTCGGAAAGTACAAGGCTTCTGTTGCCGAGGCGATTGCTTCCGGTGGAAAGGTTGAATACGGAGGAAAGGTCTTGGAGAGAGATGGAAACTTCGTGCTCCCAACCATTGTTACTGGACTCAAGCACGATTCTCCAGTTATCCTTCGCGAGACATTCGCTCCGATTCTCTACGTTCTCAAGTTCTCGGAACTCGATGAAGCCATCCAGATCAACAACGAAGTTGCCCAGGGACTCAGTTCGTCTCTCTTCACCACCAACATCCAGAACGTGTTCAAGTGGATCGGACCAAAGGGAAGTGACTGTGGAATCGTCAATGTCAACATTCCAACTTCTGGAGCCGAGATCGGAGGAGCATTCGGTGGAGAGAAGGAAACCGGAGGTGGCCGTGAATCGGGATCCGACTCGTGGAGACAGTACATGAGACGGTGAGAGACGCAGACAGAAAGTGTTTGATCGATTGAAACGGAGCATTTTTCAGGTCGACGTGCACGATCAACTACAGCAAGCAACTTCCGTTGGCTCAGGGCATCAAGTTCGAGTAGACTTCAAAACAGATTCTTGTAGAAACTAGAGTTTTTCTTGTAGCATAATGTGCCTTTTGTTTTAATGCGAGTATCCCTTTCAATTGTGAATTCTTGGTGCCATATTCCATTCCACACTTTTCGTTTCGTGTTTCTTTTTTAACTTGCCTTTCTTTTCTGTTATTTTTTCATCACATTTCCGCAATAAACGTCATTCTGATGCTTGTAAACAGATAATAACTCAATTCCTCATGAGGTCAGAAGCCAATAGTATTTAACATTTTATTGATAAGAAATTTGTTAGTTTGATTGTGAGGTTTCAATTTCGCAACTCTCGATTCCAGATTCTACTTCGAATTCTTAGTACCTTTCGGTTTCTGAGGTTAGATTCAATACATTTTGTAACGATTTCTGAACAAAAACTGTTACAGCGTGAGAAAAATGGCCAAGGAAGCAGCTTATGGCAGCTGGAACAGCTCGATCACTCCGGATCTCTTCACGAAATGCAACTGTAAAGCAATCTGTGAACTTCAAGTTATTGGAGGTAATTCGCTTCTTGTTTTTTTGGAAAACAGACAGTATCTTCAGAAACTGTGTACTGGGTTGAGCAGAACGCAGTGACTGGCAAGAGAGAACTGTACTCGAAACCCACAAACGGAGAGACAAGAACTCGATGGGCCGACGGACGGTCTGTTCAGACGGCACTCCACGAGTACGGAGGAGGTGCCATGCATGTTCTGGCTGATGGATCTGTGCTTTTCGCAACAATCGAAGGTGTCTTTTATCAGAAAACAGCTGATGGAGGAGTCGAACAGTTGGCGGAGGCCAATGACAGAATGTTCAGGTGATTTCATAGACAAAAAGTTTATCAACAACCTCTCTTTTCCAGATTCGGTGACTTCTCTGCCACGGATTCCCACATTTTCTGCGTCAACGAGACTCATCAGAAAGATGTGAAGTTCCCGGAGAACCGACTGATTTCCATCGATCGTCAGACCAAAAACCAGAATGTTGTCGCCAGTGGAGCTGACTTCTATGCTTATCCAAGAGTGTCTCCAGATGGAAAGAAGCTCATCTGGATGCAGTGGAATCTCCCAAACATGGTATAGTAAATATACAACATTTCTTTGTCTTCGAAATCCATACTTTCAGCCATGGGATGAAACATCTATTCGTACCGCTGATTTGAATGGAGGAGACTCTTCAAACGAGCGAATACTGAGAGACGGAACAGGGCGCCAGGTCAACTACACGGAGCCATCATGGTTCGGAAACGAGATTTTGTATGTTCATGACAGCACGAACTGGTGGAACTTGTACAAATCAGCTGCGGAACAAGGAGCGGAAGAAACGAATGTGTATCCGATCGAGAGGGAGATCAGTTATCCACTGTGGCAACTCGGATTCAGGAACTATGCAGCCAACAAGAACTACTTGGTGATGAATGCAAATGGAGTACTGTATGTCCGCACTTCCGACAACAATACTACTTTGATCCCGACTCCCGACTACACCGTTTTCTCTTACATTTCGATCGACCCCAACGGATCAGAAGTGTTTGCGATTGCTTCCGGACCGAAGAGAGGTTCCGCAGTCATTTCCATCGACCTTCGTGATCCGAAATTCCCACTGAAGGTTCACAGAGAATCCCGGGATTCTGCCGAAATTGATGCTCTCGAAATCTCGGAACCAGAAGAGTTCACTTTCAAATCGGACGGAGTAGACGTGTCGGGATACTTCTATCCTCCGAAGAACTCTGCCTACACTGCTCCTGCTGGTACTCTCCCTCCGGTTCTCCTTCTGGGACACAGTGGACCCACTGCACCTGCGCAGAACAATTTGGATTTCAAAAAACAGTTTTTCACTTCCCGAGGAATTGCTGTATTCGATGTAAACTACCGCGGATCTACTGGCTTCGGAACTGACTTCCGTCGGATGCTCTACAAAAACTGCGGAATTGTGGACAGAAACGACGTTTTGAACGGTGGAAAGGCTCTGATTGAACAAGGGAAAGTGGACGCTGATAAGATTATGATCGCAGGAAGTTCGGCTGGAGGGTGAATTGGGATACTTTGATGCTTTTCCGGACAACGTAAACTTCCAGATTCCTGATTCTGAGCTGTCTGATCTCTCCGAACAACATCATCAAGGCTGCCGTGTCAAAATACGGAGTCGCCGATCTGCAAGCTCTCGATGAGGATACGCACAAACTGGAGAAGTGCTACAACGAACTACTCATCGGAAAACTGCCGGAATGTGCTCATGTCTACCAGGAAAGAAGTCCCGTCTACCACATCGACAAGATCCGTACTCCGATTGCTTTCTTGCATGGAAAGGAGGATACCGTGGTCCCGATGAGTCAGTCCATCTCAATGTTCGAGAAGATCCGTGCCAATGGAGTCACCACTGCTCTCCTGCTTTTCGATGGAGAAGGACATGGATTCAGAAGTGGGCAAGTGATCAGAGAGGACGCCGAGGCCACTTTTTACTTCCTGACGAAGGCCGTTGGAATCGAGCCGTCGATCGATTCGAAGATTGAAATTGTCAACTCAAAGATTTAATTCTGATAGAGTTTTGATGTCTAACTTATTGTGTTTTGAATTAAAATAATATTTGCTCCTTGAAAATTCAAGTGAATTTATAGTCCTTCGAGTCCGGGAATCTTCTGAAGTAGACTCGAACAGTGCGGATCCGCGTGACCTTTCGAGTCCAGGAATCTTCTGAAGTAGACTCGAACAGTGCGGATCCGCGTGTTCTCCAAAAAATCATAGAACGATACGTGGTTCCAGTGCTAGTCATTCCATCGTTGACTCTTCGTTTCCTAGGGAAGTTTCTTCCCAAGGTCTTCGGCAGTTGGGTAGGTGCTCAAATTATGCTTCTGTAGAAAGACGCGTTCGTTTGAATCCGATACTGCGAGTTCCGAGCGAGTATGATTCGATGAGAAATGAGGAAATTTGAAAACGAACTATGGAAAAAAACTGTGGAAGTAGACGAGAAAGGACACATGGAATAAATGACAATAAACAATTTATTTCGTCTCAATTATCACAATACAAAAATTCCACAATGCTTTATAATAACTCAATGTTCTTCTTTACTCCACTCTTCCAAACGTCGTCTCATAGTCCTCTTTCTTCAATGGTGCCGGGATCACTTGACAGACAATGTACACCCTCTCGAATTGGTCTTCGATTGTCTCGTAAAAGTGGATGTCATGGATCACTCTCATGAGGATGTGCTTCTCGGGGCAATTGGTCTTGATACACACCACTTTCTCCTCTCCGTTGTGGTACCTGAAATTGCTTCATAACTTGAAGAAGAAGGGTGGTAGAGAAAAGTTGTTAATTGGACAGTTGTAGCTCTTGTTTTTATATCTATATTGTATCAGTTGACAACTTTTTGGTAACTCTTCTGGTTCTTATAACCTTTTGAAAACTTACACAACTCTGTCAGCAAATGTCTCCAAGAACGATGCGAACATCGGTTTCTCCATCTCTTCCGGATCGTAATCCTCATCGTTTTCCATTTCAAGAAATTTCAAATAAACAATCAGCTTTGATCCCAACTCCTTGTCGTACTGAAGCCAGTGCTGGATGAATGTGTTGACGGGCATTTGACCGTGTCCCTCGATCTGGATGTGTTTGGCGTTGATCAACTGAAACACATCGGTCTCCGGGAGTTTCTGTAAATTCGACTAACCTTCGGAATAAGCAACGAATCTCTCAACACTCTTTCCAGCACTCTAGTGGACGGATTGAGAAAGTCGAACAGCTCCACACCTTCTCCAAAGTTCTCCAGTGCCAATTGGATGTTTTCGCCACTGAGACCGTGAAGACCGAGTTGCGGAATCACTGCTCCGACGGCAGCCATTTTGTCGAATAGTTTTGAGGCGTTCTTGTCGAAATCCCAGAGACTGAGATTCTTGATGTGGGTGTACTTGAGGAGGGACAGGATCAGAGACTCCACCTTCTTGTCGTTTATGTCTCCTTTGATCTTCATGTGCCTGAAAAATTAAGATTCGGTTGATTCTCACAGGAAAAACACTCACATTAAAACCGAATAGTTCTTAATCTGCAGGTTTACGGATATTCCACCGCCACAGTCACAGAGACTCATTCTGTCGAACTTTGGCTTGTTGAGTGAGGACTCCACGATGAGTTTGTCGAGACGAGAGGCACGGCGGAGTTTCATGCTGCAACTTGAAAATTAGATGAGCTATCAAAAAGGTGTGCACTACAAAAATGAAGATGACAATGTGAGCTCTCATTTTGTAGTTAACAATTTTTCGATATCTCCAATGGCTTCAAAGATACAAGGGTTCAAACATTGCTTACCTAGTCTTGAAGTTCATCTTGCGAACGCACATGGCGCGGAGTTCCAGTGGCAGAGCATCCCATTCGAATGGCTTCACTTCAGAGGATTCAGATTCAGATCCAGAAAGATCCGAATATCCGGAGGAATCCAAAGAAGCTTCAGAATCCGATGACGAATCCGACATTGCTGGTTAGGAGTCTGACCAAATGAGAATTGAGTGAAAATTGAGAAAAGACTTTTGAAAATCGATCAAAAAAATGAAGATATAAGAGGAAAAAAGAGAAAGTGGTCACGTAGAATGAGGAAAGAGTGCACGACGTCTTCTGTAGGTCAAACGGGGAGTGTGTGCGGTGGGGCGCAGTTGCTACGCGCCCACTGACTTTCTGTCATTATAGAATTTCTAAGCCGGTTTATAAAGAGAAGATTGTTCGGTTCTTGGATGATTTGAATAGAAATTAAGTAATTCAAAAACTATCATTTGACATAATAATTTATTCTGTATATGGAGAAGAAATGAAACTGGGTAAAAAATGACTATCACATGATTAAATAGCAGGGTCGGTGGGTGCGGGAGTTCACTCGTTCATTGCATACCGGCAAGAACGGCAGGAAGGCGTTGGAAGAACTTGTTGTAGAGATTGGTGGCCTGGAGGATGCTCGAGGTGTCGGCGAACTCGCTGAAAGAAATTGTTCATGAAAAGAACTCGAACTGAGAACATACCGAATAGAATGCATGGCGAGCTGTGGGCATCCAACGTCGACGGTTTGCAGGCCGAGTTTGGTGGCAAGGATCGGTCCGACAGTCGATCCACATGGCGAGTCATTGCGGACAATCATCACTTGCAGCGGAACTTGAGCTTCGAAAGCGACTTGCTTCAGAGCCGCGTGAGTGGTAGAAGTGGTGGCGTAGCGCTGGTTGACATTCACTTTGACGACGACTCCACCATGGAAAGCGGGACGATGGTTCTCCTCGTGTTTGGCCGAGTAGTTCGGATGGGCAGCATGGGCCTGATCAGCAGAGATCAGCATGCTCTTGGCGATGGATTCCTCGAATGCGGTGGTCGATCCGCCAGCTGACAGTCTTCTGAGGACGTATTCGGTGAAGGAGGAAGAGGCTCCCATAGCGGAATCCGATCCGACTTCCTCGTTGTCGAAGCAGGCAGCCATTCGGATTTGCACATCTGACTGGAGAGAGTCTCCGTTGAGAGATTCCAGAAGTCCGGTGATGGCAGTGTAGGTTCCAACCTGATTGTCGAGGCGAGCTCCCGAGATGAACTCTTCCTGCATTCCGACGATTGCAGCCGGGTTAGTATCGTACAGGTAGAGATCAAGATCGACAATGTCCTCTGGCTTGCATCCAGCTTCCTGTGCAATCAGACCGAGGAACTGGGGATGGTGATTGGCGACGATGTTGCGTGGATCGTACTCGCCCTGAAAAGAAGACTGTATATCAGAAAGTTCAAATGTTCTCATTACCTTCGGCTCTTCCTTGGCTGGTCCGTTGATCTCAGCAGCAGCGAAGGTCTCCAGGATCGGGCGCAGCTCCATCTCAGTGTTCGGCTTGAAAGTGGTTCTGTCCGTCTCTAAGTGGATTGCCAAGTTAGGAATGAACAGCACTGGCTTCTTCACATTGATCAACTTGTGCTGCATGCCGTCTCCATTCTTCACAATCACCAGTCCAGCAACAGACAGATCCCGATCAAACCACGTACGCCAGATGCCTCCTCCATATGTCGAGACACCGACTTGCAGGAACTTGTCGGCCTTCTGACGAGAAATCGGCTTGACACGAAGGCACGGACTGTCGGTGTGTCCGACGACGATGGAGAATCCGTTTCCTGGCTTGTAGGCTCCACCGACAGCAAACGCGAGAATAGCCGAGCGGTTCTTGGTGACGAAGTACTTGCTCTTGGGCTGGATGTCCCAGTGACCGGCTTCTGGGAGCTCTTGGAATCCGGCTTGCACAAGACGTTCCTTGACTTCTTGGGTGGCTGAAGGATTCATTTTTTTATAGAAACTCGTTTTCAAATAAAAAAAAACGAACCGTGGAATGGAGTGACGGCCTTGTTCAGGTAGCTCACAAACTCCTGCGCAGCCTTGCGGATCTCTGGAGCACTTGGTTTCAACGCGGCGGCCATCTGGAAACGTTCAATTCAGAGTTAGGAAAAGTACACCGAGAGAATGGTTAACAAGAAGAGCACCTTTCTCGGTTGATAGCTTGTATTCGGCTCAGAATGGTTTTTGGGATAGCAACTGCACATGGTTTTGAATTTTTCAGATAATTTCTTCGACGCTTTCTTCGTCATTTTGTTTGAAAGTGATCATTTAGGCCCAGTGCAACTGCTATTTTATTACCTAGTGAGATAGATAAGAAAACGATGAAAATGTTGCGAATTCGAAACTTCGAAGCGCAGAACAGTGGCGATAACCACTTCGTTCTGGAACTTTTAGACGAGAAAGTGGGGCGGGAAACGGCGTTGTTTGATTAACAAACGGTTTATCATCTATGGGTTATCAGTTGGGAAGAAGAAAAGGAAAGAATCGAATGTGAAACGATGGAGGAAAATGATAAGAAAAAGAAAGGTGGAAGAAACTGGTCGGTGGTGACTTTTGACAACGGGATACGGTTTAAAGGCGCATGAAGAGTTTCAGGAATGGGTCTCAGAACGATTTGAACAATTTGAAGGAGCAAACAATAAAAATTGCATTTATCCGATTTCTCTGGTTCCTAGATCTGCAGTTTTCCTGTTTTTTTTCTTAGTTTTCAATGATTTTTCGAGGGAAATCACTATTGTTCCTTATAATGTGTTCAATTTCTCCCCCGTTACGCATTTTTTGTCATATGAGAAGCCATAATTGATTAAATTTACAGAAAATTAAACAAACACTTCTAAAATACTAAACAAGCGCGTTTCGTTTCCAATTCTTTGCTAAATAGTCACCAAATGGCCGAGTTTCGAGTTGTTAGTCCGCGACAACGTGCTAATTTTATCGAAATGCAACTCTCTCATAATGATTTTCCGTCCTGAAGCCATCAAATTCACTTGTTTCTTTTCAGCAAAATGTCCGAACCATCCGCAAGCGATGAGGTGCTTCCCGATACGAAAACCGAGGTATTTTGCATTTTATTGATCAATAAAACGCAGTGTTTCTTTCAGGATCCGCCGGTGACCACTGTTCCTGTAGCCAAGAAAATTTCGCAAGTGTCGCCAAATCCGACGCTTCAATGCGAGATGTGCCAGAACTACGAAGTGAATTTGACGACGATGCAGGTGAGAAAATAGAGGATAGAGACACGAAACAACCGTGGGAATATGGAAATGAAGGTCATGGTGTTTGCAGGAAAACGAACGGAAACTGAAAGAGGAGGTGAATGCGGCGATCGCGTTGACTGAGCGATACGAGATGGATCTGAGTAACGAGAGGGACTATCGGAAGGATTTAGAGAAGAGAATGAACGAAGTGAGATCCGAAACGGTTTAACTTATTTATTTTCTGCTTCAGGTGGCGACGAACTGCTTGAATAAAGTCAACGAGACGGCAAAGATGAACCAGAAATCGGAGCAACGGCTTGATGAGCTTGCGGCCAAGGTGAGTTGTTTTTCTCGTTTCTTTCCACAAATACAATGTTCGCATGTTTTATCTCCGATCATTCAGCACAACAAGTCGATAGAAGTGTTCACGGAACAGTTGAATCTCGCTCGTGACAAACTACAGCAAGCCGGTGAAGATTTCGTGACTCTTGGCAAGAAATACAAAGTAAATTATTTTCATCCGTACTGTTCTTCATTAAATTGTACCCAGAAACTTCTCGGAGCCACTCGGAAGTCCGCGCAGGAACTCCGTGCAGAAGTCATCGATTTTCCCACCGATATGGATCAAATGCAGTTCATTTGCTTAAAAACGAGGGAGGAACTCATTGAAACACGGGCGGCGAAGGAGCACACGGAGCAGCAGCTACACGACGAAATCACTGTGCTCCGAGCACAACTTCAGGAGGAACGGGCACATCGAGAAGAACAGGAAATCTCGTTCACTGCGGAGATCAGCAGGTTGCAGTCGGATCTGGGATCTGTTAACAGCAAGGTAAAACGGAATTGAAGAACTTTGCCAATGACTATGTTTCAGATGGCTGTTGTCACTGAAACCATCTCCGACCAGGATTCGAATGTCCGACAGATAAGAGATCTGCAAACGACAGTCGCCGAGCTGGAATCTCAAGTGCAGCAAGTTCAAAACGAAAGAGCCGCCGTCGAGCAGACCGCCCAGAACTACAAACAGCGATGCACGAGTCTTCAACAGGAACTCGACACTTCCGAAGTCGTCCAGCGAGACTTTGTAAAGTTGTCGCAGAGTCTGCAGATCCAGCTCGAGAAGATCAGACAGTCGGAACAAGAAGTTCGTTGGCAATGGGATGAAGACGTGGATCAGTGCTCCAGCTGCGATTCTTCTCTGGCCAGACTCAAGGCAAAGCCACAGTGAGTTTTTGAAAACATTGATTCTGAACACTCACTTCCCGATTCAGCTGCCTGCATTGCGGAAAGATATTCTGCATGAGCTGTCTGAAAGACACAGTTCCAAGTGGACCCTCACGTCGACCGGCCAATGTATGCAAAGTTTGTCACACTCTCCTCAACAGAGACACCAAACCGTTCTTCGCCACCCAAGACAAGTGATTTCTGTCGAGATCATCCCCGTACTCCATGTAATTTATTGTGCACTTCTTTCACTTCCTTCCCCCGCTTTTCTCATATTTTCTCACCATGGTAACCCCCGCGTGCTATTTTTGTTTTATAGATTCACAAATCCTAGTCTAAGTCCGCTACCCCGTTTCTTGTATCATACAATTGTATTCAAATGTTGTGCATTGATTTATGGAAACTAAAGTGAATTCCTGGAATGTTGGATTTAATCAGTGGCAATCGTAAAATTATAAATCACAGTGTCATCATGGCTTCTGGTCTTGATTTCGATAGACTCCAAAACTCCCGGTTCTTCGATAATCCAAGTGGAATCATCGACTTTTTCCATCTTTTCGGATCGATTCCAGGTCAATTCAACAGGAACATCAGAAGTTAGAATCACTCGGATTCTTTGAAATGAGATGGAATCGAAAGTGAACAACTGGAAACTTCGATTTCTTCCGAACAGAGTCAGTCCTTTCCCGATAACTTGGTGGCAGAAAGAACTGAGACATTGGGGTTGAAGTTGCATGGAATTCAGACGGAACCGCCAGTTTTCCAACATTCCAGAGCAGAAATCAGTTGAGAAGTTGGCAGAAGAAAGTGGGCGGGTGCGGATGTGAGGGGACAACTTCTCCCAGAATCTGCAAAAACATGAGTTTTAACCTTCCGGGACCTTTCCACTTACTGTATTCCCTTGACAATCTGATTCTCCTCCGGGAACTTCTCATAGATCCATCCAGGAGCGAACAGTGCAACAGACATGTGGAATAGTTTGGCGAGAGCGAACGACTTGTGACAGTGGAACTCGCCGACGCATCCGCGTGCCCAGACATCGACTCCAACGAAGATCTTCTCAAGACTTCCGAACTCGGCGGAACGGAGCAAGTCACCGTCAGTCCAGTTGTAGTTCAGGTAAATTGCATCGCAGTTTTCGTAGAAACGACAGTTCTCCGCGTTCAGTGCATTCTGCCACTTGAGTTTTCCGTTGTGGAGCACTGAATCGTACCAGATAACTCGAGAGTTCTGATTGGATTCTCTCGATTTCCGTGTCAAACTAGAGCAGAATTGCAGCAAGAGTTCGATCTTCCCCACCTCGATTTCGTTCTCAATGTTGATGAGCCATCCGTCGAATCCAAAGTGTCTTGCCACTGCAACCAAACTGTCCACCGTCTTCTCGACAGTCTCCGGAGTCTCCAGAATCTTGTCACAAAGCGCCTTTCCATCAGTCCACTCAGTTATGAATGTTCCCAGTGACAGAACTCCGTGTTTATGGGCGATTCTGGTGTATTCCGCTGGTGGAATCGTCACGAAATGATGGGAGAAGTAGTTGAAGATGTCAATCTGCCACCAGTTGAGGAACGTGTACGGGTACGAATCCACTGGGAACTGCTTTCCATCGGATGTCTCTTCTTCGAGATATCCACCTCTCATGTCATGGCAAACCAGGATTTGAGGTCCCGAGTGAGGTCTAAAACGAGAGAGAAGGAATCGATGACACGGGGGAAGAAACTCACTTGAAATTGATCAATGGTTTCACGTACTTTTCGTCGACATCGATTCGGTTTTCCCAGTTCCAGAGTTCGTCGAGACTGTCGATTGGGGAAATGTCCATCGAATGATCTAGAATAGAAGGTCAACTGAAAAAGGAAATGTGGAAGCGATTACAAGAAGTGTAACTATGGGGAGAACCAGTTTCTTGCTGTATGTGACGAAGTAGTTTCAAGAAATAGTTCATCTTCAAATAAAAGTTGAAACAACACAAAATGCAAAAAGAGATAAATTATATAAATTACATAGACTACAAGTGAAAATGGGTCCCGCGTGTGGAAAACGAGTGAAAGATGCAAAAAGACTAGCTGTTGAACTTCAGATTCAAAGTTCGTCGTTTCCGATTTCCTCATCTGGGATGTCGGAAAGATCCATTGGTGGCTCGTTGGAAGGAAGAGGCGACACGTCGACGGAAGTGCAGACACCTGGAAGAATCAATGAGATGAACAGAACAATCAACTGAATACTTACCAATATCCGAATGGCAGAACTCCTTGACCGGTTCGTTGTGTGCCTTCTTCAGGAAAGTGAGCAACTCGTCTTCGTACGTGTCGATGAAGTCATTGCACGCATTCTGCAACTGCGCCCTCATCTTCGGCGACTCGTCGCCTTTCAGATTCGTCGAATCCTTGTGCGTGTACACCGATTTGCCAGTCAACGTGTTCACAACGAGTTTGTAGTTCTTCGCCTCTCCACACACATTTTCGATGATTTCCGTCAGATGAGACTCGGATCGGGCGTAGGCGATCTCCTTGAGTCCCTTCTGATCTCCGGTCGGGCTCACTCTGAAGCTGCCCACGGCGATCTTCTTGTTCTGGTCGACGGCGGCGATTTTCAGTTCGAAGTGGGTGACGAGGAGGGAGCAGGCTGCAAGGATCTGTTTGATTTTCTGAATAGATCAGGTCTGTTACCTCCACACTCCAGAGACGACACCGCGGCTTCGGAAGCTGAGAGCAACGAGAAGACGGCGATGGAGACGAATAAGAGTGGGTGCATTCTGAGAGGAAGAAATGAAAAAATGAGGTAAAATGGTGTGTTGGCAGTGACCGAGCAGTGAGAGAAAAGAGCAAACAGAGAGGATCAGAGGGTCAGAGAAACGGTATTTGGATAAGCATCCATGGTCTCAGAAGAGGACGGATTTGATGGGTACACGTTTATTAGAAGATTTGAAACTTGACAACTTGAGAAATGATGGTGAGATCAGATTGAACATCAACGTAGGCCTCGAGATTTCGCTTGACACAATAGTCCTCTGAAAGAAAATGAAAGTTTTTCAAAAGTTTCATAGTTTAATACTCACTCGAACTCGACTCTTTTGTTAGTGTGAACTTTTGATGGCATCTCGTATTCCGCTTTGAGAATAGTCTCGTATTGTTTCCACGTGACGCAGTTCTTCATGGGAGTACGGCCTCTGGGAGGAGTGGTGAGGTTTCCAGTGGACAGACAGAACGGCATTTCACGGATTTCGTTTCTGGAATTGAGATGATAAGGGGAAGAAAAACGCATCAATATACTTACAGAACATCGATTATGCAGTCTCTGAAGTAGTCGGCTAGCGTGTCCTTCATCTGACATGCTTCCTGATAATTTTCCTCTCGTATCGCGGAATTTTCGCCGAGTGAAGCGTAAAACGGAGTGCCCGTTTGCAAACTATCAAACGGAATGTCTCCTTGGCCAATTCCAGTAAGATCCAGCAAGAAACTTATGATAGTCTGCACGATGTTTGGTGGAAGGTGGAGAATCGCTTTCTTGTGACTGGCTCCAGATCTTCGCATTGTGTACCTCCAAATCATGCACCGAGGACGACACGACACAATGAAGTAAGCCTTCAGGAACTGTTTCGTCTTATTGAGCAACTTCGCCGAGCATCGGAACGTCAGCATACTGAACACGTATCTCAGATCGGCGTTGGCGAACACGCCGACCATCTTGATGTCGTACCGTTTGGGCCATGCAGGAAGGTTTCGATCATCGAGATCTACCTTGTCGAAACGAGGCTCCGTGGGAGTTTGAGCGGTTCGAACCAATATTGCAGACTTTGTTTCGCGCATTTTGTTTTTCAGAACGTTCCACTGAATCGAAGTTCTTTTCAAATCGTTTTTCAGTAAATAAGTTACCATAGCTGAATTTCCGATCATTGCGAACCTTGCATCAAATGCATCGGGAGCCATGAGTCCATGAACAAGTGCTTCCATCGACACATCTCCAAGACAATTCACATCCGACTGACCCGCTTTTATCGCTCTGTCGACTCCAGCTGGTCTCAGGTTGTTATCCACAGTACTCAACACCACTGATTTTCCCAGATCAATCAAGTCGATGTTTTCACTGCTGACATTACTTCTGATTCTCGCTGAAAACACTAACAGTGAGCAAGAAAGAGCATGTCAACTTACAGAAACGTGCATTTCTTCTGCGTACATGAGGCCTTTTCGATACTTCTTTTGGTGCATCTTGTCCAGCAAAATACGAGAAAGGGAACTCTTCTTCGTAAACTTCCTCGTCCTCCTCATCATCCACAGTCACTGAAATCTCCTCTTCCTGTGTCGTTTCCACATGAGCTTCTGCAGCTTTCATGGGGACATCTTCGCAATACGCGTAAACCGGACCTAAAAACTCTACTTCCGGTTAGAAAAAACATATTCAATAATTCAAACAACTTACCGTCTTTGGAAGTGGCGTCCATTTCAGCTTTTCGTGAAGAAAAACAGTTTATTTTCTGAATTTCTATCAAGAAATTGTGTCTGCGCTCTCTCGCATCCACACACTCTCTCGTCGACGATGTATCAGTAGAGCGCACTTGCATCTAATTCTGCGGAAAATTTTCCAAATTTTCAAAGAGATCTATATAAATAAGATAATTCCAAGAAGCAGATAACGTTTTATCGAAATCAAGTTTATACAATACTCATCAAAGAGTTAACCCGTTCAATTCCACACCAGTATATTATCAAGAGACAGACCGATAAAAACGAAAAATGAGATGTAAATGAAGACAAGAGAGTAGGAGTGAATACGTCGAAGATAGAACTTCTGGATGAACATCGCTGGAAAATAGGATATAGAACAAGTAGTGACCTGGAAATAACATACCCCCAAATGTGAAAACCAGAGAAATACCGAGGAATAACATCAGAAGACGGTAGGTTGGGTTGATGAGCATCTGAAGTTCACAGAACTGTGATGTTCGGATCTTTAGCGTTTGCTTACCGATATTGACTTCCCCTGAATCTTGGCTATTGTGAATGGAAGTCCAAAACCGATAAGAAGATCTGAACAAAAGTTATATCAAGAATCCCGAAGTTTCGACTGCTTACTGAAAAGTTGTCCTCCGATCGCCGCGGCCATCGCCATCCTCGGATACCCTTGCTTGGCTACAGAAACATCTGCAATCAGATCTCCAATACTGTTACTCCAGGCTAAAATTGTGAGTCCAAGAATCTGAAATCCAAGGTACCAGAGACAAAAAGAGACTTTCCAACCTCATGAGATATCCTGGAAACCACTCCGAGCATGGTGACGACGTTGACAACTTCGGACGATATCAAATAGATCCAGGCAATTGACATCAAGAATCCAGCATACGAGGATATTCCCTGAATATAACTTATTTTGTTTTAATCCCAGATCTTTCTCTAGAACCTTATAAAACTGTGGTTCCTTGTCAAGTTCCGTGAAAAAGCAGACTGCAACGAAGAGAAGAACAGAGAATACCAGGGCGTAAAGCCAGAGTCCAGGAGAGTTGGGAAATGGGGAAATGGAGCAGACTTGGATGCAGAAAAGAAGGAAAACAGGGCAAGTGAAGCACTGAAGCAGGGCAATGGGCTTGGACCATGGTTGTTCGTTGTGTGGAATGGTTAGTTTGAAGAAGAACGTTGGGACCAGCTGGAATCAAACGGTGACGGCTTATAGAGGTTCTCGGGCTCACATTTACAACTGCAATGATCTTCTGAAATACATTCATATCCTTCCACTCTTCGGCATCTGGCCACGGCTTCAAATGCTCTTCCACGTCTTCCATCACTCCTTTAGCTGACCATTTGACTAGTGGTTCTGTTAAAACTGTATTCTGTCGGCTTTTGAGGACGTCGTGAGCATGAAGTACATGGTGTCCATGACTAACGTAGATGTCATCATCATCTTCTAAACTGATTACGGATACTGTTTCAATTGGCTTCACAATTTCCGTTTCTTTCCGATTCTTCTGACGATTATGAAGGATTTGAGAGAATATTACGGTACAAACGTAGATTAAGTAGATGCCGAGGAAAGCTTCAAAAGTACTGTCATCTTAACAACAAAAAGAGGAAAACTCACTGATTGGCATCCAGATCTCCACATGATCGTACTTTATGAAACAGAATGCAAGGAATGCAAGTGCGACGACGTAGAAGGCAATGTCTCTGATGGAACTGAACACTTCCGCTTTGAATGGACGGGTGAAGATTGTGACTGCAAGGACCATTGTGGTGACGAAGAGACCTGCACCGAACAGTTCTCCCAGAGCCAGATCGGCTTTTGGGGTAGGACTGCTGAGAACGGATGCAATGGCTCCGAAGACGTCGGGAGCTCCGTTTCCAAAAGCCATGAATGTGACACCCTGAAAGGAAACATGGAGAATGTTGTCCGAGTAGAGTACTTACCGCGACAGATTCACTGATCCTCAGATGAGCAACAATGGAGGAGATGGAGGGAGAGAAGAAGTCATCGGCTGCAGAGCCAACCATTACAAACAGAAGAAGCATGTAGAGGACACCAGCGATGATTATGACAACCTAAAGTGACTTAGGAAGAAATCTACATAAGAAGGTAGCATTCACAGTACCCTGCTGGCCGTATTCGATGCACATTCCACGTATCGGGTCCATAAAAGGTATCCACCTCCTTCACAGTTGTCATCGTTACATTGAACGTACGCGCACACTTCTGAAAGAGTCTATATGTTGATCATCTTGTCGTTCATAGATTTTCTAATATTTTCTCATTACATACACCCCTTTTCCTCTAACCCTATCGCATCGCTTCTTAACGGAGATAAACTATTCTCTATGCAGAATGATTTCTGATTGTTCATGAATTTCTCGAAGAAAAACACAAATTTTCTTGTCGGTGCACAATTTGGCAATGATGATTTGTTAATAAGTATGATGAACTAGCGAATTGATAAGAGACAGAAATGAGACGACTGGGAGGGACATTTCGAGGAGTTACGTCAACTGGAATTCGTAGTTTATGAGGGGAAAAGGTGCATTTAGTATGAACTAAAGTATCAGTTGAACTGTAAAAGTTGGAAACTCACGCTGACTTGTCCAATTCTTCTGAATTGTACACTGATCGGAATCGTCCGGAACGCACTCTCCTTGCGTCGACACTGCCTCATTCCTCCACTTTCTCACCACTTTTCCCAACTTTAAACCATCCGAAACACTTATGAAAATGAGCAAAACGAGAAGGAGAGAAAGGGTTTCTCTCATTGAAAACTGAAAGGAAATGGGTTGAATCGAATCAAAAGAGCAGGTCAAGTGGCAGATGACTGGGCGGAAAAACCACATTCGGGAGGGGCGGGAAGTCATTAAATTCCTGGGTTTTTGTCGGTGATAACGCCTTTCCACAACATTCTTGTCACGTTTTATGAGCAGAATGAGACATCATTGAATTCAAAGTTTTACAGAGACAGGGATGGATAATTGAAGAGACCCGTTGTGTTTCGGAAAGAGAATGGAATCGGAATTAGAAATGATTAGAAATAGGTAGAAAAGGCACATAGAGTAAGAAAGAACATAATTAAAAATGTACAAAAAACTACAACTAAACATATCAGTTCCAGACAAGAACGCCCGTCTCGGAGAGTATCACAAACACGATGAATGTGACGTAGATGGATATCAAAACGAATGCATGAGGCCGTTGGAGACGGAATTTCTGGACGGGAATACCTGCGAATTCGAGAATGCGATTGTTGGTTTTTCGGAAGTTTCTCACCGATCAGAGTGGCAAGCAGAGAGATTGCGAGGAAGACAATGAGCAGACGATACGTCGGGTTGATAGTCATCTGGGAAACGGGCAGTTTAAAAAAAGGGAAAAGGAGAAAGTCTCACCGATATATACTTTCCTTGAAGTTTAGCGATTGTAAATGGCAATCCGAATCCCATAAGCAAATCTAAACTGCTCTTTTTTACAAGTTCAAGTATACCAGACTAACTGAAAAGAGGTCCTCCGATTGCAGCGGCCATTGCCATCCGTGGATATCCCTGTTTCACGACCGAAACATCAGCAATCAGGTCCCCGATACTGTTACTCCACGCTAGAATTGTAAGTCCCAGGACCTACAACTTCAGAAGTTTCATCTCCTGTCCTGAAAATCGCACCCACCTCGTGAGATACTCTAGAAACCACTCCTAGCATGGTTACAACATTGACAACTTCGGAGGAAATCAGATAAATCCAAGCTATAGACATCAGAAATCCACTGTAGGAGTAGAATTCCTGAATTTTACTATTGAAATATTCCCTTTCTGCTTGTTTCCTACCTTATAGTATTTTGGTTGAACACTCAATTCTGTGAAAAAGACGAGAAGAGCGGCTACAACCATGGAGATTACCAAGGAATACAACCAGAGACCAGGGCTTCCAGAGAATGGAGACTTCAGGAAGACTGAAAATTGTTTTTCATTCCTTGCAGAGTTATTTTTCTGGAAGCTGGGACCCCTCTAGACCCTGACAAGCTCCCAAAGTACGGGAAACAGCCAGGGGCGGGGCTTATTTGCGTGCGAAAGTTGGCGGCAGGCGGAACCCGCGAGGCGTCTGCTGCTGCGTTTACACACTTCGCGGTGACACAATTAGACGACTGGCAGTGAAGAATACATTTCCCAACGCTTGGAATGAACCAATGTGATTATTTCCAATCCTTTTCTGAGCCAATTTTTGATAACAATGAGTAAAATCATACATTGAAGTGAGAAAAGCAAAAATGCGGGGCATGTGAATGCATGAATCAGGGCAAGAGGCTTCGACCAACTCAATTCGTTCAATGGAATCGTCAACCTGAACAGGAATACCGGGATTATCTGAAAAATGGACGTGAATCTGCGATTGTGACTCCAAACTACATTTATAAGACTGAGAGCTTTAGACACAATGTTCATCTCTTCCCAGTCATCTGCATCGGGTCTCGGATCCAAATGCTCACAGAGATCTGTGAGAATGTCTTTCGATTGCCAACTACTGATTTGCATCGGTTCCGGAACAATACTAGCTGCTCTGCTTCGAGCCACATGTCCATGGAACACGTGCCCGTGAACAACCACGAACTCCTCATCTTCCTCGTCTATCTGACTTCCTCTTCTGGATTGGTAATACGGATGGAGGGAATTGGGCATTCCATCTCCGGAGATCATGAAAGACGGCCGTTTCACGTATCTCCGTTGCTGTGCCTTCTCTGCCATGTGATCCTTCAACTTCTCGATTGCATCGGTGACTAGAGAGATTTCAGGGAATGGTGGAGCTGTAAAAAGTTTACTAAAGAGTTCTGGTACTCATTCCAAACCTTGTTCCTCCACGGATATCTCAGGAATCGCTGGCATTGGAGCAATACTCTGTCGACTCTTCCTACTTATCACACTCTTGGCACTTTTGACACTTTTAGCACTCTTCGTGCTGTTCTGCTGATTCAATGCCTTCCTCTTCCGATTATGCATCGCCTGTGCTCCAAAAACAGTCATAACATAGAAAAGATAGAGACCGAGGAAAGCTGGAAGTTGTAATAATCAATATCTAGAAGCGAATCGTGACCAACTCAAAGGCATCCAAAGTGTTACTTGATTGTAGAACAGGAAACAGAATCCAAGAAATCCGAGAGCCACAAGGTAGAAGAGAAGGTCTCGGAAGGTGCTGAAGACCTCGACATCAAAAGGTGAAGTGAGGATTATGGTAGAGACGACCATGGTGACCACGAAGAGACCACCTCCAAAGAGTTCTCCGAGGGCCAGATCGGCTTTTGGGGTGGGACTGCTGAGCACGGAAGCGATGGATCCGAAGACATCGGGGGCTCCGTTTCCAAATGCCATGAAGGTGACACCCTATAGGAAAACAGTAGAGAAACCAGATAGATGTACTTACCGCGACAGATTCACTGATCCTCAGATGAGCAACAATAGAGGAGATAGATGGAGAGAAGAAGTCATCGGCTGCGGAACTGACCATCACGAACAGAAGAAGCATGTAGAGGACACCTGCGATGATGATGACAACCTGAAACTTTTCCGGATGAGAACAGAAAATGGAAAACGGTTTACAATACCCTAGTAGCAGTATTGGAAGCACACTCCACGTATTGAGTCCATAGAAGGTATCCACCACCTTCACAAGCATCGTCATTGCAGTTCACGTAGTCACACACTTCTGAAATTTATATATTTTCTAACGGACCTTTCCCTACAGTATCTCTCTTCTCTTTATCAGTTCTGCAGAACATTTTGAGTATTGCTCGTTCCCTATCAGCCCTCCATTCTGTTTCTAGTCTGTTCCCCTTTCCTATCTCCTTCTTTTCCCTTTTTTACCCTGTTTGCTCCAGTTCGATTTGAGTTCACACTTGTCTGCGTTACAGAGATTTCCACCATCCTCCGTGACAAATAGAAGATTCTGAATCCGAGATTCTGATGACTGACATGACAGGAAGATTAGGAAGAGCAGGAGGAGATGGGTGGGTTGTGCCATAAAAGTGATCTGCAAAAGAAAGTGGAATTGAGGAAAAGGCAAGGTTTTTGAACATGAAACTAGAAAATATTAGAAAACCGAAAAAAAAGAAAAAAGATGAGAGAATAAGGAAAAGTTCTGATGGCGGCAGGGGAATTATAACGTCTTTGGGTACTTGCTGATAACATCAGAAAGTATAATAAATCGAAATGATTAAGTGGAAAGACGGGTGGAGAAAGAACGAGGAGTTCCTGTAGGAGGTTGGGAACTATTAGGGCAAAGCATGGGTCTCTGAAAATTCTCCTCAAAGGAAAGAGCTCTCCACCCTTCCAGAGTAATCTGTCTGACCTGTCACAGTGATTCCGTCGGTCAAACGCCCCAATTTATACCGATTCTCCGGGTAATACCACCAAATCTTTCATGTGTTCCGGGGGTTTCAAATATGTGATTCACTGTCAAAAATAACAATTTCTCATCTGCGGAAAAGGTCGGAATGTCACTTTTTGGACGAGGGGAACTGGTGATAAGTGGAATTGTTATGGGAGAGGTGACAAAGGGGCGGGACGAAGAAAGTTCATGAGAACTGGAAGGAGTTGGGTTGATATTGTAAGGGTCCATGAGAGCAAATGTACAACTTTTTCAAAATGGACATTGACTGAAACGTTCTGCGAAAAGGATTCTCTCAAAGTACGTCATCTGATAAGCACTGATGACCAGCATCTTTGTCCCCACAGGCTCCAACTCGAAATGACAGAAATCAGTGAACCTGCAGCCGGTATCAGATGGAATTGACGTATTTCAGTAGGAGAGCAAAAGAACAAGAAAGTCACGAGACACAGTGCCAGGGAACCTTGTTATCAGTCGCTGGGTGGAGCACTTTTATCACTTTTATCAGTCGGCACCGGGTCATTCGAACATTCCCAACACATCAGAAAACCGTTGTTGGTCAGCCATGAACACGTTGAAACTCGTGTCGATTACTTGGAAACTGTCACTTTGATCCTCTTATTCACACATTCCATATCCTGTCTCCCTATCTTCTCCTTCTCCGCCAACTTATCTCCTACCATTCCTTATCGATTCCCACCTTTTTCTGGCTCTATTTGCGTCATTGTGCTCATCTAAGTCTCTCCGTCTCTCACATTCTCTGACTGTTGCATTCGTAATCGGCTGCTGATTTACGTGATTTATTCCGTGCACAAAATAACATTTTTGTAGAGAGAAAGAAGAAACTGTGAAGAGAACAAACAAGTGTGTCATCCTCGTTGAATGTTTATCACTTTTGTCTTCAAAGACTCGTTTTCCTCTCGTTCCCGAGTCGCTTTCGAGTTTGAAGACATCTCCTCACTAATTCCAGTGGCTGAACTGTTTCCACCGCTTCCCTTCAACTTCATGTTCATCGAGTCTTCCGTCGCTTCCTTCTCCTTCAGAGACCTGTTCAACTCCGTTTCTGTCTGCGTGATCTGCACCGGCTTCACCTTCCTTCTCTTTGGAGGACGAGCCCTGATGACAATCGCCGGGCCACTCAGCCCGAAATCTCCGGGGATGGTGATATTCGGTGGGAACAAGTACACCTTCTCTCCAGTTTCCTGCTCATTTTGCAATACACCTTTAATCGGATACAAAGAGGATTGATCTGTTGATTGGACCATCAGGATTGGAGCCTTGATTCCACCAGTTGGGAAACGTAGACTTTGAGTTTTAGGGGCACGGTACATGATTCCTGAATTACTTTGGGAATTGGAAAAGGTATTGTTGGATCAGAAACCTTGATTATAATCATCAGTCGCCTGGAATTCACAAACAAACGGCAGTGCTATCTTGTCAATCTTTGTGTACCACAACCCGGACAACGAATCCATCGACACTGCTCCAACCTGTGATTCTGTTTTCATCGGATAACCTCCATCAACATCAAAGTTTGAGTATTGCAACAAGGATCCGTCGAGCCACTCCCAGTCGTTATCCACATTCGATGCACCGATCCAGTACTCTTCGATTCCCAATTTGTAAGCTGCTTCTTGGATCTGATGGTTCTTGATGATAGATGTGGGTCGGGCGATGGTTGATTTCAAGTTGACACGGCAGAACTGTAAATAGACATGGAGTTTGCTCTATTTAGAAAGACATACTCGAACAGCATTTGTGAAATTCAATGGGGTTCGGAAGAACTGGAAACATCTGGAAAAAACAAAAGATGAGACTGTGGTTCTCACTCCAAAAACTCACCCAGTCTCATTTTTAAACTCGGTACCATAGTAGCAGAACCCGTTTACCGTATCGGTCACGACCAAAAGAAACAAGAGTAAGAGCATGACTGCGGTCACTTCCGGTCGGCCGTCGTGGCTTCCGAAACTCATAAAAGCAAGTAAAAAGAGAGTTTTATGCAACATTTTATGAGATGTTTAAACCCGTGGAAGGAGAAAGAAAGAAAAGTGAGAAGGACGGGAAGTATCGCAGATTGGGGGAAAAGAACAAGTGAAGTTTCGATTGGAACAGGGTGGATGACCGTAGGGAATCAGGGAAGGCACTGGAAATGGGGAAAAGGGACTAGGAAGAGGTTAGATGCTGAGGGGTTCGAAGTCACGGGTGTGGCCGTGTTTGCAGAAGTAGGTGCAGTGGAGACACCAACGGAAACACTCGATTACGAAGATACTCATGACGGAGACAATGAGCAGGATGACCAGGAGGCTGCTGGAATAGATAGGATGAGTGAGGAAAGATAGAGGGACACTTACAAAATGGAAGTGAAGAACGTAGACTCCGGACAACAGTCATAGCCACAACAGTTGTAATCTTTCGGACAAGCATACACAATCTCCTGTGGCCTCGACTCATTCTCAAAGTATACTCTTCCGAACTGCGGATCCTGTGGATCAATCTTGTTGATGCACTGCGTCGGAAGTTCCTCGTCGGGTACATACCGGGACTCACCCCAGAAGTACTTTCTACTTCCGAATCTGAAATGAGTGTTTTGTGTGTTGTGTAGACCAAAGAGAGCAGAGAATACGCTTAACACCTAAGAGGATTTGGAGCAGAGGGAAGGAAGAAACTATGAAAATGTCAGGGCAAAGATCAGAAAGTTACCCTGTGGTTCAAGAGAGTTTAGTGTGTTCTAGGAGTTTGTTGAGAACTAAGAGAAAGATAACAAACATGTTTTGGACATTTGTATCCTCCTTGGAATCCCTACAAGAACATGCTGGGTTAGCTAATGAAGAGGATATAGGACACTTCAAAGTGCGTCATGTTGAACTCCCGAGATCACAAGATCACTCCCCGAGCTGTTTATCCATTCCCTAAGAGGCGGCGAACTCACGAAATAGGCTCCGACGAGTCCTGAATAATATGCCTTCCCGCGTTGAACATGAGCAGTCCGGAAGTGGCACCGAACACAAACGAACGGAAGTTGGACGTGTGCTCGATGGAGCCTGGCTTTGAGTATCTGAACAGGAGGGGAACTTGGAATGAATGGAAATGGAAATAGACTCACTTCCGGGTGAAGAACGGCTTGCTGCGGGAGTAGTGTCTGCCGGTGGCTGATGAACCTCTGCTTCCTTTCTTTGCAGAACAGCCGGCGAGGAAAAGGAGAAAGAGAAGCCACGTGGATCTCATGGTGCTCTGTTTCTCTGAAACCAGAACGGGATTTCCAAGAGGAAAGAGAAAAAGAAGAAGAGGAAATAAATCATATAAATCATGGGACGGAACCGCGCCGCTATGAATATATTTAGTAGCGAAAGAGCAACTGGGTGGGTTTCTCTGGGGAAGAAGATTAATTCGGGTGGCCAGCAACCGATCAAAAAGGGAATGGAGGGTGTTGTGGAAGATTATGATACTGATTATCAGTGATTATCAATGCACTCTTTGAATGAGACAAGCCAAAAGGAGCAGAAGATTACGGAGAGTCAGAAGGTACGAATGGAGGGCACGACTTTGTGACGTCTGGTCATGTTTTGCATAGAATTATTGATAGGAAGAGAAGGAGTATTCCAGAGAATATGAGGAATGTTCTACTTGGAACTTGCACTCATCACAGTAATCTGTTTGGTCTTTGAACTTTATCATTAAGATATGAGGACCTTGAGAATCAGACAACGTTCTTGGTGGCCTTGGTCCATGAAAAGTGAGTATACAACTTTGAGTTCTGGTTCCCCCAAATGACTCCCAGATGCCCCGCCCCTTTCAGAGTCCGGAAGCTCAGAAAGTGTCGGTTGCTGACACTGACAGACACGAGTCCGAATGGCAATTGGTCATGAAAGGTCCGGAGCACGAAACACTAATTATCAGCATCTTCTGGGCACGACACTCAATTATGAGGAATGCATCGAGAACATTGGATATTCAGCACTCGAAACATCAGGAATGCAAATTCCTCAAGTATGAGGGAGAAAATGGATGGGGAATACGAAAAAGGAGGAGAGCAATAAGGTCAGAAAGAGAGTGTGTCACATCCAGAATGAGTTCCAGAAACGGAGCAGTTTATGACAGATCATTTCCAGGATCTCGAGAGCACGCAGGACTGATTTATTGGCATACGAAAGGGTTCGGTTTTAGCTTCTACTTTTTGTACTTTTCAAGAGGGAAGTGAAGCTGTTTTCAGTCTTGAATGGAGGAGAGTGTCTTCGGGAACAACATCCGGTTACCGAGGAAGTTCGTCTTCCAGCTATGTACTGCAGGGACACTGGATGAATGAAGTTCCTCTCAAACACTTTGAAAAGAGCTTCGAGAGAAAGTCTAATGCATTTCTTGGAAGTCAACTCTTTTTTTCAACCTACATACACATAAATATCCCAAAAAAACATGAACTAGAAAATGGAATGAAAAGTAAAGTAACAAGAAAAAAACAAGAGAAACGAACATAAACTTCACAATAAATCACCTACATGTAGCTGTTTTTCCTTCCTCTTTTTGTCAGAAAGAACTACGGTGGCCAAGGGAGACTTGAAACGACACGTGGCCACTCGGAATATATAGATTCAGAAATATCAAAAGGCTGTTGTGTCATCCGTGTTCCGCCCCGCCCGTGCTCCGGAATAGAATGAATGTATTTACAAATAAGGAGAAAAAGGAAAAGAAGAAGAAGAGAAGAAGAAGAATCATGTACACATCGACACACTGACACCGACAACAAAAATAATGCGCGCGGCCAGTGTTCGAGCTGCGCGGAGAGGACCTCCGTGCCACGGCCGCAGCTCCACGGCACCCTAATTACGGGCCGTTGTCAGGGAGAGAAACTGGTGTGGAAGTCAGTCGTAAGTGGTGTCATTCTGCGACAACGCACCCGTGAAAATCGTTTGTTGCGGAGGAAGTTCGGGTCGGTGGAGAGACTACAAATGGCACACAGATCATTCGGAAATGCTCCGATGATCTCATGGGTGGTCTCGGAGTAGAGAGAGAATTGGGTCAAGTTCTGACAGTAGACGGTAAAGTTCAAAAGAATGTTTTTCGAAAAGGCGGAAGGAAACAAAAAAGAATTCACAAAAAAGAATCTGACATTGGGTAAGTTGTCTTCCTCCTCGCTCCTTTGAGTTATGCGCCATGAGATATGTGAGAGTTGGCATATGCCAGTCAGTTCGCCGACGGACCCAGCAGGAGAAACACGGAATATAACGAGGTGTCGAAATGACAAAAGTGCCCGTCGACAGGTGTGTCGATCTACTTTTTGGTCCCCCTCACGACGGGGGTGGTGATTGATGGGAAACAGGCGGTCCGAGGGTCCCGGAGAAGATTATGTTGCATTTGATAGATTCCTCAGTGAGTTGTGAGAGGCTCCCGGGGGAGAAGGGAGCGGCGAGCCGAGGTTTTTGGTCTGGCTTTTAGCAAGTTTACGACCGGAAGAGGGAGTGACGTGGCAGAGGGAACGAGCACTCAGGGAACTCAGGTTAGTAATTAGAGAGAAGGGACTGGACAGGTGCATCGAGGGAATTTATGGGGAATAGTTCAACGGAACTGGTGACCGATATGATTCAGAATATGATATTTTTACTATAAAAGAGCCTGGGCCTTCAGAAATACGAAAGTTCCATCCAGTTAGCGCAAGTTTTCTACACTCCTGGAAGTGGGCCGTTACAAACACGCGAATGACTAGTTGTTCGAGGCAAATGGGCACTTGAAACTTGCTCGTTTCGTCTTTTTTACATTCTTGTTTTTTGTCTCTCGTTCGGTTTTACTTCCAGGACAGCGTGGGCTGGAAGGAGACTTTGGGATTGGAGGAAACCTGATTGCTAGTTGGAGAACGTGACTGGAAGAGGGACGAGTGGAGGGAACCGAGACCAACTGTCACCGGATGTACCGAAAGGGCAGGAAGACTCTTCTCGCGTGACAAGATGGGCAAAGCTTGCTATTTAGATCTGCGAAATCTTCTTGTTCCAAAGAGTGTCTTTTTGGACTAAATGGACCAGATGGACCAGCAGAGAGAGGGTCCCATAAAAGATAGGGACACCAGAAAACAGAGTTAGTTGACAAACGTTTTAATTGGCTCGTCAAACTGGATGAAACCAAACGAGGAGAGGAGAGAGTGCGATCTGAGAGGAGATGCAGGGATGGGAAGATCAACGGGAAATGGAACGGAAACGAGAAAAGTGCGCGGAGGGCGTTCCATCCGAGAAGGGTTTGCAAGTGATAGGACACGGAAATGAGGAAGGTTTTGTTGAGGAAACAATTGGCATAAGGTTTTCTCGAATCCAAACATTTCGGATCATAATCTAAACATTCAGAATGAGACCCCCTTGAGCTAAAAGTGACTACAACAAGTGATGCGTTGTTTTGATTCTCACCTGCCCGTCACCAGTCTCATTCAGTTCTCAAAACATAATCAGCAGTTTTTTCGGAAATGGGAATATGATTGTACGACGGAGACAAGTTGGAGTGCCTCTCTCTCTCTCGACGACGAATCCGCTCGACAAACGAAAACATTGTGTTTTTTTGGTATGTAATTGCGTTTTTATGATGGTGTTCTTCCCTTTACTGATGAATTCATTCTGATGAGAAGAGGCTGGGAGACAGAGAATGTTAGAGAGGGATCCGAGAGACAAGAAGGGAGTAATTGGGGGAGAGACGAAGAGAAGAGACTGTTGGGCACGAGTGATGGAGTGGAAAGAGGGAGAATGGAATTAGGCAAATGGAGGGCAAAAAAGAGAATTCGAAATGGAGAATACATGTACAGTAATTAGCTTAGAGGGGAAGAGAGTCTGAGGAACAGCAAGGAGCTGTTGGTTATTCGGCTCGATTCCTAATTGAGGGGTTGAGATGTGAGAAGCTCTCAAAGACGCAAGGAGTTCTCAGATTTACAGAAAACAACGATGATATTCGAAACTGCAATTAGGATAAATGAACACGAACACAATTTCTGAGAACTTCGAAATCACTACAATCCAAACGAATTCGACACATTGTCAGGTTCGAGAGGACACTCGGAAAGCCGTGAGAAAACGGGAAAATGGACGAATGGGAGTGAAGAAAATCGAATTTCGGGCCGATCCGGGCAACCGGTTCTTATAATTGTGGTGTCGAAACGAACCGGGAAACGACAAGAAATGATGAGCAGAGACAGTGAATCACGGGTTTCGAGTGGAAGAAGTGAAGTGCGTGTTGATAGAGTGAGTGATGGTATCTGGACAACGAATCACTTGAATTAGTGACCTCGAAAGTGATTGAGAGGTGAGGGTGTCGAAATGACAGGGACTTTGAATGAGGAATGCACTGATTTGACCTTAATTTCGGGGGAAATGGACTCGGGAAGGTGGCAGAAAGAAGCAGCTTGTTTGCAAATCTCGCGGTGTTTGTGCTCTCTTCAAAAGAGAATATTATGGTTCCCAGTGTTTACTTTTCTTTTTTCAGCTGTGCTTTTTCACATTTTATCACATGGCGGTCGCGTGTGGACCAAATAGAAGACGAAGAGTGTACTCAAAATCTGAAAGCAGACTGTCTATGTCAAACAGAAGAGCTCAGCGGTTTTATGAGTGTATGCACATAAATGCATTGCATGAAAAATAATTTATTTAACTTTCTGCTGAAGTATAATACAGAAAATATGTACATGAGAGTTGTCAAGGAGATCCTTGATTGTCTATCCGAAGAATGCAAACTTCTGAGGAATCACTGGAAATGCGGGCGGCACGAAAAACGTCTGTTGGCTGGATGGTGTGTATTTCGGAGAGAAACCTCTCTGTTTCGGGGCCTCCTTGTGTTCTGAAATATCCATATTTTGCAGCAGAAAGTCTAAAGTTTTCACCATTCAGTTTCTCATAGTTGAATGAATGTTTCTTGGCTTCATCCTCACCAGCTCTAACTTTTTCGTAAGACGAACAAGCGAATTGAGATTTCTTCCACATGACGATAAACTGAAACAGAAACAGTAAGTCTGGGTAAATGGGGAAAAAGAAACCAGAAATGTGTAAATATTATTAGGACAGATGGATTGGAGGTGATGGCAGAGAACAGAAGACTCTTTTATATGGGCTCCCGGCTCCAAAAAAATACGTGAGAGAGGACCGGAAACGGAACGGAAAGACAAACAAGGGGTGGTCAAACAAGCGACGCGAAGTGACGTGGAATCGGAGAGAATGTTCACACTTTGAGGAAGAGTAACTGTTTAGGAGTACTGTATTCTACAGATGGATTCTGGAACTTGGCTAGACAAGAGGAAACTTCCATTTTATAGTAGATTTAGGGATCAAAAAGTGTCATGAGACGGTTTCTGATCAGTCTGATATTGACAGTAAACAGTGCATAGTACACAACACGTGAAATTGAAACTGATACAAGGGGAGGTCGAGAATCTTCGAATCCTTGACAACAACAAGAGTGTGCAAATAGTAACACGTTAGTCATACAGTTCTCTGATTCCAATCTTTATTGACTCTCAAAACCTTCAAAAACACTGATACGGTGGCATGGGAACAAGCTGATTGTTGACGAGAATATGGGAATGAGCAGCCGGAGGAGGAGGGACTGCAGGTGGATTGTAGAGGTATGTGGGGTAGTCGAGGATGCTCTTCATGTATGGGAAAGTGGGCTGAGGGGTGAACATGGTAGGCATCTGGACAGGGACTGGGGCCAGGGTGGGGACTAGAGTTGATCTATAATCAACCAGGGAATGATCAGGAGGACACGTGGCAATTGGAGCGGAGAGATGGATGTCTCTGGGAGGAAGAGGACGGGGATGAGCTGGGGGAGGAGGGGGCAGAGACAGTTCTGCTTTCGGAACTTTTGGACGGACTGGAGTGGGGATCACGGGGGCAAGGGTAGCAGAGATGGTGGCTTGGGGAATGACTTCCGAGCTGTGGATCAGCTTGAGAAGGGCTTCGATGTAGTTGATGGCGGCGTTGAGGATACGCAGTTTGCTGACACGTTTGGTGAATTGACGGAGGCTCGGAAGGTGTTGTTTCAGGACGAGGAAGGCCTGGAAGGTGTAATTATAAGTATGCGGAGGCTTGCACCCGCTCAGCAACTAAACGCTTTTATGGTGCCTGAAGTACCCAAAGCAACATATGATTTTATATCTACATAACCTGAATCTTTGCAGGCCCATGGACCAGACTCCTGTTCCTGTTAGCAGGTGTCCTTGGCTTCTTCAGAGTCTTCAGATTCTTCAGATGCACGGTCACCTGCCCGTTACCTCATCAATTCCGTTAAAACGAATTTCACGCCTATCAATCTACGGATAAAATCTAAGGTTACTGAGTAAAAGGAAGATAAGATCTGACCTGGTTGACAGTATGCACTCGTGTTCGTTCTCTCGCATTCCTCTTCGCGACCACCATCGGCATCCTCTAGAGTCTCGTGGCAAATTGTGGGGTTTCGAGGAGCACGACTACTTCGTTTTCTCTTGTTGACGATGGAATTCGTGGAGCAGCAGCCTCGACGACGACGGGCGGCTCTTGTTCATCTGCCATTTGTGCCGTTTTCCCGACGATTTCACCTGTTTCGCCGACTTGGCTAATTGAATAACGGATGAGGTGGCGGATTACGGTAATTGGGGATAGGGAGAACAAGCGGATTATTACGTCATTTATTGGAAAAACAATAATTATTAGGTTCAGAAAAAAGGAAGAAAGATATGAATAATGGGGAGGAGAAGGGAGAAAAAGGAGCAAAGGAAATGAAAAAGACCCGTGGAAGAGAAGTATTCAGTAACTAACAATAACTGGGAACAGGGAGAAAGTGAAGAGATTAGAAGAACAGGATAACTAGGGAAATGAAGGAAATCAGGAGAGATGACAGACGGACCGAAATGTTCTCTTCTGGCTTCTTTGCCATCATCCATCCTTCCGTTCCCTCTTCCATCACGTATTCTTCGGCATCTGAAAGAAGAATTGGTTAGTCGATTTAGTCATCTTTATAGATTTTCTAACATTTTCACAAGAGGGACAATCTAGATTTACAGTCCCTCTCACAGCCGTCTCTCCCCCAATTGAAGATTTTTTAACATTTTCCGTTCCCCTCTATTATGGTAGACGATACACCCTCGTTTATTGCCCCTGTTACGGCCCTCCATTTATAGATTTTCAAACATTTTTTGCACAGACCCGGCTTTTGACACTATGAATACTTATCCAGATGTTAAATTCAGGCAATGAAGCCTGCAACTTCAACAGCAACCCCTTTTCAACACTCACCCTCCAACTTCTTCTCCTTCTGTGCTTCGTCTTCCATCTTCTTTCCGTTCTCATCCCAATATTCGTCTTCCTCTCTGAAACCATCGCCATAATGTTTCTCAGTCTCATCTGTAACTCACATCGGATGCTCCTTGATAGTCTCCTCGACTGCCTTATCAAACACATGCTTGATCGAGTCCACCAACTTCTCGTCTTCCTTCCTCAACGGTTCCTCATCTCCCTCCTCCATCTCGTCCTTCTCCATCTCCATATCACTTCCATCATCCATTTCAGTAGTCGTCTTCACCTCTGCCTTCATTGTCGTCTCTTCCATCTTCTCATCTCTTCCTGTTTCATACCCCTCATCGTACTCATCCTCCTTCTCAGCAACCTGTGGATAGTCATCCTCTCCATCATATTCGAACTGCTCATTTGCCGTTTTCTCCGTCATCTGCTTCTCCATCTCCTGTCTGCGTTTCTCCTCTTCTCTAACTCTTGTCTCTTCAGCTTGAGCAGCAGCCAATCGACGGTTTTCATCCTAGAAATACACTGATTACTGTGGATTCTGGAACTAAGAAATACCTCTCTCCGTCTCTCTTCCTGTTGTGCTCTCTCTGCTTCATACTGTCTCCGTCTCTCATCATCACGAGTTCTCTGTTCCTGAATTCGTCGTTCTCCTTCAATTCGTGCCTGTTCCCGCCGAGCAGTCTCCTGAAAGAACTTCTTCTAATATCTCCTCAGATCCCCTATAAATCTTCGCACCCTCCACACCTCCCTGTCAACCGTCTAATTTGCCCCATTCCGTCGCCACTCGGAACCTTTGATCCACCACTTCCTCCCCCATCAAAATGCGCCTCCCGTTTGGTGGAATGTGTTCAAAACAAGTGTCTCGCCCCTTGGCCCCCGGATCAGACGACTCCAGTCCAACACGACAACTGTTCACTTTTTGCTTTGCTCACCTCTCTCCAATACTGTTCGTGCTGTTGTCTTCGTCTCTCCTCATCCGAAACTCTCTCCCGATCTTCTTTTTCTTTCCGAGTCCTCTCCGCAACTTGTCTTTCGTACTCTCTCTTCCTCTCCTCGTCGCGTCGTCGAGCTTCTTCTCGGTCGGCGTCGGAGGGTTCTGGAAAAAAACGAAAATGAAAAAATGATTGGTATGTGGGATCATTGAGGAATTGGTTGATGGGTTGATGGATTGATAACATGGAAAAGCGAAGAAAACGAAAATAACACTAACGGGGCTGTTGAACATTCTTGGGATGAGTGGGCTGTGGAGCAAGTGTAGTCGTCGCTGCGAGATCTTCGGAGCTGGGAACTGAAATTTTTCGACTTGTTACCTTGTCATAACAATCTTTGATACCTTTAATCTGACACCGATCCCCGGTGTACACTCCCAGAAGACAGATACACGAATGAATGTCGGGACGGTCGAGATCGAATACACACATTCCGCCGTTCTCGCACCTAGAAACATCCCAATTATCTCTGTCAATCAGACTCCAATTATGCAGTTTATACCTGATCCGACATGAAGACTGCGGAGAGACAAGACTCTGGCCCCCGCAATTGATGCCGACGTAGAAGGCGGACATTAGGAGCAGTAATAGTATCCGGTGTTGCATTCTGGAATTCAGAAGAATGGAATTGGAGGAAAGAGAAGTACAAGTTTAGAGATTAGCCAATCACGGTTCAATGAATTAGGGGATCTTCTTTGGATGTCGCAAGTGACATCCTTATAGAGTGAAACCAAGAGGGACCAATTAGGAAATTGATAGTTTATGGGATATTTGGACATCAGTTTTTGAGAGAGATTTGAAATTGCAATAGACTTTATTTGGCGAAAAAGGCAATGTCTAAACAAAAGTTTGGAGTTTCAACCTATCTCCGGTGTAGTTACTGTAAAACTGAACTTGTTCGAGTTCGGAACAAAGGAATGAAAAAAACTGCTCTTTTCAACTTCAAAAGCAAAATAAGGTTTCGAGAAGAGTAAAGGGGATGTGGTTACGGTATGCAGCAGAAGACTCGAAAAGTCAACGAGAACTGCGTAAAGCGCAAAAACGTGAAAGTACAAAATGGTTATCACCTTCTAGTACAACTAATTTGAAAAACTCTCTCGGGAGCCTGCCGTCTCGAGCACTTCTGCCTTCACTGAGTGATGAATCAGTTGCGACATGTTGTGAAGAGACAGCGATTCGCTCCCGTTTCCCCGCACTAAAACACGCAAAATGAGCCATTGGACGTGTGGCAGTCTGCATCTCTTCGTCCCACGAACTCTCTCTCACGGGACTCTCTGAATGACGAAAGGGACGGGACAAGTGGCTCCCGCCGCCGAGCTGCCGAGGAATCTGTCCACTCGTTTTTCTTGTCCGTTTCATAGATACCCAGGTTTTCGTAATACTCGGCACGGGCCATTCGAAATTGAGACGTTTGCAACGGGGGCCGACCCCTTCGGACCCGTTGAGACCTCTTCCGAGACGGCCCCCGACTCTCATAAAACTTGGTACGAACAGGTGCTCTCGACGCGACGACTGACCCGCACGGGCGGTCCGCAAAGTTTTATGGCGAGGTTATGAGCTTCAGATTATATAAGTGTTCACTATTCTTTGAAACTAAAACTTGCTGTTGGTCTCGGGGAAAAGTTAGGTGGCAAAGAATAAAGGGTTCTGAACTGGATTCAACAACACTTGAAGCTTTCAAATTAGGGTTCTAGAATATCAAGAAACGAACTGATAACAATGAAAGAAAACAGAAAGGTTCAGAAAATAATTGAAGATAACATAAGGTTCCAGAATGAATGATTTGTGACGTGGAATCCGGACTTTGTACAATTCTAACTGTACATATTGGATGGCAAATGTGAAAACGGAAAGATTGATCAAATACTCATCACCAGATCTTCCCAGGCTTTGTTTACGATGAAACCGCCCGGGAACAGGTGTCTTCACGGAAGGGCGGACGAAGAGACACGGCTACAGTAAGCTGGATTAGACGGATATGTGTGTGGTTTTGGAGAAAGGCAAACAATTCGAAGCGAAGAGAGAGCCGAAGGGATGGAAGGGTGTAAACGGGACAGGAGGTGCGAAATGTGGCGAGATGATGAAGAAGATCGACGGGAGAGGAAGAGGAGTTTACGAAATTTCTCGCCCCGTTTGACTGTGAAATTGATGCGAATCTGAAGTGGCCAATTGATGAGAGGTGGTCCACTCCGGGGAGGCCTCGTCGGTTGATAACATCGTGGTTTGTGAGCTGCTCCGAGCGAAAGTTTAAAGTGAACAGACCTGTTGGCACGCGGCCAACCAACCTGGGGTCATCTCAATAAGCTGCTTGCCGAGGTGTCCTCCCGGTGCGAAAGGACCGCCCTTTCAACCCGTGTCGAGTAATATTACATCGGTAAACCGGGAGAAGAACAAGACGGATCAGTGAATGAGGTGTGCCCGGGTTGTGTGGACATTGTGATTGCAATTTGATGCGCGCGAAATCAGTGAAGACTCAACTGGCAGACACGAAGCCATGTGTCACGTCCGCGGTTTACAAGCAATTCATTTTCGTTTGCCGAGCAGATATCACAATCAACACTCGACACATAAAACACCCACATTACACAACTCCAGCGGAGGTGCACTTGTTCATCGGCACCGATGTTTTTCAATGTTGTACGATGAAAAGAAAAGAGAAATGGTCAAACGGAATTCTCAAGTTGCGAATGTGGAAACGGAATGATTGGATCTGCCCAGGAATATGTGCATTCCCAGCAGGCAGACACGACTACATCAAGCTGGATCAGACAGATTTCTAAGTATAGAGAATATCTTCGGCGTATTCGTGTGCATTTGTGTTCTTCTCCAATGTATTTTTGTTGTAAAACTCGGAAATTTTTGGTCAAACGTAAATTGCTTTCATTATGGAAGTGTATATAAAAGTCAATTATTCCTTGGTAGAGATCTTGTACCCAAGAATGGCTTCCTCGCCACATGCAGCGACGACTTGAACCTGAAAAATTGAAAGAGTAAATAACAGCTTTCAGTAGACGAATGAACTTACCAAGACGCTTCCTTCGTCCTTCTCGAGAGCCTCACGGATGGAGTTTCCGAGATCTCCCTCCGGCATCTTGAGGTCGTCCTTCAAGTCGCAGGATTCCGGGTCCATGAGCGAGCAGAATCCGTCCTCTTCGATAGACATAAGCTGAAATAAGATAAATGAGAACACATAAAAAATGAAGTGAAACTCACGATGTACTCGCGTCTCTTGACGACTGGGACATCCATGTTGTGAGTCGATGGGCAGATATCTTCGAGCTTCTTGGTGGTGAAGATGTCGATAGCGACCATGTGGACCTTGGCGTGTCCGTGCTTTCCGGTCTTCGAGGTGCTCATCTCGACAATCTAAAAACCAAAAATTGAAAACTTGCGGATAAGATGTTGAACACGTACCTTGCATGGTCTTCCTCTGATCATGACATGCTCGTTCTTGCGAAGAGCAGAGCATTGCTTCGGGAAGGTCGCAGCAGCTCCCGAATCGGCCGAAGCGAATTGCTCCTCATCGTGATGATCGTCGGACATCCTGGAAAACAAAAAATATGAGCACTTATAGCTAGAAACGATGCAAGAGGAACGCGCAGCATCAGATTTAGCAGGAAAATTCAAAAAATTAGGTAAAAATTGACGAAAAAAGAGTGAAAAGCTTGAAATCCGTTGAAAAAATCACGTGTTCCCGCGTAAATCGTTTGGCTCCGTATCACAATGTTAACTGAGTCGCTACGCAGTTAATTCAAATCCGGGTTACTGTAATTTACGATTTACGCGCGAAATCTTTGATGGCACTCATTCGGCGCGGATTTTTCCTTTTTCACTCATTTTTTTTCGTTTCTTCCAGTCGAAAAGCGGTTTTCTCTGTCGAATATGGTTTTTGAAAGTTTCATGCGCAATTTCAAATGGTAATTTCACTATCTTTGTACTTATAGTTTCATTTCTTCAAGGTCTAACTTTTACCGTTGTTCAGGAGCAACTTCTTTCCTCATATCTGCCATCCATCCTCCGAAACCCAGATTTCTGTTCTTCTTTGGAACTCTCATTTTTCCTAAAGTCAAAATAAGTTTATCAATTTATCACGAAAAAGTTAACTTTCTGAAAAAACCGTCCAAAGACGTTCGATGCTTTGTGGTTCTCATTTTTAGCTTTTAAGCCATCAGTATCACAATTTCCTGCAACATTTCATAACATTCCTTTTTTATTTGACATTTTCGAAAACGTTTTCTCTCTTTCCCTTCCTGACTGTCGGTCGCGAAGAACGGAGTGTCAAAGGCGCACGCCTTTTACCCGGTTGGTCTCGCAGCGACCCCCTCCCACCCTCTGGCGGCAAACACCACTATTTAAATCGGTGTCGCACCTTCTTATACTTCTCCTATCGCATTTCGCGCTTCTCCTCCATATTGAAACCTCATTTCTGCAGAACATGGGGACAGTTAACAAGGCCGACAACTACACTCTCGACGACTTCACCAAGCTCGAGAAGATTGGAGAAGGAACCTATGGAGTCGTCTACAAGGGAAGAAACCGCCGAACCAACGCGATGGTGGCCATGAAAAAGATCCGATTGGAAAGCGAAGACGAGGTGAGGCTCTTAGAAACCCCGTATAAACTGAATGCTCATTGTTCAGGGAGTTCCATCGACTGCTGTCAGAGAGATCAGCTTGCTCAAAGAGCTCCAGCACCCGAACGTCGTTGGACTGGAGGCTGTCATCATGCAGGAGAACCGGCTCTACCTCATCTTCGAGTTCTTGTCGTCGGATTTGAAGCGCTACATGGATCAGTTGGGCAAAGATGAGTATTTGTCTCCCGCAACCCTCAAGAGCTACACATTCCAAGTGAGAATTACTGAATAACCATGAAAAACAATCACTGTCCCTTCCAGATCCTTCAAGCCATGTGCTTCTGTCACCAACGCCGTGTTATTCACCGTGATTTGAAGCCCCAAAATCTGTTGGTCGATAACAAGGGATCCATCAAACTCGCCGATTTTGGTCTTGCTAGAGCCATCGGAATCCCAATCCGTGTCTACACGCATGAGGTGACTCTTCCACTCTCTTCCAGTTGACCGTATTGTTCTTCAGGTCGTCACTCTGTGGTACAGAGCTCCCGAGATTCTGATGGGTGCTCAGCGTTATTCGATGGGTGTCGATATGTGGTCGATTGGATGCATCTTCGCCGAGATGGCCACCAAGAGACCATTGTTCCAAGGAGACTCTGAAATTGATGAGCTCTTCCGTATCTTCAGGTTAGGCGCTTCGAAGTCTCTTTGATAATGATCTTCGATATTCAGAGTTCTCGGAACGCCAACTGAGTTGGAGTGGAACGGTGTCGAGTCGCTGCCAGACTACAAGCCAACTTTCCCGAAATGGCGTGAGAATTATCTCAAGGACAAGTTCTACGACAAGAAGACCGGAACATTCATTCTCGACGAAGCCGGTTTCGATCTCCTCGTGGTAAGAAATCCCTTTGTTATCCACGAATTCTATCTAATGTGTCCAGAGTCTCCTGATCTACGATCCATCGTTGCGCATCAGCTCGAAGAAATCACTCGTTCATCCGTACTTCGACGACATCGACACCTCCAAGCTGCCGGCCGGTGACTACCGTGGAGAGCTTCAACTCGAATAACATGGTACCTTCATCCCCCGCCCTTCCCGCAATGCTCCCCGATTGAGCTTTAACCCTATCTCCTTTTATCGTGTATTTTCCGTCTATTCCCCGTCGTCCCCTCCTTCTCACCCCATCCGTTTCTTTTATTTACCAATCCATCTGTACGATGTGTATTTGACCTCAAGTTATTCGTCATTCTCTTTCCGCGTTCTGATGAAAAAAGTCTGCCCGATTCGCGTGTTTCTTGCAATATCCATTTCTCAAAACATGATCGCCGCAGTCATCCCGTTGTTTGTAATCACTCTTTGCAACATTTCTCATGTAAGTCACTAGTTCGTTAGTTGACTAATCGGGGTTTCAGTTAGTTCTAGCAGCATTTTTCTTCCCATCCATAGTCGAATTCCTTGATGATCTTCACTGGGAGTTCACCCATCGTTCCTTGTACATTGAATACGTGGACGATTCACAGAATGACTGGGGAGTGGTGAGAATGCCACTTGGCAGATTCGGAGGAGGATCCCGGTTTTGCAGAAGAACTACATCAAACACTCGGAGCATTCGATTCTGTTCGACAAGGCGGATCAGTACGAGAAGAAGAGCGAACGACCGGACATTGTCAAGTATCACGGAGATGTGGGCAACGACTTTGACGAGTATCTGCGGTTCCGAGAGAATCGAATCATGCTCCAGCAGGCCGATGACGACGGATTACTCATTCGCAAACAGAAGTGAGACCAAAGTGTCTTCGACTCTTCCCCAATACTAATTTCAGCTTCAAAGCCCACATCCACGATCGGTTGGTTGAACAATCGGAGACAAAAAGATTGTCGAGAATCGGTTGAACTCTTTATTTATTACAAATCACAGATGGCTCTTTACTTTTCACATAAACACTTTTGTTCCATGCTGATATCAGAGTACATTTATAGTTAAGATCTGAGATACTTGAGGATGTAGTAGGGAACGACGCCAAGGATGATTCCGAAGAAGACACGGTAGATGTAGGGCTTCCAGGACTTGTCCAACTGGGCAATCACTTCCTTGACTTTCTCGCGCAACTCATCTACGTTTCCGTTGTTGTCGATCACGATCTTGGCTCGCTTCTTCTTTTCTTCTGAAGAAACAAAAAACATTGAAAGTGTTATATGGCAACCAGGCATTACCTATATCCATCTGTGCATGAATTCTCGCCTCGGCATCGGGTCTCGTGATATTGTCTCGACGCATCATTCTCTCCACCTCGTTCTCAAAGTCACACCAAACTACAACTGTTGTTCCGATAAACTTGTCGTATCCACTCTCGAACAGAAGCGGAGCGTCGAAGACAATGTACCTGGAGAATCAGAGCGTTCTAAGGACGATTTCAATGCAAAACTGACTTGGTTCCGGTGAAGAGAAGAGTCAGGAACTGCTTGAACATCTCCCAACGGATAGCCGGATGAGTTATTCCGTTCAGAAGACGCCGTTTCTCGGGATTGTTGAAGATCAGCGAGCCGAGTTTTTCTCTACGAAGCACTCCACCATGCTCATCATCAAAGTACTCGTCACCGAACTCCTTGCGCACACGCTTGTAGGTCGAAGTTCCTGGGACAACCACTGGAAAAAGAGACAGTTAAACATTCAAAGCAATTGCTACAGTATTACCTTGTCTGGCGACTAGATCCGCATCGATAACTGGCACTCCGTGAGCCCGGAACACACTCGAAACAGTGCTCTTGCCAGTGGCAACTCCACCACTCAGTCCGACAACGAGCATTTCGATCTGTAAAGTAAAGTTAAGAAACGGGTGAAGCGGGCTCGCGGCAGCAGCGGAAGGCGTCGGTTGTCATGGGGATTACTCGGCAGATATAATGACAATGTAAAGCGAGTGGAGAGAGGTAATCAGACGGAAGGAGACAGAAAAGAAGGAGGAGGAAAAGCGGCTTAGCGATATTGAAAAGGACACAACTCACCGGGAAGAACCAATCCAACAACGGCATTCTGACACTATTCTGTAGTCTGTGTAGCGAGTTTATCGATAGTCCTGTCATGTCACAAATCACAAAATACTTTAGGAAGAAGTTCTACAAATTGTGTGCAGGTACACAAGACGGATTGATTGAAGAATTCATGAAACGAACATACATAAATACAACCGTAAGAAGTTCCAATTGGAACAAAACAATATACGAAATCTTCAGCTATTCAATCGATTCCTCACGTCGATACACATCTACTTCGACTCCCACTGTGGCTTTCTCTTCTCGGCGAACGCGGTCATTCCCTCCTGAAATACAAATGTATCTTTCTTTGTATCTCTCTTCCGTCTATCTCTTACCTTTCTATCCTTGGTGGCGAACGTGGTGTGGAAGAGGCGTCTCTCAAAGTGGAGTCCTTCTTGGAGAGTCAGTTCGTAGGCCTTGTTGACGGCTTCCTTGGCCATCTGGACAATCAGTGGCGACTGATCAGCGATCTTCTCTCCGAGCTTCACAGCCTCTCCGACGACTTGATCTACTGAGAACACCTTGCTGACGATTCCGTGCTCCTTTGCTTCCTGAGCAGAGACTTGGTTTCCGGTGAGACAGACCTCCATGGCGAAGGACTTTCCGGCAGCACGAGCCCAACGCTGAGTGCCTCCGGCTCCTGGGATGGTTCCGATGTTGATCTCTGGCTGTCCGAAACGAGCCTTCTCTCCAGCGTAGATGATGTCGCACATCATCGCCAACTCGTTTCCTCCTCCGAGAGCATATCCGTTGACGGCGGCGATGACTGGCTTCTTGACTTCGCTGACAGTGGTCCAGTTGGAAAGGAATCCTCCGGAGAAGGTGTCAGAGAACTGGTTGTCGGTCTGAAATGTATTGGATGAGATTCAAAACCTTCTATTCAAATACTTACCATTTCCTTGATGTCAGCTCCAGCAGCAAAGGCTCTCTCGCTTCCGGTGATAACAATGGCTCCCACCGACTTGTCGTTGTCAAGAGCAAGTAGAGCATCGGACAACTCAGTCATTAGCTGAGCGCACAAGGCATTCAGAGCCTTCGGTCTGTTCAGCTTGACAAGGGCGACGTTCTGCTTCTCTCCGACCTTCTCCACTTTGATCATTTCGGGAGCCTTGCTCGAGAAAGCGGCGGCTTGCACTTGGTTCAAGTTGACACACAACTTGGTGTTGCGGACTAACATCGACGAGAAGCGCATCATTTTTGAACTGAAACAAGAAGAAGAATCAGAAGACGTTAGAAACAGGGGAATCGAACAGAAACAGAAACAAACGGGGACGATGAAAGAAGAAAGAAGAGAAACTTATTGACAAGATGGCAGCGGAGAGAAAAGATATGAGAAGAGACGCAGGGAGGGGAAGGGAGCGAACGATAGAGCACACGGAGTGAACTGTGATCAGTGAACTTCGCGGATATCTGAAGATTCAGAATGAAGGGGGTATGAGGTGTACTGGGTTGTGTTCAGAAGATTCTGAAGTTCAATATCTAGAAAACACAGAAACAGAAGAATATCGGCTGAGAAACAAAATTATGATTGTCAAATCAGTGATCAGTGAACTTCTTTAAACAAGAGAGATGGAAATTAGGGAAGCTTCGACCCGTGAAAAGTGAAAATAATTTCATGGATCATGAAAAACTTTTATTTTGAATTTGAATGGCAACATAAATTAAAAATGGTTATTTACATGTCCTTCTCCGATTATGGCTGTGAAGATTTGGCACGTTCCTCGAGTTTCTCTGATCAGAGCTGTCTCTTGACTAGTCGTTCGAACCTCTTCAGCTTATCGATTGATGAAGTTACTGCCTGATCCGACAGTCCATCTGCAGCCATTGATACCACTGCACTGAATGCTTCGGATACAGATGCTGCACTTCCGACAGTTGGGAGAGCTCCTCCGATTCGTGATGTGAGGCTGTTCGAAGGCGGAAGGGGTTCATTTCCAGATACACCCATCTTCTGACGGTAGGCGTGGAGGATAGCAGAATGCTCTTGTCTCTTGATTCCCTTCATCTCCAGCACTTTCTGCATTTCAGCGGCATCTGAAACCGGGAGAAGCTTTGCATACTGCTCCACAAAGTCGTCTACTGTCTCCAAACTGCACATAACCACCTGAAACAATCATCTGTTTAGGGTCAAGATACGTTTTCTGACTGATACCTTCAAAATCATCTCTGCCTTGGTTAGAGCTGCATTCACACTTGCCACGTAGGCAGTTGGAGGCTTTGAGTTGATGACACTGTCGATGGAAGGAACACTCAGAAGGAACGTCTTCAGGGAATGTGTGTCCAGCAGAAGTTGCTCAGCGCCGTGAGTACTGATGGCTCGGCAACGGAACAGAGCTCCGACAAATTTATGAGCCAGCTGGGTTGCAAGTTTCAGACAGAAGTGAGCAAAGTATTTCCGGCGATCGGAGAGCATGTCTCGGATGAGCGGAACTGCTTGACGAAGGTGGGCACGCATCGAACCGATGAACGGGGATTCGTCCCCGACGCAGTCCACGGCACTCCAGCTGAAAATTTGAGATAGGAAAGAAAGCTGTGAATAACAACTTACTTGACTTTACTGATAGACTGAAGAGCAGCGTCACATGTGGATTCGACATCTTGAACAAGGACCAGGAGAGACTGATTGGTGATCGAGTAGAAGGCTTCTGTCTCTTGCGAAATGTCTACTCCTGGAATCCTTTGAGACAACTTCTCTTGTAGTTGAATCGATGTTTCAGCACACCAATCGGCAGTGGCAAGGATGCAGCAGACGAGGAACTGTTGCTCTGGAGTCAGTCTCGGATACGCGACTTCTTCTCTGATAAGGCTGAACAGGTTGGCAGCTCCTGATTGTTGGGAGCCAAGAGACGGAAGGAACGCAATGAGACAGGATGTTGCGTAACCTCGTAGACATACTCGAACCACTCCTATCACGTCTCTTATCAGTGCATCCGGCTCACTGCTCAACTTGCTCGACTCTGTGATAACTTTCTTGAGCAGAAGGAACATGTCGGCTGACGAAGGGAATGGAACTGCATGGGTGGACGACTCTCGGTTAGGCTTCTCTTCTCCTGAACGGATCTTGCTGGCACAAGTGTCGAGGAAGTCATTGAGAGTTTTCTCTTGAGCATGAATAAACACGTCGAGGAACGGATCAAACACACTCCAGATGGCCTTTTCGAAAGACACTCCATCCTTCTCAGGAAACCGTTTTGCGAGAAGAGCCTCGAACATCTTGGTGTGTTGGATGGCGTGTCCTAGTAGCTTCCAATCCAGATCCTGCCTCCTCCTAGTCATCATCCTGTACAGAATATCCCGTGTGACTACACAGAACTCAGTTGTCAGTCGTCGTCCCATGTGCCAATCCGCGGGGAATATTTTGGAAAGTCCAGCCCTTTCGAAGTCGGTCAGTTTCCTCACGAACCACTTGTATCTGTCGTCCACTTTATCCAACCATGCGCCTTCTTCATTGTCTGCGTAGATGATCACGTATTCGCTGAGTTGCTGTTCGATGAACCATTTGGCGAAGTTCTCCTTGACGTTTCCCTCCAGTGCAGCTGCTACTCGACACATATCCGTCACTCGCTCGCTGAGTTGACCCGTCTGAAAAATTATGATGTGAACTGATAAATGGGAAGGGTTGAAACCATCGAACACACCTGGAAGGCCACTTTGAGATCTTTCGCCAGTTGAATCGTTAAACTAGCTTTCAACTTGTCCAATTGCTCTGACAGATTCGCGATCTGTGCAGATTCCTTGTAAGAATCAAACAGCTGCAGAACATTGAGAATGGCGGGAAGCTGTCGGGCAATGGAACTGTAGTCCTTCTTCTCGACCCAAGTTCCCAATGATTCCACGCCGGTCAGCAGAATGTGGAGATGGTGTAAAGTGGTGATCGAAGCAGTCAGATTCCTCTTCGCCACGTCCAATTGTTTGATGTCTCTCGTCATTTCTCGAACAATCTCATCAGAAGATTTCGTCCTCTCCCGTATACTCCCGATGCTCTTTTCCAACTCGACCATCGCATCCTGAGCCACCTTCAACGCCTCTTCTCCCCGCTCACTGACATTCGCATTTGTTTCTACCAAGTAAGCCAACTCATCATCCAGATCGCTGATTTCACTCTCGACTGCGGCAATCACCGAATCCAACTGAGTCAGTGATTGCTCCGTCGGGAACAGTCCGTTTATCTGATCAGTCAGACTCATGTTCGGTTTGCAGTATTCCGTGATGCACATGTCCTCGATTTCATTCATCACCGCGTCCGGCAGTTTCAGCTCACTCGTTGTTGGCTCCTCCATGTTTTGCTTCAAAATTTTGACTTGTTTTGTCTAGAACTTGAAAGCTAAATAGTAAAGATAGTAGAAAAGCGAAGAAACGCAAAAAAAAAGCAGGACCACATATTTCAAAAATAAATAATACTTTCATTATCTCGGTAAGTGAAATGGGATTGAGAATTGAGGCACACACACAAATTGCTAGTAATATGTTGTTCGAAAGGATGAATTATCACACAAGAAGACATACGAGAACCCGGTTATCATGCGGTATAAAGGGGCAATTTCAAGTTAGATGTACATTGGATCGAATCATGCAGTGGGACCGGACCATCCGGAGAAGTACGAAGACCAGGATCCAGCTTGAGCAGTTGCCATGTGCGCTGAAACTGTGGTGATTTGTGTTGCGAAACATATGTTTTGATTGTGAGTTTGTCTTATTTCTGCATCTGCACAGATGATCGCAAGGCGGAAATGTTTTTGTTGTTGGCGGCTGGGCAACGGCCAGTTTGTCAGTTTGCAGACGCAGGCGGCTACATTCTCTCTTTCAGCTCTTTCTCTCTTTTTGTTACTTTTCTCACCTGATGCAGCCTTGAGAATATCGACTTCTTTCGGTGACAAATGCAGAACTCTCTGCAGCACCACAACCAACTGATCTCTTTCCGCCGGCACACTTTCTGGCTTGAGGAATTGGACGAATACATTCTTCAAGTACTCCATATTCTTCTCGTTCGACAACTCCGCCTCCCGTTTCTCCTCTCGTTCCAGTCGTCGAATCTCTTCTTTCAACAATGAATTCTGAAAGATTCCACCTATTTTCTAGTCCCCAATCAGTCTTTTTACCTGTGTAGTGAGTCTTCCATTCGCAGATTCAGCATCACTCAGAAGTTCTGCCACGTGATGATTGGTCTTTTTCAAGTTTTCTAACTGTTCCATCAACGCCTTGAATCTCTCCTCCGACAACTCATCTGATTCCACTCCTGAAACAAACAACTTGTTATAAAATCTGGAAGGTTCTGTACTGACTGTAGTCCTCGCCGAGATCTCCGTAAAGAACATCTTCGAGTGATCGATCCGGCTGAAAAAAACCGGTTTATGGTTAAGAATAGTAAATATTCCGTCACGAAACGTCACATATTGTTTCTTTCATTCAACACGTGGCATCATGTGAATTCCAGACCCACTTTTCTTATTTGATCACAGCTGAGATGTTTTGATCTACTTATTGTTATCAAGCGCGAAGATTCGAATTTCGCACGCTCGATTCCACGCCCGAGTCCGTATAAATAACCGTTTTTCAGGCCATTCATCGCCGCCTAACACTTGTTATTCGTTCCACCCCAACTAACACTCAACTATGGTATGTTTCTCTTCTTTTCTTCTCGTTTAAAATTCTCATGTTCCAGGAATCTTTCACCACTTCGGACCAACTCTACGAGAGCCGTGACTTTGCCAAGGGACTCGACGAGCTGAAGAAGCGTCGCGAAACCGGAGAGCTCACAAGCGAGTTGCTCTGGCGGATGTGCCGTTTCTGTCACGATCTGTCGACGACGATGAGCGGAGAGGAGCGTCGTAAGGTTCTCATCGAGGGACGCGACTACGGACTTCAGGCGATGGAACTCGACCCGTCAAGCTTCCTCGCTGCCAAGTGGGCCGCCATCCTGTTCGGTCTCGTCGTCGATCAACTGTCAACCAAGGAGAAGATCAACGAGGGCGGCAAGCTCAAGGACATGCTCGACAAGGCCCTGGAGCTCGATCCCACCGACTTCGCCCTTCTCCACCTCCGTGCTCGCTTCTCCTTCACCATCGCGAACTTGTCGTGGATCGAAAGAAAGGTAAGACTGAGATATCCCACTTTCATATTCTTCAATTTTCTATTCCAGGCCGCCTCCATGCTCTACAGCGAAGTTCCCAAGGCCACCATCGACGACGCTCTGACCGACTTTGAAGCTGCTTACGCCCAACACGCCGACTGGATCGAGAACATGCTCTTCCTGTCCAAGTGTCTTCTCGCCAAGAAGGACAAGAAGAAGGCGCGTGAGTTGCTGAGCAAGGCTGTCGAGCTGCCGGCCGAGTCGTCGAACGACGAACTTCTCGTCAAGGAGTGCAAAGAGCTGCTCCACAAGTGCTAAATCGATCCCACCCCACCCCCTCATTGTCTTATAATTTAAATTTGAACCAATGAATCTGTATATAGCTCGAAACCGTGTGTCCTGTGATTCTCACCTGCGTTGGCTCATCGTAACATGATACTGAATCCGACGGAGCAACTGCTGGTCTTTGGTAGTGAGCGGGTGGGATCGGGTGCTCTGGCAACTGCATCTGCTGTGGAACGACTGCAGCAACCGCCTTTTGTTGTTGGTGTTGCACAATTTGAATCCGACGGTTCTCTGAATCCACTTTCAACTCCTGAACCTCCTTCTCCAAAGATTGAATCTGATGATTCGCATTCGCCAACTTGCTCTTGAGACTTCCGTTCTCGTTCTCACTGCGCTGTCTCTCGTTCTGCAGCAGATGGTCCACTTTCTCCTTGGCCATCTCCAGATCCTTGATCTTCTGCTCGGCAGTGTCACGGGAAGCTCTCATCAGTCGGAGTTCTTCATCGAGTCGTTGGATAAGTTTCGAAGAACTGGACTTCAGCTCATCAATACTGAAATCACGCAAGTAGTCTATACTCCAGTGGGTTGACTTACGCAGCAATATGATCTCTTTCCATTTCGGCCAAATTGGCATTGGTCGTTTTCAAAGTCTTCTCGAGACTTTCCACTTTGTCACGAGAGGTAGCCAAGTCTCCAACTGTCTTCAAATGTTCCTGTCGCGTCTGATCCACTTGCAGCTCCAACTCAATAATGCTTTCCTTGGCTTTCTCCAGCTCATCAGCGATTTTCCGGCCTTCATCTTCTTGTTTTCCCCGTTTTTCAAGTACAAAATGAGCCTTGTTCTGAAATTTTTCGGATAACGTTGGTATTCATATCAGCTTTCTGTTCTCACCTTAAACTCGGAAAACTCCTTCTCGACAGCCTCCAACTTTGAAGCGCTCTCTTCGTTTTGCGAAACGAGTCTTTCGTTTTCACTCCGCAGCACTTCGACGGCCTCTTCCAGACTGAAATATACCATTATTCGATGTTGAGCAAGTCTATAACACACATTCTGCCACGATTCTCACTCTCGGCCATTTTCCGTGCGAGACCTAACTTCTCGCTGCCCTGTTGGTCCGACAGTTCGCTTATTCTGCATTCCGCCGATCGAAGGCGAGCTTCCAAATCAGTGCTCTTAGCCTTTTCTTCTTGAAGAGATTTCGTGAGTCGAGTATTCTCATCGGTGAGTTTTTCAATAGAAGACTTCGAAGTGCTTGTTTCTTTCCGCATACTGTTCACCGTCAAATCGTTTTCAGTGATAACCTCTTGCGCCTTGACCAGTGCTTCGGTTTTCTCACGGAGGGCTCTGTTCAGCTGATCCACCTTCGACTCCAAGTCCCGCAATTCCAGAGAGAACATGTCGGCACGAGTGGCCTTCTCCTTCCACTCGACTATTTTCTTTTCCAATTCAACCAGAGCTCCACTTTTTGATAGACATTCCGTGCATTCTGTCGGGTTGTTCTGAAATGTAATGCAAACTGAAAAAGGCAATCGGTCAAGAACTGTTACCTCTACTTTTTGAGCAGCATCAGACGTCAGCTTCTCGTTGACCGCCTTCAGATTCTCGGACTCTCTCTTCAGCTGCTCTACCTCACCCATTTTCGATTTCTAAAAACAGGTTCTTTACTAGAACTTTCAGAACGAAGGCGACTCACCAACTTCTCCATGAGTGCGCTCTGATTCTTCTTCATCTCTGCCAAATGAGCAACTTGCTTCTTGGCAAACTTTACCAAGTCTTCTTTTGGAAGACTGTCCAGCTGAAATTACAATTAGCTTAATAGAAAGTTTATTCTTCAGCTTCTCACCTTATTACCTCCACCGCCCGCCGCTCCAGGAGGAGGAACTGGCGATTTTGAGGATTCTGGAGCGGACATCCTGCAATTCAATGTTTCAGAGCTTCACAAAAATGACAATTGTAGTAATTTCAGGATGTAAAAGTCTATAAAAATCCAGAAAAACAGAAAAATTCGTGGAGAAATCGTTGCCACGCATGGTGGCCGAACACACGGGGACTAGCGGATTCCTCTTCCACGGCCATTTTTAACGAAGGTTTTTTTTGGAAAAATCAACGAAAATATCGCCAATTTGGTCTTTTTTCCTTATTTTCAATCGATTTTCCTCTGCTTTCTTGATTATTTTTGTTAATTATAATGCTCCAGTGCATTGTATTCCTTCGATAACATGTGTCGATCTGTGGCGCTCTCCCTGTGTCTTGAGAACAATCACCATCCTCGTCCAGTTTTCCTCTGCCGCGTATCGGTTTTCAGCCGATTTGATGTGTCTTCTCGCACACGTCGTGCCTTCGTATTGACGCATTGTTCTATTCCCGACGGTTAATCAGATTTGCTTATTGTTAGGTTTCCTTCCTACTGTTCGTCGATGTTTCTCCGTTTTCGGTTGAACCTTCCTAGATCCTATAGAACTTTTCTCAAATCCATTTCATATCTGTTATGTTTAAGAGGCTTTATTCCGTGTCAATTTGTTCATTTGTCAACTTAGATTCTGTTCTCTCCCCACTAACCCCTTATCCAGCATATAGTAATAACTTCCTACATTGAAGGGTCTCCGAACTTTCTTCGGCTTGCGGCTCAATCTTAGAACCAAATGAAGTTCTCGTTTTCTAACATGCTAGTGACTTAGGCAGAATAGATTTCATTATTCTGCTTACTAGGGGTCTCTTTCTTTTACAAGTTTTTGATTAAATCTCAAAAGGTCTACTTTTCCGTCCCTCCCGCTTTGTCAGAAGTTATCTGTGCCATCAAATTCACTATTGCGTCTCTGAGTTTCACTGTGAAAGTCAAGACGGTTTAGCCAGAACTAACTAAGTCCGAAGTTTGTGAACTACCTCTTATCAGTTCGCTGAGCTTAGTTCCAGTCGCGCACTATTTGAGATTTATTTTCGTTTACTTCGAAGCATGTGCTTACTCACGTCGACTTCTCGTACTTCTGCGTCAGCTTCCACTAAAGTGCTCCTCCCGACTGCGAGCAGCTGATATCTCGCGCCGCCCGGTAAGGGACTCATGACAACGAGTCGGATTGTCTAGGCAACGAGGGTGAAGTCTTCAATTGGATGTGTGTGACCCTTTATGAAGCATCCGTCCTAGGCACTCTCTTGATGTGAATAAGAGTTTGGGCGAGCTCGCGCTGAAATCTGCTTTTGCGATGTCAGCTGTCTAAACTCCTCGTTTACTACCCTATCTGAATCTCCATACTCGAAAACCTAACCTGCCGCATCGCCTTGGTCGTTTTCCTTTCTGCTCTGCGCGAATAACTCATTCCGATATTCATCTCTACCATATCCGTGAATTACGGTATTTTCGGGTCGCGGACCACACCTCCGATACCAGAGATAAGAAAGGGAGAGGGTAGAAACGGACGGAACGCCGGCGCTGAGCAGTAGTAGAGGGACGCATAGCGAAAGAGTGTGAAACGGAGGCCCCGCCCCTTCTCGGCCACACTATTACAATCTTGAGGACAGCAGCACGGCGTCGTCGTCGTCCGGATTCACAGTTACCGACGTCGACGGCTTCAGGAGTTCGGTGAGAGACCGGGAACAACCGGCCGGCCACCCTGCGACACCCTGTCGCCCCGCCTCCCGCTTGGTGATATCGACAGTCGGGCGGAGGGCCGTCGCCCCGCCTCCTCGCACTTTTTGAACTGCCGCTCTTCCGTCCTCCTCAGTTTTTTCGCTTCTCCGGCTGTTTCCTGCAAATTCCTTCCATGAACAGGTATTTTCGATCATTCTCTATCCATTGAAGCCGCATTCGATTCATGTTTCCTACATACGGGCTCACAATTTGCAGCTAAACTTGGTTAATCGTGATTATCGATTTTTTTCAACATTTTATTTTTTTAATTTTCATCCTCTTCATGATTGTAAGATCTTTGCATTCCTCATTGTTTCATGCCGGTTACGAATTTTTCCGACTCCCAGTTTTTTTTCTACATCTGTTTACATTTTGAAACTCGCTGTTTTCTCCCACTGGGCGCCATTCGCCAGCCGTTCACGCTGTGGTTCTCTTCTTCACATATGTTGTTCTCCATGTTATTTTCTACTTGTTCATCCCCGAAAATCTTGTAAAAATCTTAATTTGAGTCATGGAGGTGACTGCAACCGAAGCGCGTTCGCTGCTCGTGTTTCTTTGTCCGCGTGCGTGTCGCGAGCGGTTAGTGTACTACCGTACCCCCGCAGTCGCGGCTTTCGTGGCGAGACTCAGGCCAGGGGACACTTGCCGTCGGCGTCTGACGCTCGCACACACTGCATCGTGGGTGGTTTGCTCGTGCCGTCTGTGGTCTCTCCACTCGTGAACGATATTTAACGGAACACCGTTCTGCGCATCTCACGTTCACTCGCTCTTTGCGTGTCACGTGGGAAACGGTTTTCAGATATATTACCTGGAAAATGGTCGGAAACCATATTAGGGACCACTATCAGCTCTCAGAAGGTAGTCGCATGCAAGTTTGGTATCAGGATGACTCATAGCTCTCAACTTCCAAAAAATCGATAATGTGACCGTGGACCATGGGGATCCATGATTCTGATGGTCCCTACGGTTTTGAGTCGTATGAGTACTTTTAGTCACAGTACAGTAACCTTGACAACTAGGGACCCTTCAAGTTCCTAGAAACCCCATGTTTGTGGTCACTCGAAGTGGCAATTCCACAAGTGACCCTTCGGGCTCATTATGACTCATCTGGTCATCTCTGACTCATTCCACTGTTCTTTTTATGGGGTCCGAACTTCCAATTGGTCACTGACACCACCTGTTCGAAGTTCTCAGAAAATAGTAACTTCCACAGTTCATCCGTCCGGAAAACGGAGAATCATAGTCTTTCCGGGATTCTGTAGCTACAGTAACCCTGAAGACATCTACTCTTTACCCGAATCATTCGTTTTCTCACTTTCTGAGTCCCTCCATTCCCTGCAAAGAACAGTGCACCTGAACCTAAAAAAGTGCACATCGCCTCGTTCGTTCTATTGATTTTCCGTTTTCTCTCGCCTCCCGCACTCTCCCCCTCCTCGACGCTCTTCACTCTCCTTTCTTTCTCTGACTCTCTTCATTTGATACGCTCCTCTTCTCTTGACGTTCTCTTTCGCCACCCGTCTCGTTTATTAATATCAATCATTATTGTTTTTATTTTCCAGAAAACAAACTTCTATATCTGGTGATTTCTGTTACTAACCAAATCACGCGGAGACTCTAATGCAGTAGTGGTTTGCCTCGAATCGAAGCCACTACACACGTACCGCGGCTATCCAGAAGTAGAAAAAGAGCCGATTGGTTCATAAGAATCTTTTTGTGAAATATATATTTATACTAATTGATGGATGAGCCACCATCAAAAAAATCTCGCGCCGAGAGCGGTAAGTGTTTGAGAAGCTCCGATCAATCTCATATTCCCCTCTTTTCAGAGTACGATTCGGGTCTCGAAGCGCTGAATGATCTCGAGAAGCTTGAGCCACTCCCGACGTCGACCAAAGATGCAGATCAAGACAATCCGAGTACGTCGGCCGGAGGATCGGGCGGTCCTTCCGGTTCGATGCAACAGCAACCACCACCACCGCAAGGAACTCCACAACCAGCACCACCGACGTCGGGTGGATTCAATCTACAGCCGGGACAGCCAGGAGTACAACCACAGCAACAACAGACCACGGCAGGGGGCGCCAGTGGTTCTGTGTTGCAGGAACTACTGATGCACCCGCAGCAGAACAACAATTCACCTCGACCTCAAGGATATCCTCCAGGGCAGCAGAACGCATTCAACAGGAGTCCAATGCACAACGGAACGCCGAACATGATGTCTCCGCCAAGTATGGGAGGTCGAGTACCCGGACCGAGTCCAGGAGTTCCACAACAACCAGGTCAGGGACCGATGCGGCCTGGTCAGCCGGGCATGTATCCACCTGGAGAACAGCAGATGATGATGGGAGCACAAGGACAACAGTTCCCGGGAATGATGCATCGGTATCCACAGTATGCTCAACAAGGTCCCGGACATCAAGGCATTCCACCACCCGGATATCCAGGTGCCGGTCGGGGCGGACCGACTCCAGGACAACCGATGGGACGCGGAGCCATGATGAATGGAGCAATGGCAAGGAATGGACCAATGCCACAACAAGGAAGACCTGGAATGCCGAATCAACCACAAATGATGGGAAGGATGATGGATCAGAACGCGTTCATGCAGCAGCATGGACAGTACCCTGGACAAAGGCCGGATCAGTTTATGCATCAGTATGCTCGCGGTCCCAATCCTGGTTATCCACAAATGATGCATCAACAGGTTAGTACTCATCTCGATTTGTTATAATATGATCTTTTTTCCAGATGATGATGGATCCGAACGGACGGCCTACTAACCCAATGATGATGATGAACAACGGAGCACATCCAGGAATGCCTCACGCGCAACCGAACGGCCAAGTTACTCCAGCACAAGCCGCCGCACAACACGCCGCAGCAGCACAGCAGGCAGCTCAACAACATCAACAACAGGCACAAGCTCAAGCTCAAGCTGCTCAGCAGCAAAGAGAACAAGAAGCCGCCGCGGCTGCTGCTCAGAGGAACGGCGCCGGAAGATCCACGCCGGGTTCCAACATGCTCGCAACTCATCAGGATCCCGAGAAACGGAAGCTGATACAGCAGCAGCTGGTTCTGTTGCTGCACGCTCACAAGTGTTCGCAGCGGGAAAAGGTAAGCTAGAGTTGGCGAGCGGTACATTCTCACAAAATTAGCGGTGCTTCCAGGAAAACAAGGACTACCAGGCGAAGAATCTGCCACTGCCACACGCTCCTTGCACTCTGCCCCACTGCTCCACCATGAAGGACGTGCTCAATCACATGACCAGCTGCAACGTCGGTCGCTCGTGTCCCTGTAAGTTCATTCTCTATCGTTCTGCTTCTCGTTATCGTGATTTTGTATTCTGTAAGAGTTTCGAACATTTCCGTTAGACGAAGCGCCTCTCCCCCCTATTCGCTTCACTTGAGTGTGTTTGAAACCTCTTTCAGCTGAAACCAATCAATCAAAAAAATGTTCAGTTGCCCATTGTGCGTCGTCTCGACAAATAATAGCCCACTGGAAGAACTGTGCTCGGGAAGACTGTCCGGTGTGTAAGCCACTGAAGAAGATCCAAGACACCCCACTTCAGTTCACTTGTAAGTTTCACAGTCTACAGTTGTCTTATTGTTGATCAGCTTTCCTTTCAGTACCAGACCTAGCCAATCTAATCGGAGTGAATGGGAGTTCCAACGGAAGTGCAGAAGGAGATGGCATGTCACATTTCGGTTCTCCCGCCATGCGAACTGGGAACATTGCAAGTTCTCTGTTCGAAGGATTCAATGGAGATCCGTACCGTCAAGTCAACAACTCGAACCGTGGTGGTCAGCGACAACAGGGAGGAGGAAACGACATTCCCAACTTGCCGCCACCGGACATGCCAGATTGCACCAAGGAATGGCACCATCAAGTTACCAAAGATCTCAGAAACCATCTTGTCGGCAAACTTGTCAAGGCTATCTTCCCAGAGCCGGATCCGAATGCGATGAACGACAACCGTCTGAAAGATTTGATAGCGTATGCTAGGAAAGTCGAGAAGGAAATGTTCGAGTCGGCCAACGATCGGGAAGAGTACTACCATTTGCTCGCTGAGAAGATCTACAAGATTCAGAAGGAGTTGCAAGAGAAGAAGAACTCGAGACTGAGTCAAGGCGTTGCTCCACATGATCGTGAGTTTCAGTCTCAGCTACAATTTAAATCATCCGTGTTCAGTTTCAGCATACAACAACATCCCACCGTCCAATGAGTTGGCTCAAATGCTAGGAGTTGAAGGAGCGAGTCGCAATGATGTGCACATGGAAGGAAGCAGTATGGCTGCTGCTCCAGCACAGCACGGCAACCAACAGTGGGGAGGTGCTCCGATGCCGAACCAACAGCAAATGCATCCGAACGGACAGGTTCCCCCTCTCAGCAATGGATCAATGTTCCCGACGAGTGGGAACAGCACGCCAAACATCGCAGCCAGTGGTACTCTTCAGCCGAAGCCGGAACCGATGGATGACACTGACTCGTTGAGCTCCCGACCCGCAACTGCCGTTGGATTCGGAGGTTCGAGCAGTTCATCGACCCCAGCTCCTCAACTGAATGGAATCATTGTGAAGAAGGAGGAAGAGTCGGACGATCTGTCTAATCATCCGCCAGAGTCAAGTTCGTCCTCCAAGTCTCCAGTCGAGAAGAAGGACGTCGCCCAAATTGCGAAGAGGGAACCAACACCACCTCCAACCGAGGACTCTGTCTTTACCCAAGCCGAACTTGTGAAGTTCCTGATGCCCGTTTGGGAGAAGCTTGACAAGTCGGAAGATGCTGCCCCATTCAAGTATCCAGTAGATGCTCAGTTGCTCAACATCCCCGATTACCATCAAATCATCAAGCACCCAATGGATCTTGAAACGATCAACAACAAGTTGAACTCGGGCAAGTACCAAAACGCTGGACAGTTCTGTGACGACATGTGGCTGATGTTCGACAACGCGTGGCTCTACAACCGCAAGAACAGCAAGGTGTACAAGTACGGAGTGAAGCTGTCCGAGCTGTTCGTCCTTGAGATGGATCAAGTCATGAAGGCCATGGGATACTGCTGTGCCAAGAAGCTCGCCTTCACCCCACTATCACTCTTCTGTTATGGAGCTGCGATGTGCACGATAGCCAGAGAGCAACAGTACTGGGTGTTTGAGACGAGTTCGACCCAGTTCAACGTCACGGTCACGGAGCGGTACACCTACTGTCAAAAGTGTTTCGACGCACTTCCACCGGAGGGAATATCACTTTCTGAGAACCCGAACGATCGTACGAACATGGCACCGAAGGAGAAGTTCATTGAGCAGAAGAACAGTGTGATCGATTACGAACCGTTTGAGCGATGCAAGTATTGTATGCGCAAATGGCATCGTATCTGTGCACTCCACGAGAAGAAGGTCTATCCGGAAGGGTTCATATGCGAGTGCTGTCGAGCGACGAAGAAATATCCGAAGCCGGAGAACAAGTACTTGGCGAGCAAGCTGCCACACAACAAACTGTCGACATTCCTCGAGGATCGTGTGAACACATTCATCAAGAAGTCATTGCAAGCCGAAGCGCACAAGTATCCAGTCATCATCCGTACGCTCTGTGTGCAGGACAAGGAGGCAGAGGTGAAGCCACAGATGAAGACGAAGTACGTGGAAGGAAACCAGTTCCCCGAGAAGTTCCCTTACCGGACCAAGGCTGTCTTCGCTTTCGAAATCATCGACGGAGTTGAAGTTTGCTTCTTCGGTCTCCATGTCCAAGAGTACGGCAGTGAATGTCCAGCTCCGAATGCCAGACGTGTCTACATCGCCTATCTTGACTCGGTTCACTTCTTCCAACCTCGAGAACTGAGAACTGACGTCTACCACGAGATCCTGCTCGGTTACCTCGACTACGCCAAGATGCTCGGATACACGATGGCACATATATGGGCGTGTCCACCATCTGAAGGAGACGACTACATCTTCCATTGCCATCCGCCAGAGCAGAAGATCCCGAAGCCGAAACGTCTGCAAGACTGGTATAAGAAGATGCTCGAGAAGGGAGTCCAGGAGGGAACTGTCGTTGAGTTCAAGGACATCTACAAGCAGGCTCGCGATGACAATCTGACTTCTCCAACTCAGTTGCCGTACTTCGAAGGAGACTTCTGGCCAAACGTCATTGAAGATTGCATACGAGAAGCTTCGAACGAGGAGGCTCAACGAAAGGTGAAGGAAGATGACGATGACGGAGATGATGATGGAGGACTCGGAGGAAGTGGAGATGCTGGAAAGAAGAAGAGCTCGAAGAACAAGAAGAGCAGTCTGAAGAAGAACGCCAAGATGAACAAGAAGAAGGCCGGAAGCTTGACTGGAAACGAAATCGCTGACAAGCTGTACTCGCAGTTCGAGAAGCACAAGGAAGTCTTCTTCACTATCCGTCTCGTGACTCTGCAAGCCGAAGCAGGAGTGTTGGCTAACCCGATCAACGACCCGGACAGTCTGATGCCTTCGGATATGATGGATGGTCGTGACATCTTCTTGACCAAAGCCAGAGAAGAGCACTGGGAGTTCTCGTCACTTCGTAGAGCCAAGTACTCGACACTCTGCCTCGCCTTCGCTCTTCATGAAACCGATTCGAAGGGAATGGAGTACACATGCAACAAGTGTAATGCACCGGCTAAGTGGCACTGTGGAACCTGCGAAGACTTCGATCTCTGCAACAACTGCCAGCCGAACGTCGAACATCCTCACAAGTTGGAGCCCATCAAGTCTCTGATTGCTGACAACAGTGAAGCTTCCGGAGGAGGAACTCGTTACGAGAGCATCCAGAGATGCATCGCATCCCTGGTGCACGCTTGCCAATGCCGTGATGCCAACTGTCGTCGTCTGTCGTGTCACAAGATGAAACGCGTCGTGCAACACACGAAGCTGTGCAAGAAGAGAATCAGTGGAACGTGTCCGGTTTGCAAGCAGCTCATCGCTCTTTGCTGTTATCATGCGAAGCACTGTTCTCGTGACTCGTGCTCCGTGCCGTTCTGCATGAACATCCGACAGAAGCTTGCCGAGCAGAAGCGTTCGCACCAACGCAGAGCCGATATGATGATGAGAAGAAGAATGGAAGGACTCCAGTCGGCTGCTGGAGGTGCTCCGCCACCACCAAGTGCCGTCACCAACGGATCTCACAATGCGCCGACACCACCGGTGAGTGCTGGAGGACCAGGATCATCTGGAGCTGGATCAGGACCACCGTCGAATGCGGCAGCAGTCAAAGGAGGCGGTGTGGGAGCGCAGATGCAGAACCACCAGCAAGGAAGTCACATGGGTGGACCGATGAGCGCCGGCATGAGCCATCCGATGAACTTTGGTGGAATGCAAGGAGGTCCTGGCGGTTCGAATGGACAGCTTCCATCACTGAACCAGTCGATGGGTCCGAATCAAGGAAGACCGATGAATGGACCCGGATTCGGTCAACCAGGAATGCAGCCGGGAATGCAGAGGCCGGGTGTGCCACCCCAACAAGGACAAATCGGACTCGGAATGAACATTCCTCCATCTCACCCCGGAATGCCATCACGGCCCGGAATGCCTCAAGTACCAAATGGGCCCGGACAAAGGTAACTTGTGTGCTACAGAATACCAGCACAATTATAATTTTCAGACCGCCTGGACAAGAACAGTACATGAACGCCGCTCAACAGGACAGTACACTGGCTCCTCAGATATCGAAGATCAACACGAGGTTAAAGAACGCGAAGTCTGCTCAAGAACGGGAAAACGTGTTTGCTGATCTGAAGAAGACACCGCATCTGTTCCACGCCTGGCTCAGAGTAAGTGAAGGGCATAACTACCTGGTTTATTTCCCCCGCATCTAGCTTCCCCTACCCTTTTTGAAGTAAGGACGGATCTGATAATTGATCAGCTTCTCTTGGAATGTGCTCCCCTCTTGAGTTCACTCACTCTCTTTTAGTGTTTCTTGTCCGTTCCTCCTTTTGATAATCTTTTCGATGTCCTTGTCTCAACATTCTCGACTGTATAACCCCAATTTGGAATGTCTGATTCCTAGAAAGTCCTCGGCCCTTGTTTCAGTCCCATGTCCACTTATCCATCATTTGGGTCAGCTTTTTCAGCAGAACAATGGCCAGTTACCACCGGGATTCAACACAGGGATGATGCAGATGCAAGGAAACATGCCGATGGGTCAGAACCCGCAACAGCAACAGCAGCAGCACATGGCCCAACAACAAGCGATGCGTGGTGGTAACTTCCCGATCAATCCAAACGGGAATCAGCCACGTGGTCCCGGCGGACAGTTCGCTTCGATGAATCCTTCGATGCAACCACAGCAATGGCCGCAACAACAACGGCAGCATGGCATGCCACAAAATGCGATGCAGTACAGCCAGGTTGGTTTCGGGTCAGGGAGTTCTTTGTGTTTCGCGCCTATTTCATGTGGAGTTTGACGCTTTTCGGTTTCGAATTCAGTGGTTTTCTGTGTTTTTCAAACTCTATCAATCTAAAAAAAACACTCAACTCGGCGATGTTTTGTTTTAGCATTTCATAACCTCGTTCTTGGAAATAACCAACCAAAACCATTTTTTGTGCCTGCTTATTTATGCGTTGAATCTCGAAACCTGAATGCAGAAACGGAAAGAATTGAGATGAATAAATTCAAAATATCTAACTAAAGATTATTTTTCAGTTCCAAAACCGACAGCAAATGATGATGATGCAGCAACAACAACCACAACCGCACCCGTCGAATGCTGGTGGCCAGTAGTCGGATCCCCGTTCCATGTTCTCTTCCTCCACATCCATAACCGTGTTTCTCTCTTCCTGTTCTTTTTTTCTCTTCCATCTCATCTCCTCCCTTACGTGTACTTTCTGCCACTTGTCAACCATCTCGTATGATTCTTGTCACACATGTTCTCCCTATCTGCGATATCTGATCCCCATTGCCCGATCGAAGCGAAGCTTTCATCCCCTTCTTCATGATGCATCCTCCCCGTAATTACCTCCCAAAACACGTGTAAACCCATCCAAGTCGCTGAACTGTTTCCCTACATTTCTATCATCTGTACAGTCGTCGTCCCGATTAATCCCACACACACTACGGGCATTATGTCTAGCCGCAAATCGTGATGCACACATCAAGTTGTTTTAATCTTCCATTCTCCACTCCCCTTGACCCTCCATCTTGCTCAGTCATACTGGAATCTACGCATTAATTCTCTTCCACCCCCTCCCGATAGGTCATTGTTAAATTGTTATTCTGACTGCGGAACGAGTCGCAATGGTTACCTTGTCGTATCCGGACCCGCCCCCTTTACCATCTGTCCGACCTTCATTGTGACTCCGCCCCTTCCGTCTCTAACCGCCTTAGGAATCGCTCGATGCTCATCTGACTGTTATCCATTTACCCTCCTTTTCCCCCTTTATTTTTTCCTTTGATACATATACGTCTTAGATGTATTATTATTTTCCCCCGTTAACAATTAAAAATTCAGATTTAACCCGTCCACTTTCGTTCTTCCATTTATCGCGCGCAAGTCGCCCAACTCGTCTGACTCTGATCCCTTTTCTGGTGGTCTCTTTCCGTTTCTCCCCAATGTTCCTCTAACGCTGAAAGATGTTATTCAAGAAACGGGTGCCCCCTCGGTCCTCACCGTCCGAGACCATTTCCTCCCGTAAACCTCTCATCATATCGTTCTCTTTCAGTGTAACTTCCCACGGCTGGGTCCATTTATGTACCATAAGTTCACTTTCCCCGGCCCTCCCCATCTCTTCTTTTCCCTATTGCATCCCACTCTCCATTTGTCATTTTCATGTTTCCAAAGTTCTAAAGATAATTAAAATTTGAAATATTGCCCTATGAAAAGTTCTCGTTTGACTTTCCGAAGCGACGAGTTGAATAAACATTAATTCATGAAGTGAATGTGGATATGGAAGTTAGAGTACAAGAATAGGAGAAGAGGGAAGAAGATCACAGTTAGTTCGGGAGCAGAGGGTTCGTAATAAATCAACGGTACAGTGCAGTTACATATTGGGGACACGGGACCCGAAAAGTTTCTTTGTTTTCCAGATTACCAACGCATCGTGAAAAACCAACTCACGCACCCTCCGCGGATCGTTTGCAGGGAAAATCCGTAAAAGATCTGTTGGACTATCGCGAACCGCGAATCTCTCACCGTCTAAACCCGCCTCTCTTCCGCCGAGAGACACTGCAAAACGAGAGAGCGCAGACAGTCAGACACCTCTGCTCCCATATTTTCTTTCCGCACAATTCCGTATTTTCTCTCCTTTTCGCTCCGTTTCTTCCCATTTTTACTTAATTTTATCAATTTTCAGGTAGTCCTCGACGCAGCGAAAGGTTGCATCCATGGTAAGTTATCGAAAACAAAGTTAATCTCGCGATTCTAACCCTTTTTTCGTTGCAGAGAGCCAATGGATCGTCGCAGTTGGAAAAGGAGATCAGCACGACAGACTCAGTCACGACGAGCGACGCTTGGGACAAAATAGGAATAACGAGAGAGGGAGAGAGAGGGGATGCGTGTAACAGAGAGAATGATGACAAATCATCGGTCATTTTTTATTTTGACCTCCAACGGAGAGTTTACAGATTTTTTGGGATCCGTTGGGAGGTCAAAATAAAACATGACCGATGATTTGTCATCATTCTCTCTGTTACACGCATCGCCTCTCTCTCCTTCTCTCGTTATTCCTATTCTGTCCCAAGCGAGCAATGTCCATTTCTAAGCTGCCACTTGTCGTTAAAAGAGAGATAAGTGGTTATTTGAATGTTATAGACATGTAAGTCCCCACCAGCCACTCGAAAGTTTCTAACTCCTCTATTTCCAGACTTCTATTCTCGTTGGTTTCGCCGGAATCCTACAACGGAGCGAGAAAAGTTAAAAGAATCGAGAAATTTCTCTGGTTTTTTGAAGATAGGAACGACTCGAGCATTGAGCTGACCGAAAATGAAGACAAGTTGTATTGGTCGATTCAGTTTCCGGAGCCCGAGAACTTGGCGAAACGACGCGAGGAGATTCTGAAAGGAAAGGAATACTCGACAGTGTTCTCCCCGGCGACAATCAGAGGAGTTCCCATCTTCGTCAGCGAGATGAAGGCCTTCTCGGAGACCTCCAAGTACATCATGGTGGACTATTCGGTGGAAAGCAAGGAGCATCAGTTGACACTCGTCAAGTTGTTCACGGAACACTGCATCGGACTGTTCGGAATCCAGAAGTATGCTGCCTTTTTCAACTCTCCCGTGCCGCCCATTGTCGATTGTTTCATCTTCAACTACACCAAGAAACTGGATAGCATCGAAGTGACAAAAGAAGACGATATGACAGCCGAAGAATTCAAGTTCATTTTCGGAAAGATTGAGTTCTCGGAGGCATGGCTGTTCACTAATTTGCCCAGTGATCACGCCTACTTGGGACCAATGAAGACCGACGAGATCCACATGTCAAATACCGAATGGTTGGCTATGGAAACCATTCTGAACTCCGAAACGAAGTCCATCTTCTCTTTCGAGGACACTCTGACCGATGCCGACTGGAACACTATCATCAAGAAGTGGATGAACGGAGGGCTTCAAGAACTCCAGAAGTTTCATATGAACGTTGCGGAAGACTCGGATCACAAACAAGCTCGAATCCTCGACGGAATCCCGCACATCACATTCAACGAGCACAACAGACCACAATACTACAGGTGAGATAGGTCTCGGGTAGTCTTTTCTAGTGTATTTCTTTTAGAAAACTGCATGAATTTGTCGGATGTGATTGGACAAACGCATGGGACTTCCAGCGAGCTGATGGAACATGGGCGACCCTGTCGATTGAACCAGATAACTTCGGACGGCGTTGCCGCATCGAGTTGTTCGTGTGGCTCAAGAAGTACACTTTGAAATTTTAATTATGAACTGTTTGATTGATTTATTGATTTCCCGGAATAAAACTAGAGTTTTGTAGTGACGATTTTCTATGAAAACAGTAACAAGAGCAGGATTATTATGAGTTTACCGCGGTGTGTCAGTCGTTCTCTGGTCGTCTGCTCGGGCCTCGCTGCAATTCGAGGCGAGAGAGCCATCGAGAGCGTAAAAAACATGCTTTGATCTTCATGAAAACGAAATCTATAAATATCAATGCCAAAATCCATGTTACCAGTAACTTTCCACTCTTCTCCCTTTGCGCCCGCGAATCTCACCGTCTAAACGCCCCTCTCTTCCGCCGAGAGACACTGCAAAACGAGAGAACGCAGACAGTCAGACACCTCTGCTCCCATATTTTCTTTCCGCACAATTCCGCATTTTCTCTCTTTTTCGCTCCGTTTCTTTCCATTTTTACTCAATTTTATCAATTTTCAGGTAGTCCTCGACGCAGCGAAAGGTTGCATCCATGGTAAATTATCAAAAACAAAGTGAATATCGCGATACTAACTCGTTTTCGTTGCAGGGAGCCAATGGATCGTCGCAGTTGGAGAAGGAGATCAGCACGACAGACTCAGTCACGACGAGCAATGAACACTATTATGGGCTGGTGAACGTAAGTTTTTCTATTTTTAGTTGAAAATATATCCTGCGTTCTTTTAATTTCAGTTTGGAAACACGTGCTACTGCAATTCAGTCATCCAAGCGCTCTTCTTCTGCCGGCCGTTTCGCGAGAAGATTCTCAGTTACAAACAGTCTTTGAAGAAATCTGGTGAGTTGTTTCTGCTGTTGTTCAAAATTGTTGTTTTCGAATACATTTCGGCGTTTCAGGAACTTCGAAAGACAACCTCGTGACGTGTCTAGCCGACCTATTTCATAATATAGCCAATCAGAAGCGGAGAGTGGGAACGATCGCTCCGAAGAGGTTCATCACGAAGCTGAAAAAGGAGAATGAACTGTTCGACAACTACATGCAGCAAGATGCCCATGAATTTCTCAACTACCTCCTCAACACAATTTCGGAGACGCTGATTGAGGAGAAAAACGCTGAAAGAGAGAAGGCGTCCCGGCACGGCACAATAAAGAAGGGCAATGTGACAGTGAATCTGGCGGCGGGTTCAGCAGGAACAGCGCCCCGAGACGAGCGTGGCGAGAGGAGCAACACGGTGGAAGGAAACAGTTTCCGGTCGAGGACCGAGACCACCTGGATTCACGAGATTTTCCAAGGCATCCTCACGAATGAGACGAGGTGTCTGAGCTGCGAAACCGTGTCCAGCAAGGATGAGGACTTTCTGGATCTGTCGATCGACGTCGAGCAGAACACGTCGATCACGCACTGCCTCCGAGAGTTCAGTGAGACAGAGACGCTTTGCGGAGACCAGGTTGATCATCTAATTTGAATCACCAAAACTTTATGTTTCAGAAATATTTCTGTGAGACGTGCTCTTCAAAGCAAGAGGCTCAGAAGCGAATGAGAATCAAGAAACCACCACAGCTCTTGGCTCTCCATCTGAAGCGCTTCAAGTACGTCGACGCCCTGAACCGACACACCAAGCTCTCCTACCGAGTCGTTTTCCCCCTCGAGTTGCGACTGTTCAACTTGGTAAATTATTCCAGACATCTTCCATTTCACAAATTTCATTCTCAGAGTGATGACGCTGACAACGGCGACCGGATGTACGACCTTGTGGCGACAGTGGTCCACTGCGGAGCCACTCCCAACCGCGGACACTACATCACTCTCGTGAAGAGCAACTCGTTCTGGCTTGTATTCGATGACGACATTGTTGAGAAGCTGGAAGTGACCTCGATGGAGGAGTTTTCCGGCATGTCCAACGACATCAACAGCACGTTGCCGCCGCAGAACCAGTCGCAGCCGCAGAAGAACTCCGAGTCGGCCTATATCCTGTTCTATCAGGCGAGAAACTACGCGGCGGAGCACCCGGACCACGTGCATCGAAGTCGGAATGGCACAAGCTCATCGGCATAATCATTTTGATAGACCATTCAACATTTTTTATCAGTTTTTCCAGTCCCGCCTAGCGAAAAGGCCTATACTTCCGCCCCTAGATCCGATTTTTCCCAGTTTCCCATCCCGAGACCCTTCCCTGAAACGAGTCATCAACTTTCCGTTTTCTTTTGTTTTCAATTTTCATTTGCTCCACCCACTTTCCATCTTTCCGCATTGATTACCGAATGCGGATTACGGTTCTCTGCAGTATTGCCGCCTATTTCTTTTCCCATTACTATTACTATTATGTAAATATTTCTACCATGTAATCGTTTGTATATTTTATGAATAAATCATTTTCGGACTTAAAGGCACTTTGAATAGATCAAGAATCACATGGGGGTTGATTGCAAAAGGCGAAGGAGAATACCCGAGAAATGATGAGAGACCCGCACTGGTTGCAAGGGAAAAGGCACTGGAAAACAACGGGGAAGGAGGCGGTGGATATCTATGATTTGCAGTAGGGAGTCCAGGAGAAGTCGCAGTGCAGAGACACGTTGATCACTGTGACGGGAGTGCCGGAGAAGTCGAGCAACTTCCGATTGCCGATTATGTAGCGCACGTTTCCGAGTCCAGAGACCTGAAAAGACTCGATAAGTGAGCTAATCTCTCCCGAAGCAACTCACCCGGTCCCGTTTGCTCTTCATCTTTCTCTGCTGCAAATCGCTTTTCTTCGAGTAATCTCTTTTCCGTTTCGGTCCGTGAATGTGTCGGAACGTATTGGAACTGTCTGTCGAGAGACCTGACACTCGAGTCAAGTTCAGTTTGCTGTCACTGAAACAAGATTTTCTTGCGATGAAACACAAAACATAAAACATACACAATCCTGAGATAGAACTCGTCGTCTTCGAGTCCCCATCCCCAGTACTTGTTGGACATTCCGTTCAACGTCCGGAAGTCGGCCATCGTCAGCATCAATATCCCTCCGATGAACTTTGCGTAGTGGTACTTTGGATGGTACTCGGGAGCAGTGATATGTCGAATTGTTCCGATCCCCGGGAAATTATACGGCACTTCGGGATTCAGTGGCAGCAGGTCCACGTCGTTCATGACCATGTAGTCACAACCGAGACGATCTGCTTCGTTCCAGCCGATCTGAAATCGAGGTTTCAGTTTATCGCAGGGATTGAACATTTGAAGGGAAATAACTCACATTGATTAGAGAAGCACGATTGAATCGGAACGAGTCGGTCTGATTAACTATCAGAATATGATGTGATACGTTTTGAGCTAGTAGGAATCTGGAAATTGAAGTTTAGAATTCATGTTATTCAGCAAATGACTCACTTTGACATATGCGGAGCAAACTCGGTGAGCTCTTCGAGCCGATCTCGATACGGAACGATGACGCACAGCTTGTGTTCACTGATCCGAAGAGGTCGAGGATCCCTGGAACATTTTCATTTCTATTTCTAATCCTTTTCCATCTCTCACTCACACGTACTCTGCCATAATATCCAAATCTAGAAGAAGCAGGACTAGAAAGTAACATACTGCCAACGAGATTAATATGATTCCCGAGAGGATTAACCGTGTTTTGAGCTTCATCGCATTTGTCGTTGAGAAGAATGACGGGCTTCTTCTGAAATTCAAAGTGTTTCGGTGGCGGCTGCTGCAAAGTGCTTGTGAAGTGGCGGAGATGCCATCTGGCGGCAAAGTATAAACGGAAACGGGATATCGGATGCCACGTGTCTTTGAGACCCGCGGATCCGGCCGGTGCACGTGGAGTGTCACTGTTTTCTAAAATTATCAGACCGTTTTGTGTTTCGAATTGTTTTGGTTTTTATCCTGGTGATGCTTCTTGTTGGTTTTTGGTTTAATTCTCAATGTTATCCAATTTCAGCCGACTTTATCTCATTCGCATTTAGTATATTTTTTGACTTTTGTAGTTTTTATACCCTAATTTGATTCACATTAGTGTTTTTTTTTTTAATTTTAGAAAATTTTTTCTAAAAATATAATTATCTGACCCAAAAATCGCGATTTCCGATAAAAACCAGAAAAATTGGAGAAAAAAAAGCGAAAAAAAAGTTATGTTGCAAGTTCGCTCCACTGAAACACACGCGACGCAGCCGCTCCGCGTCTCGCACCTCGGTTTTTGGTCGTAGTACCGTAGTTGCTCTTCGGTTTTCGACCAGAGAGACAGACAGTCGTGCAGCCTTTCGGTCTCGTTCTCAACCTCATCCGTGGTTTTTCGTTGTGCAATTCATCTGAATCGTATTTAACTGTTCCCGTCTCTTCCATTTCATCGCATTCTCCTGCTTTTTCACTCGTTACGCGTGGCTGTCGGAAAAGTCGATATATCGGTTTTCTTCTAAAAACGTTTGGAGACAATTTTGCCGCATTTGAAACATGAATTGGCTTGAAAAGTATCAGAATTCACTGAGCCCGGTCTAATTTTCTTCTTCCATCCGTGTTTTTTCACCAATCGATAGATTTGTCACGCGCGCGCGTTTCATAACATTATTTCACAACAACCGGTGATTCATCCGCTCTTTTTTGTTTTCCGCTTCTCTCATTTGAATTAAAGAGAATAACGTCCACTCAGATGTTACAGGAATGTCGTCGAACCCGGTGGTTCAGGCCGCCATTGTCGAGGCCGAAAAGGCCATGTACGCGCCGTTCTTCGGAAGTCTGGGAGTAACCGCGGCGATGGCATTTGCTGCCGCTGGATCAGCATATGGAACCGCTAAGGCCGGAACCGGAATCGCCTCTATGGCCGTTGCTCGACCGGATCTTGTCATGAAGGCTATCATTCCAGTCGTCATGGCTGGTATCGTCGCCATTTACGGACTCGTCGTCGCCGTCATCGTTTCCGGAAAGGTCGAGCCGGCCGGTGACAACTACACCATCAACGCTGGATTCTCGCAGTTCGCTGGAGGACTTGTGTGCGGAATCTGCGGACTCGGAGCTGGATACGCCATCGGAATCGCCGGAGACGCGGGAGTGAGGGCCCTCTCACAGCAACCGCGCATGTTTGTCGGAATGATCCTCATCCTTATCTTTGCTGAAGTTTTGGGTCTTTACGGTATGATCGTCGCCCTCATTCTTGGAGCTACCTAATTTCTCTGTAACTAGTAGCGAGAACACCTGCCAATTTTCCATTTTTCTACTTTCGAGCATAGGCATCCAACTTTCCATCTGTAAGTCGACGTCGAACATCAATCGACGCAACGCGCTCGTTCTAACAACCATTTTCCGTTGGATGCCAACCCAGCTTTCTCTTCCCGTTTCCTCCGTTTTTAGCCCATCTCGCGTCATTCTATTCTCTCCTTTACCTGTTTCATGTACATTTCGTTAGCTTATCTAGTAATATTTCGGTCCCCTTTTCCCCCACATTCCAATAAAACCGATATTCGATTGACCCTGATGATATATTGTCTCTTATTTCTATCTGTTGCGTCCTTATCGCATTCACGTACCTTTATCATGATTTGGCAACGAATCATCATTCTAATCAACCCACTTGTTACAGAATGTCGTACGACTTAGCCACCGCCGAACAAGCCGCTTATGCGCCATTCTTCGGATACATGGGAGCCGCCTCGGCCCAGATCTTCACCGTTCTGGGAGCCGCCTACGGAACCGCCAAGTCCGCTGTCGGTATCTGCTCGATGGGAGTGATGAGACCAGAACTCATCATGAAGTCCGTCATTCCAGTTATTATGGCTGGTGAGTCCTTTTCAAAGCCATTGAAATCCTATTTTGATCTTTACAGGTATCATCGGTATCTACGGATTGGTCGTGGCTATGGTGCTCAAGGGAAAGGTGACCTCCGCCTCCCAGGGATATGACCTCAATAAGGGATTCGCTCACTTGGCTGCCGGACTTACCTGCGGACTCTGCGGACTTGGAGCCGGATACGCCATCGGAATCGTCGGAGACGCCGGAGTTCGTGGAACTGCTCAGCAGCCAAGACTCTTCGTCGGAATGATCCTCATCCTCATTTTCTCTGAGGTAAGCATCCAAAACAACTTTCCAGTTTCTAAGTTCTCTTTTCCAGGTCTTGGGACTCTACGGAATGATCGTCGCCCTCATCCTTGGAACCTCCTAAATCGTCAACTTCCCCCTGCTTCATCGCTCACATAATTCATTCCCCTCATTCCCTCTTCCCTTTTCTTACCGGATTCCCGTGTATCAATAAATGTATTTTCCCCATCTTTAGCCCCTTTCCAGTCATGTCCCCGTCCCGATCCCTTTTCCATCCACCAGTCAGATCCTGACCCAACCAGTCAACACATCTCAGTTGACTCCACTCCATTTCTCTCCGCTTCTTCTTCTTGTGTTAGTGACTTTCCCACCCAATCTTCCGTTTCAATGTGTACTAACATTGCCAATTACGACTTGTCCTATTCTGTTTAGTGTATGAATTTATATACATATTTCTTTTCTCTCTCTCCTATCATAAATGTCCCTTTCCATCTGGCTATTAGAGCTCTCTCTCCCCAAAGGTTGTGTGCTTTCTTTCTGCAAGCTCCGGCCCACCGGATTTAGCAAAATAAATGTTCACGTTGAGAATCTTGTGAGGAAAAAGCAGAAAAGGTCGAAAACCACTGGATATTTCTGAACAACGACGAAACACATTCAGTTCTGATCGTGCACACTTTTCCAGATGGAGGGGAAGTTCTCGATGGACAGTCAGATACTCGAAGAGGTGATACGCAGTGGAAATATACCGTGTCACGGAAGAACTGGTCAGTCCAATCGAAAATATGGATTGTTGATGAAAATGTACAGAACAGAGTATCACGAACAAACGATGTGTCCTTTTCTGGCAACCTATCTTGGTTTTTCACGAAAAATCTATTTGAAAATTAACGAGAAACATTTTTAGTCACATTCTGCTAGAAAAATAGAACTAAACGCTCGTATATAATCTTAGTTCCCCCGCAAACCCGAAGTTCTTTCCCGAACCCTTCCTGTCGACTGCGCAACCATCAATCATCCTACGTGTTCGCGCGACGACTTCTAAGCATCTGAGACGTCCCGAGTCACATAAAAAACGAAGAAACAGACAAAAAGGATTATGTTCTGGTGATTCAGGAATGCTCTGCGCCGGCGGAGGACTTCTCCCACCCGCTCTTCTCGACGAATCGCGAGTTCCCAAGTTCTATCTCGACGCGATAGTCGCCTGCGGAGGAACAACCTCCAGTGCTCTGCCGAACACTGGACTCGGTGAGTCTGTCATGATCACAGCCAATTAAACGGAACCGTTGCAGTGTACAACTTGATGGGAACCTCTGGCCTGCCAAAAGACGTTCTCTCGCACATTTGGTCGGCAGTGAATCGTGCGAAACCTGGTCAGCTGACTCGTCCCGAATTCTTCTCTCTGTTGGCACTCATCGCTCTGGCTCAGAAAGGAGAATCTCTTGCTGCACTGTGTGCTATGGATTCTCTTCCACTTCCATATCTCAATCCAGTACAAGCGTTTCCGACGGTTGCCAACCCGGCTCCCACCACCAACACGTCTTCTTCTTTCGTTCCATTTGCCAAGTAAGTTTTACAACTTTCTTACAAAACTTTCACGATTCACAAGAACTTCAGAATCAAACCATCTGCCTTCATCCCGACATCGTTACTCCCACGACGAAGTGTGCGGAAGAAAAAAGAACCTGATTCGAAAGAAGCTTCTGCTCACAACTCACCAGCCAAAGGTGCCGCCCATGACTTGGCTGGACTCGACTTTAGTGACACTCCAAAGGATGAAAGAGAAGAGAAAGACAGCAACGAGACACCGATGCAAACGTGCTGGAGAGAGACAGTTCATGCCATCTACATTGTCGTCGAGGAGGCCAATCAGATCTTAAAGGAAGTTCGGAAAGACGTGCTTCAGGAAATCGCCGACACGGAAAAAGGTGCAGCATACTTCGGAAGTCTCGCCAAAGCATTCGACACGTTGGAGAGAGTCAGCAAGTCGGCAGGAGTCCTTCTTTCGAATCAGTCGACGAAGGAAGCCGAGTACTGCAGGAACCTGCGTCGGAAGTGGGAGCCGTACCTCGGAACGAAAGCAGAAGCGAATGGAGAAAGTACTGACGACAGGTAAGCTACCTGACGTTCTCAGAAGATCATTCGTTCTGTTCAGAAAGTGTGCAATCTGTTGTCAACCCGTCCGCAATGCCATCGACTACGGCGGTCAGTGCTACGACGTGACCTGCGCTAACCTCTGGGTGAACGGAGTCAGTTCAACCTTGCCTAGTCTTCATCTCAAATAATCTTTTCCCCTGTTTCTTCCCGTGTTTTTGGTTGTGAACCCCTTTCTGATTCGGTTACGCTAGTCCTTCTTCCCCTTCTCTGCATCATCATCATCATCGAGCTTCTGTGGTTGTGTACATCCCTATTTCAGGTCAATCCTCTAAGAATTCTTTATTGTGTAACATAGTGTTTTATAATCAATCAATACAATTGAATACGCAAAAGTTTGCTTCGTTTCTAATGAAGTTACGGATAGCTTGTGTAATGATCATTCGAGATATGAGTTGGTTCATGCTCAAAAGTTTCGGAGAGACAGTCCATTCTTAACGTCGTCGAACGTGTTCTCAGCTGTTGCTCCGATTTTCGAGAACGTTGACTCTACTTTCTGTTCTGCAGATTCGATCGTCTTCTTCACTTCAGTTGCCACGTCACCAATCGCTTTCTCTCCAGATTTTACAGCTTCAGATGCCGCCTTTTCAGTCTTCTCAACCACATTTCCCACTGCTTTCTTCACCTCAATTCCAGTCTGTAACAGGCTCGATTGAAGCGTTGGTCCACAAAGAACCTCACATTCTCAATCTTATCTCCAATCTTTTCCGTTGTCTCCTCCAAACTCTTCGCCGACTTCTCCAACGCCTTCGTGATGTCGTCGACCTTCTCCGCGATGTTCTGAAATCATTCTCTAATCCTCAGTTTCCATATCCTCTCCCCACATGCTTCACTTCTTCCTTCAACTCCTTCACAGTCTGTTCCGCCTTCTTCGCCACGTCATCCACCGTCTTCGTCTGCAAGTACTTCTTAATCGTATTCCGCCTGTTTGCTCTCTCTGCCCACCTTATCAACCGTCTCTCCTGCCACCTTCTGCACTTTTGCCAGCAAGTCGCCGACCACGTTGGCATTCTTCTGACTGTCTGAACTCTCCATCGCCGGCACACTTTCCGGTGTTATCTCATTCATTAATTGACTTACTTCGATCTGAAATAGAAGCATAAAACACTGGGAAAAGAAGCGAGGGGTGTGCAACCTGATCATTCATCTTGTTCGCCGACATGTTCTCCACTGCCACTGGAGCTTCTTCTTGAGTCTCCGCACGGATCCTTACTGCCTTCTGTGCATTCCCAGCTATCTCCGGTGCATGTGCAAACTTGACATGTTCCTGGTGGGACTCTGCAGCCTTCGGATTCTGTGCATCCATTGGACTCTTCACCTCCGTCTTCCCACCAGACTTCTTCATCTCCAACTCCTTTTTGTGCTTCCTCATTTCATTCATAAACTCTTCTCTGTCCTGCACAATATCTGGCTCCGAAGCAATATCGTCATCTTTGGAAGTTATAACGTGGCGATTCTCCTCTTTCTTGACTGGTTTTGTGATCGGAGCCGGAGCTGAAAGCTTATGAATCTGGAAAAGAACGTGAAGAATAAGGACGAACGGGCATTGAATCTAACTGGAGCTGCCTTGAAATCACTGTGTGTCGCACTCTTCTTCGGGATTTTAGCATCATACACTCTCTGTTTGTGAGGGATCTTGTCAAGATGAGCAAGAGTTCTGGGAGTGGAGGAGCCAAAAACGAACTGGCTGCGAGAGTCACCAGCTGGAAATGGAACATGAGAAACAACCGGGTACACCATTTGGTACCTTCTCTGGAGAGACTTCGTGCCTTGACAATGTAATCGTGCAGATTCGGGGAGTCTACCTTATCGACTGACTTTGCATCGTAGCTTCGTAGCTTCGGAGGCACCTGAATCCCATATCCTCATACTTTTCCCTTATGTCTGTCATCCTTTTCTGCCCCACATCTCCAATTTTATGATCACTTTTTATGGGAAGAATACACATGTACGAGTTGATCGAAAACTAATTGAAGTGAGTGAGTGAGTACTCTCTCTCTCTTCTCCTTCTCCTCTTCATCTTCCCATCTCAATCGATCCCCGGGGAGTTCCCACCTTGTTCATGTGCGATAAATCGCGCGGAGTGCTGCTGCCAAACGCGAAAACGCGCGGTCCACGGCTTCGAAGTTTGTCTCGTCCGGCCGAAGAGGCCATTGTTTCAGGGGGCACGGGCGGGATGGGGAGAGCTGTCAAAACGGAGAGAGGAATGATCGGTGAGCGAGGGATTCGAGTGGAAGCGAATTGAGCGAAAGTGGATGAGAGGGACCGGAAGCCGGGCACACTTTGGAGAGTGTCAAATGGAGGAAGGAACATGCAAAAAATATGAAGCAGCAGGGCATGAAAAGGCCGACGTCACGTCTCCGGGGAGCCAGTCTCGGAGCAGTATTCAGAGCGGGAAGATCAATGGGTGGTCTGGATGGGGTGAGTCGACGGGTTGCAGTCGGGTTATGGGTGGGAAGGCTTAGAGGGGCGGGGTCAACGGAGCTAGGTTTGGGGAACAGTTCAGACTGAAGAGATCCCATTGGGAAGTGATGAGTTAGCATCTAGGGCTCAGAAACAAGCCACAGAAGTCATAAACCCGACCGAAGACTGATGAGGATTCCCGAATTCACGAGAAAGAGTAATAAAAGTTGTTGCGACCCGCCGAAAAAACAAGAGGGTTTTCCATTTTTCGACTTTTCATCCGGTTGCAGGAAACACAAAAAAACAGAGAGAAGGATGAATGACATGCGACTTGAAGACGACGACGACAAACTCTTTTTGATTCGAAGAGAGGAGAGAAAACAACAAAAGGAATGGAATGGGAAGGAAACGGAAAAGAGGGCGGGATCGGGGGAAAGAAGACACATTATGATGAGCAGAGGGAAGGAAGAGCTGGATTAGTGAGTGGGAATTGGAAAATGGAGTGGAGACTGACAAGGGAAGGGTACGGTGGGCTTAGGACATGATCAAACTACGGAGGGACTTTTGAGGTCCTTCTGGGAACTAGGATCTTCCAGGACTACTTGCAAACTATCTCGAGATGCTCAGACAACTAAAATACCGTCTTCAGAACCCTAGTATTGAAGTTATACTGATTCTAGAATGAAACAGAGCTGGAAAACGACTTATTTTATTCCTTGAACTTTCTGGAATCTGGCAAAAACACGTGACAGAACAGCTCGTAGGAAGATGTTTCAAACCAACCACGAATGTTTTTGTTGTCGTCTTCGCCCCAAAAAGGAATATGAAAAGTGGTCCAATTGAGTAAATTGGGTAAAATAAACATGTTTTGTTTTGAGCCGCCATTTCCAATTCAGAAGAGAAACGGGCCATGAAAAAGAGGAAGAGGGGTTTTATGGGCAATTGGAGGGCGAGTGGAAGCGGAAAAGAGCACACGTTTCGTGAATTGAATTACAAAAAAGACGAGGAGAGCCCGAGACCCTCGACGACGGCCACAATGGGCAAGGTGTTTTGGGGAAACAAGGCTCGGCGACGACGACAATTTGGAGAAAATTGCAGCATTCCACACCTTTTTCGGCTTCCCGGGCACATAGAAAATTGCTTTTGGAGACCAGAAACGATTTGTGAATAGAGGGAAGGTAGACGTATGGAAGTGGAGGGAGATGTTGGCAACGCATGGGAAAGGAATGAAGGTCTCAGAAACTCGATAGCATGTTGAAGAAGGGTTGGATGGATATTTCAACGTAAGTAAACACAACGTTTATTCAAGAAAAGTACTGATACTCCATTTCCCGATCCCTGGCCGCCGCGTACGAACGTCTCTTCTCCGACTCCTGCACGGCCCTCCGCAGTTCCCATTGAGTACCCGAGTCCATCGTTGAACTGCTGATTGTCTGGATTTGAGAGTCTTTCTTGCTTTTCGGCACGTCTTCCGGTGCCACAGCTGTCTTCTTCTTTTTCCGTCCGACTACCAGCCACGCAATGCAACAACAACAGCAGATGAGCAGGAGGAGGACGAACAGAATCACGCAGATTATTCTGGAACAGTGGAGAATTTGGAGAAATGGGGTGGAATCTCACGTACATTGGTTCTTGTCGGAAACGCCAACAACAGTTCTCGAGAAACTCACCGCAGCATTCATAGAATGTGAAGAATGACGCTGTGGGACATCTCCTGAAAGTAGAATCAAAAATGGAAACTTGTTTTTTTGAGGTTTACTCACATAGGAGCAGGTCGAGGCGAATTGAAATACCAGGGACGACGACAGATGACGTCATTGTAGGATTGAGATCTCACTGGAATAGTGGTTCAACAAATCATGAAACAATGATCACAGCTCTTTCAATCGAGCATTGCACAACCTTACCTTTCGAGGTCACGAAGAGTAAAATGATAACTTTGAAATATGGGAAAAAGAGAACGGACATATCGATGAAGAGTACTTTTGTGGCAGCTGCAAGGCGTGGAAGTTGTAGTGTCCAGAAAGTAAGCAAACAGCCGATTCTCGCATAACTCTCCTCGGACTGTTGCGCACGTGACTCACTCCTATTTATTCTTTCAGAATCGTTTCGCCGAATTTCATGACGTGTTTTGTAGATGATAAGCTACCAGGAGGTCTCGGGAAGTTGAAGCGTTATGAAGAACATAATACAAGTTTATTAGAAGGATCATTGCACTAAGAGTTTATGTGTTTCTGTAGTAGACCGAGCGGTTATTGAAAGCCCCCACTTTGCCGTCGAGCACATTCTCCATGGCCAGCCGGATCTCTGTCATGTTTCCACGATCTTCGGGAATCTGAGGCCAACATTGCTGAAGCATGATGTTGCGCACGAAGGTTGGCATCCGATCCGGAGCTTCCATCCTGTAACCGGTCTTCACTTTCTGTCGAACCTCTGCCAGTTTCAGTCCGGGGTACGGGATTGCACCGTCCATGAAGATCTGAAGAATAGAATTGGATCTTTGTTTCTTGATTCTGAATGTTGTTACCTCCCAGAGCAAGATTCCAAACGAGTAGACATCCGACTTGTAGGTGTACGTGGCAGTCACCAACACTTCTGGAGCCAACCAGCGAATCGGAAGTTTTGCCTGCTGATCTTTCAGTTTGTACTTGTGAGCAAGATCCGAGAGCTGTTTGGACAGTCCGAAGTCTGTGATCTTCACGACATTCTTGTGCATCAAGAAGTTTCTCGCGGCCACGTCACGATGAATACATCCGTGTTGATGGAGGTATTCGAGTCCCTTGGATGCATCGAAAGAGTACTTCAGTTTGTCTCTCAATGTGATACTGCTCTTGACATCATTCCTCAGGAAAGAGTCCAAAGCTCCCTGGTTGGCAAGCTCCATAACCAACATGATTGGCTCCTGAACAGAAGAGGAACACATGAGAGAACATCATCAACCAACTCACTCTTTCGACACAAACTCCGTAGAAACAGACGACATTCGGGTGCTGGTACTGTCTCATGATCCTGGCTTCCTTGCAAACATCCTCGATCATGTTCCTCGTGCTGATCTTCTCATTCCCCTTGTTCACCTTCACCGCCACCATCTTCTTGTCTCCTTTGCAATAGAACGTCGCCTTGTAAACTCCTCCAAACGCTCCTTCTCCGAGCATCTTCCCCAGTACAATCTGATCGTGTCGCAGTTCCCATTCTTGTTTCAAGATCGGATTCAGAAGAAGTGCCGGACAAGCATGCGAGACAGGGAGTCGTTTCAGACGGAGAGTGGTCACCATATCGAGCACATTCTCAAACTTGCGGTCTTCGATCACGATCGAGTCGTCTTCCTTTTCCTGCAGTTGCCAGTGATGACACTTGCCCTTCCACTTCACAGACAACACTGTCCTTGCATTCTCCTGTCCGACGATATGAGAAGTTCTGACGAGAAAGTCGCCGTCGTTCACCAGAAGATTGTTGATGTCTGCTCTGGGTAGCAGTCCGTGATACCAGTCCATATCTTCGTGCTTCTTTCGAGGCGGTCTGTCGGATCGCATACTCTGGTCCATGGATTTCATTGCTCGTTTCGAATCTTGTTTGCCTTCCATTTTCGAATGGATACCACTTCTGAACTGACTCTGATAGCCCTGCTCGATCTGTGAGAAGTGTCTAAACTCACCAGTCTTCGGAAATAAGTGAGTAAAAATAGTTTTGATTCGAAAAATAATCAAAAAGGCGCAGATAAAAAAGGATCAAGATTCCGGAGTTCACGTGAAGTTTATCAATTTCTTTTTGTGATTGGAGTGTTCTGTGATTCTGTTTTTGTGATCGCTCTTCTGAATTGACTTCAATAGTCTCATTGGAACAAACAAACGGCCAGAGAGTAATTTATTTGACACAAATACTATTGTAAAAATCAATTATGGTTTCAAAAATTGTCATATTACAAGATAAAGAACTAATGATGGCCCGAGTAGCGAACTGCTGTTGTTAGTGCTTGATTTTGTGTGATCCTAAGGGTTCTGGAGACGGCGAGATGATCTGCGGAGCGGTGTCTGAAAAATGATACTTTAGAACCAAGGAGGACAAGAATTATGATTACCGCTGGCTCGGCCTCCTCATTTTCTTCCGAAACATCGTCCAAAGCCGGCTTCTTTTCTCGTTTCGGAGTTGCGGGTGCTGCGGCAGATGACGAAGTACTGTTGGTTCTCGAACGACTTCCCCCTCGTTTCGGGGTCTGGACCGTCTTTGAACTCGACGTCGGAACTTCTTCCGCGGCTTCCGGAATCACTCTCATTGGCGTTGTGCGAGGACGTCCACGCGCTTTCTTTGGTGGTTCTTCTTCCTGTGGTTCTTCGGATTCCGAGGATCGGCGCTTCTTCTGAAAATAGAGACAATTCCGTTCTGAATATGTCTATGGAAATGATACCGAAGTGGTACGAGATGAAGTAGCAGGAGCTGTTGTCTCCTCAGCTTCACTTCTCGATCGTCCGCGACGGGGAGTACTCTGAGTCGAAGCTTGTGCTTTGGTTCCTCTCTTTGCAGAAGTGGCAGCGGGTTCGGTGACAACAGAACTTGCACGGGACGCCTGAAAACAAGTGGTTCGGAGAGAAACATGTGCGTCGACTTACCGAACTCTTTCTCGAATTGAGACGTCTCACAAGTGTCGAACTCGACGCATCAGGGAAAACGGCCTGTTCAGTTGGTGTCTCTGACCGTTCCTCCACAACTGGTTTCTGTCCTCGAGTAGAGCTTCTCGAAACAGAACGCGAGACACGCGAAGACGAGGGAAGTTGCTCTTGTGGAGGAGAAGCCTCGGCTTGAGTTCTCGACATAGTGCGTGCACGTGGAGTTTTTGGAGCTGCAGGAGTTCGCTTCACTGACGAAGCCCTCGTCTTTTTGGTAACCGTGGTATTGGCTTCTTCTTCTTCTTTCTCCTCATTCAACGGCAGCTTATCCTTCTTTACAGACGAAGCTCTTGATTTTCTAGGTGTCTTCACTACCTCTTCTTCTACGGGTGGTGGCAACGGGTCCTTCTTTGCAGATGCTCCGCGAGTTCTTCGGGATAATGGTCTCTCTTCTTCGTCCATCGCTTCACTAGTTCTCTGGACAGAAGCACCACGAGCCTTACGAGAAGACTTTGGTGGCTCGACGACCGGTTCCTCGGGAGTGGCTGGTCTTGAATTGGCAGCTTTCTTAGCAGCTGAACGAGTGTTGGCCTACAAGAATACATTATCAACGGGAGTAGAAAATTGAACACATACCGATGGAGGTCTGTACTCTTCTGGTTCGACAACTTCCGGAACCTTGATCTCATGAGGCTCCTGGATGACTGGTTGCTCAACTACCACTTCAGTTCTGGCAGCATCTGGCACATCAGCACGTGGTTGCGGACCGTCGTCCTGAACCTCGAAAGTGCGGTCCAACGGAACATCGACAGCAAGATCGTTGTGTGCGTCCAAGAATTCATCATCTTCTTCTTCTGGCTCAATCTGGTCTTCCTCGTTTTCCACATGCACAACTGGATCGCAATCCTCATCTTTTTGAATTTCGAAGCTTCTGTGGATCCCATCCCATGGTTCATCCTCCTTCTCGTCGTCTTTCTCATCCTCCTTCTTTTCCTCCACATCATCCTGCTCTTCTTGTTTCTCTTCTTCTGGAATCTCTTCAACAACCTCCTCCTGTGCCTTCTCTACCGTCTCCACCTCTTCGAAGTTCATCATTTCACCCTGAAGCATCTCGTCATCCGCATCGATTTCCTGATTCTTCTCCGGCATTTCCTCTCTTTCAGTCAACTCGAAAGTCTCATCACTTCCCGGAATGATATCATCAGTTCTGATTTCAAAAGTATCTTCTTCGAGTGGTTCAGTTGCAGGTGGCTGCTCCGGGGCGTCCTCCAGAACTTCAAAGTCTTCCTGGTTTTCGAATGACTTCTCCATCTCGATACACTCCTCCGCAATTGGTTCGGGTGGCTGCGATGTTCTTTTCACAGAAAGAGAATGTCTCGAAGTAGCAGTTTCGTCTTCCTCCTCGTCTTCCAGAATGGCAAAGTTGAGTCCCTTCGGTTTCGGTGCTTCCTCCACATTGTCCATCGTCTCTTCATTCATCGAGTCGATACTTTCGTTTGCTCCTCGCCTGACACTGGCATGGAATCGAATTCTTCCACGACTTGGAGACTGAACTGATTTTGCAGTCTTCAGAATGCTGTTCTGTGCAGAAGCTAGAGGCATCTTCTGATTGTGAACTGGAGAAACCATTGCTTGATTGACTGACATGGAAGTGGCTGGTCTCTTGTAGTAACGAGCCGGTGTCGCGATCATCATGTTGATTTCTGCATCTCGGTCTCGTTCTTGCGGACTGGAGACGCTAGAAGCTGTCAGATCAACCGTATTTGCAGGTTCTTCTGCGACGGACTTCCTGCATTGCTGGATTCTCTTAGCTGTCGGTGGTACAAAGTGGGCTGGTGAAGTGTTCATTCCTTCTCCAGACTCTGACTTCCGCTTCCGACCGTGCTTATCCTCAATAGCTGCGAACACCTCCGGCATCTCATCTTCCTCGTTCATCAAGTTTCTTTCAAGCATCGTCTTCACCGTTTGTTCGATCTCCAGCTCTCTTGCACTCTTCTGTCTCGTGCTCTTGGTTCTTTTGCGCAGCTTTGCCGGCATGAAAGTGCACAGTAACTCGTTCGACTCAATCGCCTCATCCGACATCAAATTGTACTTCTGGTTTTCGAACAGGAACACTTGGTAGAGCATCTCTGTCTCTGGATCGAGAACTGGCACTGAAATTGAACGAATTAGTTCAACACAAGCTCTGAATTCTGACTCACTTCTCTTCTTTCCTTCTGATGTCTGCAATTTCATTCTCTGCTCGAATCGTTCCAGATCCTGTTGTCCGATAGTCAAAGCCATCGGGGTTTTTCCATTCCACAATTTCTCGTAAGTGAGTCCGTCGTCATCCAACAAGAACACCTTCTTCGTATTTCCTTCTTCTCCTGTCGTCTTATCTGCCTTCTTCGTCAACGCTGCAGTCTCTTGTTCCAACGAAAAGTAGATTTTCTCAAGATCCACTTCGAACATCTGATTCGTCATCACCTTGATGGTTTCCATCGCGAGGATTCTGTCTCTATCCGCATCAGTCAACACCTTTTCCGGATTCGCTTCAGATATTTTAGCTTCCTCGCTCAACAGGAGATGAGGACTTGCACGCAACCAGTCCACGACGTACTGGACGATGAGTTCTCTCTTGACACGTTCCGGGATGTTGACATTGAGAATTGACTCCAGAAGATCGAGAGGCGTCGGTGGATACCACTCGTCGTGCGGCATGTCGTTCCAGAACTGAGTGTCCGGTGCGAGTCGATGCATGTTTCTGGTTATCAGTTGGATTGGGAGAGCAGTTCTGAAATTGAAAACATGAGATAAAAGGAGGAGGAACAACTCACTTGTTCTTCAAGGCAACATTCTTCCGTTTCTCGTGGTTTTCTCTCATGATTTGCTGAACTCGGGGGTCGACGGGAACGATGTGGAAAATGATGAATCGACTGACGAGTTTCGTGTGGTTTCTCATACACTTTACAGAATGAGCCAGCCGGGAGAGACGGGCGCTGCCCTTTGTGTTTTTGGCACATGCTCCCAGGTACTCGTACACTACACGGAACAGCTTGATTCCTTGGAAAACAGTGTCTTCAGCGAGCGGCGACAAAGAAACAGCGTTCCCTTGGAACAGAGACACAGTACGATCCGAGATGGTTCTCTTGAAGTCGACAGCCTCGTGCAACGCCCATTCGGCGATTTCCGCCTTGAAACGATCACTGAGATCATGACGGGTGGCCAGATTGCAGAATTCGTCAATCTTTCCATAGTAGACCATCGCGTTGAGAATCACTTTTTGATAGGCACTCAGTTCGGATTCGTTGATTTCTGCGGCACTCTGAAACAAGATCGTTAGTGTTCCAACAACAAGAGTGGACACTTACAGAGTTCGGTGACCCACTCAAAACGTTCTTTCTGACAAGACCAGATGCGATGATATCAGCAGCCATGGCATCCGGAGAACGAATTATCAGTGGAAGTTTCGAAGCACATTTGTCGAGAATCTGAATGGAAGGAAATAGAAGGATAGAAGGACAATATCACGTACCGTCTCCTGAATATTTTGTATCTTCATCCAATTGATTTGTTTCTTCTCGGCCACAATTACTCTGTCGTAGCTCAGCGCAGACGGATAGAACAGTTGATCCGCATCCGAAACCATGCTCACAAACCGAGAAACGTCGGTTGCGCACAGAGTCAAGATTCCGATATCACCGACGTTTTCTGCGAGGATGTCCGATTTGATGCACGACATGAACGGGCATTGTCTGAGAGTCGTTCCGTCGCTGGAAACTTTTACCGGAGTTCGCTTGTAGTACCAGGCGTCAATGTCGAAAATGGCGGCTTCCACGACGAAAACCTCTTCGTCTAATCCAGAAGCAGGGATCAGTTTCTTTCTTTCGTAGGCAAGTAGAACGTGGCTTCTGTTCAATGCCGATCCGAATGTCTGCGAAACATTGAGCATCGATTCCATGCTACTGTCGTCTCTTCTCTTAGCGAATCCACTTTCCAATCCTCTTTCCATGACAATCGGAGACATTGTGAACCACCGTTCGCCGAAAGGGATCTTGTGCTCCAAACAGACGTTGTACACCGGACGATCGTACTTCTCCGAATCGACGACTTGGTCTATGGTCTTGAATGATCCACGCCATAGCTGCATCATTATGGGATGTCGGGAGGAACGACTGAAAGATTTCTGTTTTATGAATACTCAGGACACAGGAACTTACTCAACACCGACAATGAAGTACTCGAACTTGTCGGGATCATCTTCTGGCTCTAACGGAGCAATTTGCCGGACAAGTCGCTCATGCCGCAGTTCCAGAAACATCATTTGATTAGACGGGTTCAACGAAGCAGAGAGGATTCCGCCCATCGAGAGACCAACAAGGAGAGTTCGACTACGCGGCATCAACGCCAGAGCTGAGACATAAACAGCACTTGCGGGATAATCACGACGCAAATCATCCTCCTGGGTGTACGAAAAGATGTCCTGATCAATGTATGGATCTGAAAAACCAAGTATCAGGTAGTAAGCGAAACAATGAAGTAAGATTTACCTAACAAGTTGATGATATTTCTCTTCTGAAATCGGTTGACAAAGATATCCGCAGAAGGTTCATTCACTGTGGAGAGCTGTGTCAGATAGCATCTGGTCTCTTTGCATCCAATAGCCACAACATGATTCCACTCGAGAAGTCGATGGAACAGACCCAGCGTCTTCTGTTTCAGTCCTTCGACCATATCGAGACTGGAGAAGAGGGTTTTGACAGTGGTGATTTTGACAGGAATCTCCGCCGAATGGGTGACTTTCATGGTTGGCCCATCCGGGTCAGCAGCCAAAGCAACCACGTAATTCTCGAACCCTAGCGTTTGATTCACATCTTCAACGCCAATCAGCACACCAAGCTGTCCTTCTTTCGATGGAAAATAGTCGACATCGATGAGCTTGGATCCTTCCGGAAACAAAAACGAATGTGTGATTTTCTCCCAGTCGATGTCGAAGATTTGACATAGATTATTCTTGAAATTGACAATAAACGGTAGTTGACGACCTGGAAATTATTTATAGCGAAATGAATCCGGGATAAAACCATACCTATAGAATTCCTAAGCATCGTTTGTTTTTCTCCACGCCAGCAGTCATAGTGCTCGTAGGGCTTGAAGATGGACGAGCTCTCCATCCTGAAATTCAAAATATCGAAGTGAAGAAGTTTGTGGGGTGAAAAACCAGAAAGGAGAGAAGGAATTTGTTTCGGAAAAATGCAAATTTGAACTTCTGCGAATGCGGCCAAAACAGAGAAAGATACGCGCAATCACACAGAAACAAGATCTACCGTAACCCACAGTAATTTTCAAATTACATATATTTATAAGTTTTGCAAAAAAAATCAGAAAAAGACGAGATTAATGCCGAGAAAAGGTTTAGAGCAACTTGAGAATGTTTCATAACTTTCTCCCAATTCACAAACTTCAAACGGAAGCTTTCGAAAATCCTTCATTCTCCGTAAGTTAGATGTAGGACAGAATGTACCGTCACTTGGGCATAGAAATGGGCATAGTCACTTGGGCATAAAAAAGCATAAAGCTGGTAAACATCTGAAGTCAAAATTTGTTTCACAATCAAAGTTTCAATCGAAATTCAGTCGATTTTGCCGGGGCTGTTATCGTCTTTGGCGCCAACTGTCTGCACTTTCCGCTCTGCGTCTCCTCACTTCACACACTCTCTCTCCAACGACACTCCGTCTTTACGCATTTGAAACTGCGCGCCAAATTTCGCATTTCAAATTCGGCGGCAAAATTTAGGCCTTCTCGCAACACTCGATTTACCGCATTTTCCTGTTCTTATCGCAATTTTTGCAATTTTCACAGTTTTCGCCGAGCTTCTATCGATTTCTTCAGTGTTTTGTCGTTCAGTTGAAGCTCCCGTTCCACAATATTCCCGGACTTTATTCAATTTTCAGCATGGACAACATTATTGGAGGACAAGCCCAACAAGTCGAGGACACCGACGGAACCCGTGTTCAGAACGAGTTCTCGAAGTTTCTCAAAAAGTATGCAATATTTTCGCTGTCAAATATTCAAATCATTCGATTCCAGCTTCAAAGACTCCAAGAATGAGCTCCCCTACAAGAACGCGATGAAGGATTTGGTGCAGCCGGAGAGGAACACCATCTTCGTCGACATGCAACACCTCTACCTGTTCAGCAACAACTTGGCAACTACCATTGAGCTTCAATACTACCGGTGAGAAACTGAATTTGTTGTGAGAAAAGCAAAACAACTGCATTCAGAGTCTACCCGTTCATGTGCGAGGCCCTTCATCTGGCCACTTTGGATGGTTGTGATGAGAACGAGCGTCAGCAAATGTTCAAGAAACAGCTGTACGTCTCCCTCTTCAACCTGGACGCCAAGACTAGAGTGCGCGAGTTGTCCGCTGACAAAGTCGGTGGTCTCGTCCGTATTGCCGGTCAGATTGTTCGGACCCACCCGGTTCACCCCGAACTCTCGAGAGCGTGCTTCGTCTGCGAGGACTGTGGAGTGACCACACGCGACGTTCAGCAACAGTTCAGATACACTCAGGTGCGAATTTATCCACGTTTGTTTCAAAAACCTCCTGGTTTCAGCCAACCAAGTGTGCTAACCCGCAGTGCATGAATCGCACTCGCTTCAGTTTGGATGTCAACTCTTCGACGTTTGTCGACTTCCAAAAGATCCGCATCCAGGAGACTCAAGCCGAACTGCCACGTGGATCCATTCCGAGAACAGTTGACGTGATTGTGCGAGGAGAGATGGTGGAGTCCGTCCAACCAGGAGACAAGTGTGACATTGTCGGAACCCTCATCGTGATCCCCGACATTGCTCAGCTGAGCACCCCAGGTCTTCGTGCCGAAACCTCGAATCAAAACAGAGGTGAGGAATAGATTATGGGGATAGGGAGAAGGTTTATTGGAAGCGAGAGAAAGGTACAATTATGTTATTTCCTTTTGACGGACGTTCCTGATGCGGCAGAAACCTTTATGACTTTTATGCTGCTCGCGGGTTGCATGCAAAGAAGGCGTTCTCTGATGAAGTCAATGTAAATCTTTCGAGTAATCGGGGTGAATAGAAAGTAGACGAGAAACACGTGACACGGGATTTGAGCGAGACGGAAGTAGGTGAAAGCTAGCCGTCCTTCCAGGGAGAGATTGGTGAAGATCTCCTGAATAGTCGTATAAGAACACGAACAGTAGATAAGAATTACGGGAGCAACGCGTAGTACAAGACTTGTAAGTTCATAAACCGAGAGGTAGAATGCTGTAATGAATGCTTGGATCATCAGCATTCTCTCCGTCTTTTTCTTGGCTTTCAACACATCAGATGGCATTGTTGTGGCCATATGGTCTTCTCCTCCTTAAGTTTCGAAATGAAAAGTTGCTGGAGTTATGTAATACCTCGGAAGAACTTCTTTATTTTAGCGTATGTCGGAGATCTTTGCAGTTTGAAGTTGATGATGACCAGAACATTGAAAAAGAAGGCAACAAATGGAAAGAAAACTGAGTAGTAGTTTGAGAAAGTTGTTATCTGAAAGTGTCCGTCTTGTTTCTCTGCTAAATGTATCAAATAACTGGATGTCTGCTAGGAGCACATTCCGACATAAATCCAACTGCTCGTTGATCATAATTGATCTGACAGTCACTCAGGTAAGGGATAAAGAGACAGACAAAGTTGGCAATCATGTGAAGGAATGTGTAAGCCCAAATTTTGTTCGCAGTGAACAGTTGGGACGCTTGCATGCTTAGAACCACTCCAATCCGGTTGATAGTCATTAGAATCAGTGTAAGCATCGGATGGAGGTACAGGAAAGTAACAGACATTGATATTTGGGGACCAAATGTCTCCCGATACACTGAAATACGCTCTTAGCACTTCTAGTATTCGTAAGGCTCTACTTTTGTATGTCTTATCCGACATGTAATACGGGACTATGTAGGTGGCGATCCCAAATATTACAAGAAGCGCGTTTGATATTGCCATATTGTAGATGTAAGTTGCAGGGAGACTTTCTGGAAGATAAACTGTGTTTATAGATCTATGCTCATGATCTAACTGTTTTTGGAAGTTTTTATAGCCAACGCGAGAGTAATACAGTAAAATAAATTGAATAGTGAAGCAGCCTCATAGACGTAAAGAGCAATTTGTTTGACAACAGACGCATCCATCAGAAACTAGGTTGGATTCGGTGGGTGTGATTCGAGAAGGATAGAGATTATGAAAGGTGGGAAGGGCGGATTGTGACTCTGCATCATGTGAGAGAATTGTGGTGATTTAGTTTATGGAATGATGGTGCAATTGTGATGTGGAACGAGGAAGTAGTCATGAAAATACTGGACCCCATTGATCATGTTCTTTTTCAGGACGTGCAACCGACAAGAACGAGGGAATCACTGGTCTGAAGGCACTCGGAGTCAGAGATCTCACCTACAAGATGGCATTCCTCGCGTGTCACATTCAACACACTGAGAGTCTCGTCGGAGGTGATGCTTCTGGAGCTGTAGAGGAGACTGACTACCTCGAGCTGTGGGAGAAGATGACTCCGGAAGACCGTGCGACTCTGAAGAAGATGAGTGACGACAAGAAGATCGAGAAGAACATCGTCGACTCGTTGTTCCCGAACATTTACGGTAACCATGAGGTGAAGCTTGGAGTCCTTCTGATGTTGCTCGGAGGAGTTGCCAAGAAGAGCAAGGACGAAGGAACTTCGCTCCGTGGAGACATCAACGTGTGCCTTGTTGGAGATCCATCTACTGCCAAGTCGCAGGTTTTGAAGGCTGTTGAGGAGTTCAGTCCGAGAGCGATCTACACGTCAGGAAAGGCTTCATCAGCTGCTGGATTGACTGCCGCTGTTGTCAAAGACGAAGAATCGTTCGAATTCGTCATTGAGGCTGGAGCTCTGATGCTTGCTGACAACGGAGTCTGCTGTATCGATGAGTTCGACAAGATGGACATCAAGGATCAAGTGGCTATCCACGAGGCCATGGAGCAACAGACCATCTCCATCACCAAGGCTGGAGTCAAGGCGACACTCAATGCCCGTGCTTCTATCCTGGCTGCTGCCAACCCAGTCGGAGGACGTTACGACAGAAGTCGTCCACTCAAGTACAACGTGCAGATGTCGGCTCCGATCATGTCCCGATTCGACTTGTTCTTCGTTCTCGTCGACGAGTGCAACGAAGTGACTGACTACGCGATCGCTCGTCGTATCCTTGACAATCATCGTTCCATCAGTGAGCATCTCGACCGGAATACGACCTACAAGATCGACGACATCAAGAAGTACATCGCCTTCGCTCGCTGCTTCAAGCCAAGAATCTCCGACGAAGCTGCCACGGCCCTCGTTCGTGAGTACAAGAAGCTGAGAATGTCCGACAGCAACAACGCTGCCACTTCTTCCTGGAGAATCACTGTGCGTCAACTCGAGTCACTCGTTCGTTTGTCCGAGGCACTCGCTCGTCTGCATTGCGGAAAGGAAGTGCTCGAGAGTCACGTGGAGAAGGCTGCTGAGCTGCTGAACAAGTCGATAGTTAGAGTCGAGCAGCCCGATATTGCCCTCGACGATGATGACTTCGACAGTAACATCGTGGTTGTCGAGGCAAACAAGGAGAACGAGCAAGGAGACGATGAGATGGAGCACGATGGAGATAAGGACGGCGCTCCGAAGGTCGATCCTGCCAAGCTCAAGATCTCGTACCAGGACTACAAGCAACTCTCCGATGTTCTCGTTCTGCACATGCGTGCCGACGAGGACAGCCAGGGAGAACAAGAGTACACTGGTGTCAAGAAGAGTTCGCTTGTCGAATGGTATGTACGATTGTCTCTTAACTGCCGACTGATTATTTTCTTTCAGGTACTTGTCCACGATCGAGACCGATCTGGAGACCGAAGAAGAGTACACTCTGCAGAAGACAATCTGCGAACGTGTCATTCAGCTTCTCGTCCACCAGGATCGCATCCTTCTCGAAGTCGAGCCAGGAGAGGACCCAACTCTCTGTGTCCACCCGAACTATGCTATTGCCGATGAATAATTGAGAACCCCGATCCGTGTGTATTGATCTCTTATCCCCCATTCGCTTATCACTGTTTTAAATACCAACTCACTATTGACTCTTTTACTATTTTGCGATTCGGTTGAGTATATCAATAAGATTTTGTAAATGAACCTTCATCAATAGTCCTGTTCTTCCCATACAACAACATTGGCAATTCAACCAACTTTTCAGTGTCTAAACCCTCGGCCATGGCCTAGATTTCCCGGTCGTGTACTCCTCTCGGATCTCTTATTTCCCATTTCGAATACCACCTGATTCGGTTGTTTACAGTTTTCCTTACAATCGAATCACAAATGGCCGATTCCGAAGGAACATTCAAATCTCCGGCTCTTCCGCCTCCCCACCATCATTCTTCCGGATCGGCGTCTCCGTCGTCTCCGAGTAAAATTGGATTGAAAGCGGAACAAGTGGAAGGACCTGTCGAGGGAGCCATTGATGAGGTTGAGGTACGTTTTTTGAGTTACTGATAGATATGGAAGCATAGTTTGTTATGATTTCAGACAGCAGAAGTTGAAGCGGAGAAGCAGTCGAAGATCTCCGTTCAGGCGCCCGCTCTGCACTACGAACCGCCTCCATGGGCTTGTGAACCTGATCCGGAACTGAAATTCAACTTTGAAGTTTGTTTTATTCCCTCTTTTTGTGTAAAAGACAAACGTTTCAGATCCTGAAAGAAGGAAAAATGATTGGATCATTCGATTTTGCCAAGCGAAAACATCCGACGTACGTGATCATCGGCAGAATTCCCGGATGCGACCTCCTCATGGAACATCCGTCAATCTCGAGATATCACTGTATCCTGCAATACGGAGACGATAGAATGTCAAAAACTGGAAAAGGATGGCACGTATTCGAGTTGGGAAGTACTCATGGCAGTCGGATGAACAAGAAGAGACTTCCGCCGAAACAATACATCCGAACTCGTGTCGGATTCATCTTCCAGTTTGGAGAGAGCACTCGCATTTTGAATTTGGCCGGACCGCAAGAGGATTCGGAACCTGAATGGGACTGTTCACCGTCTGAAATGAAACTGCGAAAACACAAAAAGGATCTGGAGGCGAAACTGAGAGCTGCCGCTGCACAAGAGATGGCTGAAGATGAAAAGAGAGAAAAAGCGGAGGAAGAAGACGGATGTGGATGGGGAATGGACTATGGAGAGGATGAGAAGCCGGTACTGGCAGCAGAGACAGATGCACATCTCATGGAGGATCGGGAAGCATATTACAATCAGGATCCGAAGAAGGCATTGCAGAAGTTCTTTGAGAGAGAAGGTTTCGATATGAACTTCGAGTTCAGCGAACAAGGGCAGGGACACACTCACAAGTGGGTGTGTTCCATTGAATTGCCAGTCGAAATCGATGGAGTTGATCGAGCCTTCACTGCTTCTGCAACCGTTTCCACTTCGAAGAAAGATGCTCAAGTTCAGTGTGCTCTCGAAGCTTGTCGTATTCTTGACACCTACAATGTTCTGAGAAGATCCAACACGAAACTTCGTATGCAGAGAAAGACTCTGGAAGCCAATGATTACTACGATGAGGATGACGATCTGTATCTTGACCGAACCGGACAGTTGGAGAAACAAAGAGAGAAAAGGAAGCAGTGGGCGGAGGAAGGATTCGGGCAGAGAAGACCGGAGAGAGACACTTATGAGAGTTTGTGTGTGAAGTTGGAAGATGCGAAGAAGGAGATGGTCGAGTGTCAGAAACATCTGGATGCACTGTCTGCGGAGACGAAGAAGGCTGCGAATGTGGCGAGTGGAGGGGATGTTCTGGATGATTATGTCAGACAATTGGAGAGGACTGGCAGTGGAGATGATGCAAAGGTGAGACATCAGAACGAGTTAGGCATTGAAAAGTAATATTTCAGACAAAAATGGAAAAGTCGAAATGGCGGCAGAGACTGGTGGCAGCTACTCACGAATCGCAGAAGCTCGAGAAGTTGGTGAAGATTGCGAAGCCGGCTGCAGTGAAGGGATTGGCGCAGTTAGGAACTGCTGCTGGAGACAAACAAGCATTCCTGAAGAAACTGATGGGAGTACGTGCACGGAAAGAAGTCGACCAGACACCGTCATTGCCTATGATCCCTACTGATACCCTCCCACCCGCTCTGAAAGGTCCTGCCCCAGCTCCGTCGACTTCCGAAGAAAAGAAAGTTGTGGTGGAAAAAGGAGAGAAGGCTCCGGAAGTAGAAAGAGCAGTTAAAAAGAAAGATGAGACGGTGGAGGGTCCCAGCAAGCAGCCAGAAGCTGTTACTGTGCAAGAGGAGAAAAAGGAGGAAGCTGATGTCGTTCAAAAGGATCCACTTATTGAAAAGAAAGAAGAGAAAGTGGAGGAGGAGCCGCAGAAAGAAAGGTTTGGAGCCAAGGTGCAGAAGAGAGTTGCCGAATGGGAAGAGGAACTTGAGGTAGGAAAATTGTAACTTTCTGATTCTGAATTTCGATTTTGCAGGCTGAAAAAGAAGAGATGGCGAAAAAGAGAAAGTTGGAAGAAGAGGAAGAGGCGAAGAAAAAAGCAGCTAGAGCTCGGAAGCGTAACGTGGAAAAGAAGGTCGGAGGAGCAGAGGACTACGGAGTCGGATGCGAAGATCGAGAGGAGAAGTACTCGACATGGATGCCACCGAACGCCGATCAGTCTGCTGCTAAACAAGATGCTCTTCGAGCTAAATTTGCTGGAAAATATTAATCTCATGTTCACGTTGTACACTGTTTATGGCCAGTAAACTTCTTGACCTTTCCTATCCTTTGTTGTGTTTTCCATTTCACTCATTTCAACTGTTTCATTCTCATCGGAACTTCCACTTCGGATGAGCAACAATGAGTTCCGCAAACTTTGACGAGAAGATTTCGAAATGGCTCATGGACCAGAAGTTCTACCATGGTTATCTGCCGAGAGAGGATCTGCCGTATGTTCTGAAGAAGAAGGGAGACTACATTGTGCGCATTGCCACGGTGAGGGGGAGAAAAGGATCAAGCGGGAGCAGAAGGCGTTTCAGAGAACTGTTCAAAAGACCACACGGAAAGACATTGTCTTGAGCGTCGCCTGGCCGTCGGAACCTGTTCCGATGTTGTCGACGAAAGATGTTTGTTGTCCTGTTGAACTGATCACTAGGTTCCAGAATTTCAGATCAAGAACATTCTGATCCAGCGGAACGGCCCCACCTTCTACATCGACCTCTCCATGTGTTTCACCACTATCGAAGGTCTCTTCGACCACTTCCGCAAGAACGATATCACTAATCAGAATAAGGAGAAGATACGGCTGATCAAGCCTATTGGATTGCTCTCCTGGGAGTACAAACATTCGCAGATTATCTGTTCGAAGAAAGTCGGACAAGGAGCATACGGAGAAGTGTACAAGGGGAAAGTGAAGAAGGGCGCGAAGTCGTTCGATGCGGCCATCAAAGCGGTGAGGAGACTTGAGACTCGATCTGTGTGAAAAATAGATAACTTGTTTAGATGCGGAAAGATTTGGATGCCGGAGATGAGAAAATGAAGGAAGTGATGGCGGAGGCTCGTCTGATGAGAAGTCTCAACCATCCGAACATTGTGCGTTGTCGTGGAATTGCAGTCCTCGAACAGCCCCTCTACATCGTCATCGACTTTATCACTGGCGGAGGACTCGATTCGTTCCTCAAAAAGAACGGAAGCACTTTGACGATGGATCAGAAGAATAAGATGGGCATTTCGGCGGCTTGGGGCATTGAGTTCATGCACAACCACGACATCATTCATCGAGATATTGCTGCTCGCAACTGTCTTTATGATAAGAAGAATCTTGTGAAGCTCTCTGACTTTGGTCTGTCTCGAAAAGGCAGTGTCTACAAGATGAAGAAGGCGATGAAGATGCCGACGAGGTGGCTTGCTCCGGAGTCCCTCTCAACCTTCACCTTCTCCCGCGCCTCCGATGTCTACACTTTCGGAGTTCTGCTCTACGAGATCTACACTTGCCAAGAGCCGTACCTCGGAAACAATGCTGGCGATGCCCGCAAGAATATTCTATCCGGTGCGTTCCCGGATTTCGAGAAGAAGGCACCACCAGAGTTGTACGATATTGTGAAGAAGAAGATCTACCAGCTAGATCCTCTGAAACGAGCTCCGATGAATGAGGCAAGTGAAATAGAAACTAGAGTAATCATGTCGATGTTTCAGATCGTGAAGAACTTGGAGCATTGGCTGGAGGTCGAGTTGGTGTTGGATCAGGACGAGAAACAGCCGGATGTGGATCCCGAGTCGAACCGCGCTCAGACTTCGACAAACCCGCCGACGGTTCAGACTACGGTGGAAGAGACGCCGATCATGACGAAGACGGTCCAACCACTTCCTCCGGTCACCCCGCCACCGTCTCTGGCCAGCAGACAGGCTGCCAAATCGAGAACGAATGGTGTTGAGCCGACGAAGAACAGCAAGGAGCACGAGCAGACTCCGGAGATGGCGTCCACTTCTGTACTTCACAAGATGGTTGACAAGGACAAACGAGAGATGGACGAGTTGCAGCCGCCGCCGGATGATTGCATCCAGTCGCCGTCGAAAGAGACTGAATCCATCGGGGTGAGTCGAGAGTTGAAGAAGCTCTCAAACAGGAATCTCGTTTCAGGAGACTCCGCAACGCAAATCTCAAGAAAAAGACAAGAAGTGAACTAGTTGCTTATCAACAATAAACCATTCTGTATTAGAATAACCCAAAAGTCATAAAATACAATAACAAAACGAGATTATTCAATAAAAACAGGTGGTATTTACTACGGAGGTTCAGTTGTACTCGCGAGCCGGGGAGACACCTCGATTGGCCTTCTTCTCTTCGTTGTACTTCTTCAACTCCATATCTGCTGGTCTCGACTTGTCGTGACGCAGATCTACTGACCGATTCTCCTCGGAGAATTGCTCGACTTGCACGAGAAGATCGTGATCCTCGCTCATCTCCAACTCGGTGATCAGGTTGAACAATTGGACGGCGGTGGGCAGATCTGGTGTTCCGATCCGGGAGAAGAAAGTGATGATGTTGTGGATGTCACGAGTGAGGAACTGGAGACAGCGAGGGTGAGACAAATCCATGGCCTGGGAGACATCAATCACGTGAACTTTGTTGTCGGGAGTCAGAAGCAGATTGAACTCGCTAAGATCGGCGTGCACCAGGAGACAGTCCTTGTACATCTTACACATTATCTGAAACATCAGAAGATTAACAGAGTCTCCCTAACCTTGTTACATACCGTCTGCACCTGATCATAGACGGCTTTACGATCTTCCTCCGTGAAAAACTCCCACTCGACGTTCTTGAGTCTCGGAGCAGCAAGTCCATCCTGTCCGAGGAACGACATAACCAACACGTTCCGCTTGACTTTGACTGGCGTAGGGCATGGCAGATTGTTTTTGTGCATCCTCGACAAGTTCATGAACTCTCGTTCCGCCCAAATCTTCAGAACTCCTCTTGGATTCTTGAAACGAAAGTCGTCCTTAACGTATTCGGAGCGGTTTTTGAACTCGGAAAGTGTAGTCTTGTACACTTTAATCGCATAACTGGTTGCATCGTTCTTTGCAGCATGGAGCACAGCCGACTCCTTTCCAGTGGCAATGATTCCGTCGACCGAATCGAAAACTTCCTGATTGATCCATCTGAGCAGCAACAAACGGGTATCGCTATCCACAGAAGTGTCCATCGTCGCCTTTTCTTCCTTGTCTTTGTGTCTCATCTGTCTCTTCGATTCACTCTTTCCGAATGCCATCAGCTTGTTGAACACTTTGTTGTTGATGTTGTCACCAACCATATCTCCAGTGGGCAGAGTGTTGCGATCCTAGAAACAAAAAACATTTAGGATCATTCAATCTCATAGAAACACTCACATTGAATGTCTTATCTGCATTCCGACGTCCACTAACTCCAATATCGTGTTTAGTCCTCGAAACTCCCTGTCCTTCTGGGCGCAGACGGGAAGCACATGCATTCTCAGCATCCAACTTGGCGTAAAGCATCTCAGTGGCTGCCTGTCTTAACGCGTCATCGTCCTCATCATCAGAATCAGCTTCTTGTTGGGTTTTAGGGCAATACCGATCCGGAGCGAAGGTCACCGAGCTGGAAGAGGCCACAGCTCTCGCCACATCAGCTTCTCGATCGAATTGACGCTGCAGAGCCATCGCAATCTCCTCGTCGGTCATCCCTTCGGTGTTGGTTGGAAACTGGTCTTCAGCGACAGAGAAGTCACCGAATTGCATTGCGATACTCTGAAATATCAAGTTCTACTAGAAGTTTCATACTTCCTCTTACCTTGAGCATTTTCGCCTCTTCTTCCTTCTCCTGAGCACTCATTCCTTCGATAAAGTCCTCACTCATCACGTCTGCGAAACAGACCACCGGTTCTTCGACCGTTTCCTGGATCAATTGGGATAAAAACAGATTGTATTGCGTTGAAAACCAACCTCGCTCTTTCCCCAAGCATTCTTTTTCCACGGATTATTGTCACAATTGGCCATTTTCGCTGTTCAGCATCAAATTCAGGTTCTTTTCCAGGTTCAAACCACTGAAAAATAGGAATCATTGAATGATAAGAAGTGGAGAATGAAGGAAGAATGGCGACTGTGGTGGAAAGTTTCGCAATCGATACTTGTGTAAATGCGCGCTATGGAAAGAGGAGAAAAGTAGCGAGAACGTTAGGAATACGTGCCGTTGAATGGAGAATTAGAGAAGAGTCACAACTGGGATAGTTTATTAAACGGACAGTTATCCTAAATGCGGAGAAGCACAGTGACTAGCACTTTGTATATTATTCACAGAATCAATAGTTGGGCATGGCAAGTTACAATCGGTAGATACAAATTTCCTCTAAATGAGAATAGAAAAGTCATAAATGCAGTTAGTCAATGATCAGATTCTTGTTTGAAAGACTTTCGAGTGCTCTTGGGGAAGGAGTGAAGGCGCGGAAGGCCAGGAAATCGTCGGTGACAGTGACTTTGGGGCGATCGGCGGTCTCCGAGGCTCCGATGAACACAACTTCTCCTCTGTTCAATGTCTGAGTGCTGCCTCCAAGGACGATGTTCGCAGATCCATAGAGAACAGTCAGCACGGAGCACGACTCGGCGTACGGCAGCTGGAACGAGGCCCCGGCTCCTCCCTTTACTTCCTGCACCCAGAACTCATCGATTCCACGTGGGGTGAACAGGAGAGTCCCATCGTCCAGTTCGTTGGGAATGTACTTTGGCAGCAGGGTTTCATTGTAGTTGAGCATCTCCACAAGCGATTCCACGTCGATGTACTTCGGGGTGAGCCCAGCTCGAATAGTGTTGTCACTGTCCGCCATGCACTCGACGCAGTCTCCTTTCAAATAGGCGTGCGGCATGTTCGGCTCCAGGAAGGTAGCCTCTCCAGGTTGAAGCTTGAAGTAGTTCAAGAAGATTGGGGCAAATACTCCGACGTCTCCAGGGTAGAGATTGAACAAGTAGACGATGATCTCATCCAGAGCCGACTTGTTTTCTTGTCCTTGGATACGACGAGCCAGTTTGTCGACAGCCTGTTGCAGTTGCTCCTTCGGTGTACGCCAGATCTTTGAGAATATCTTCTTCAATGCCTGAGCCGAGCTTTCTCCGTACGATCCGATGTTGTCGATTTCAGCCTTTTCCTCCTCTGACAGCAGGTCTTGAATTTCCGAGTACACTGGAAAAACAATACGTATTCAAAGTCCAAGACGTTCCATCACTTACACTTCAAGTAGTCGCTGATCTGCGAGTGTTGTCGGAATCCGGAGAGCAGCTCAAACTCGGTCAGAGCAATGGCGATTTCTGGCTTGTGGTTGTCATCTGGATAGTTCTTCGGATCTTTCGCGTGAAGAACTTTTCCTTGAGCTTTAGTGGGATGGATCTGGATGGAAAGTGGTCCACTGACCGAGAGCACTTTGAACAGGAACGACAGGTTTCCTGAAACATTGTTTGTTAAGATTCCATTCGTTTCTCTTGGTCTCACCATTCTCATGTTTTCCCTGAAGTCCTTGTGACGTGGCGAGCAACTGTTTAAGAGCAATGTCCTTCTCGATGACGTGCGCAGGTCCATTCGAGTGAGTGCCCACCCAGAACTGGAAAAAAGACAGGATGATGATGAAATAAGACGTGTTTAGAGAGTATCATATAGGATGGGTCAGATCAGGTGATTGCATTCTTCGCGCAATCTTCGAAAGTCACGACATAAGGTCAGAAATCAATGTTGCCGCTAAATATAGAACGGAAGTGTTTACCTCGGCGTACGGCTTCTCCTTGTCGAGGTTGTCGATGTGACCTCCGTCGTGGGCAAGGCTTCCAGCCATGCTGGCTTCTCCCTTCGAGCCCCACGCGTAGTTGTTGACAGTGCACTTGAGTTTCAGAAGCATCTAAAGAAGAAAGTTGGAACGTGAGAAACAAGAATGATGAAGAGGAGATAACGGAGGAGACAAGGGAAAAGAGACTGATCTGTCTTCTGGCGCGTGCGCTCAAATCAACACGTGACTAAAAGAAGACAAAAAGAGAAATGTAGTCTAATGGATGACGATCTCGCCACTCGGTCACGAATAAGTTGTTCATGGAGAGGGCGACGACGTCTGAAGACATCTGAACTGGAAAACACAGAATATATTTATACCGGGAAGGGACCGCAAGACGCAGACGCATGAGACGGAGATCAGGACTATAAAACGAGTGCGCTGATTGCGTTTTTTGGGAACTTGCGCGAGTGCGCGTGTGAGATTGCGTCAACGTGACTGAGATATTTGAGCGAAACGGAGAGTCATAAATTTCAGACAAAACGGAGGAACTGACGGACGACACTGTTAGGCACTGATTAATGAGGGGGAAGATAGAAGGCGAAGGACGTTGTGTGTCCGTGTCGCACTCCCGATGATTATTTACACGATGAACGGAGGATAGATGGCGACGAAATCTGGCAGGGAAACGGAGAAAATCTAATCCGGAAGTGGAAAAGCCGAGATTACGAAATACAAAAATCAAGTTTAGGCGCTATTGTTTCGGAGGATGTTTGAACGAGAGATACGGGTTAACAAGCGGAGTAAGAATGATTAAAAGATGATAAAATTAACCAAAAACATAAAATTAACCAAAAACAGCTCTAAACTTTTCAAAAAGTTGTAAACATTGAAAAATGCTCGAAACTTTAATTTTCCACGTCGCAAAAAAGATGCACAACTGCGAAATGCAAGTGCGCCCCACTGCACACTTCAGAGAATTTTGTTGAAAAAATACTGTTTTTTTCACAAAAAATTCATTAAAAAAGTCAATTTGTGTATATTTTCAGAGATGCTCAGCTCGCTGGGATTTCTCATTTATGGGGAAACCAAAGAAGTGCAGAAGCAACGACTGAAAGAGCTGGAGTGCCTGTATTTAGTCAACAAAAATCAACCAGTTCGTGATTCAAATGGAAGTCCGGTAAGCATTAAGCTTTTTGAACTTTTTATTAATATTAGTTTTTAGTTCTCAGTCGAAGATCTCAAAAGTGACATTGAAAAGCGGCTTGTTGACCTCAATTTGGAAGTTTTTCGACCAGTGGTTCGCGATGTCCTCGGTAAGCTTTTTTCTCTGCCAGATCTACGAAAGTTGTTGTTTTTAGAAAAGCTAGAAGCCCATGACGACGCTCTCTACTATTTTGTACTTGTCTCGACGTTCCGATTGCCCGATGAACTATTTGAAAAGAGTTTGAAGGAGTTGTCAGTGGATCAGAACTTGGTAAGTTTTCTTTGATAAACTTGATCAAAAAATAAAATAATCCAAAGTTATTCAGATGATAAGAATTGATGGCAAATATAAACATCGTCTGTATTCTGAACCGATTCTGAAAAACAACATCCCACTGCTGCCGTGGGATATCAGTCCAGTTGTAAAGACACACAAAGTAGCAGAGAAAGATGAACCGACGCCTCGTATGTTTTTTGTTCGAACTCATTTGGTAAACGGAATGGTTTTCAGCCAACAACCTATCCAACATCAAACCTGTCGACGATTGGGGTCTGATTTCGAAGGAGTTTCGATCGATTGTGAGATGCGAGGAACTTCTTCTGTCTGCTCGGGAGGGACAAGCCATCGAGTTCTTCCATCTGGACAATGCAGCTTTCTATCAGAATCTTTTTGATATGCACCGTGGAATCAGTTCCGACTTGTTTCAAGTCGACGGAGCCGGTCACTTTTATCAATCCAAGCCGTGTCGAGTGGAAGAATGGAACCTTACAATCACGAGAACCATTCTCCAGAAACATGTCTACTTGGCCAATCAGTTATCTGAAACGGTGGTGAAACTAAAGAAACACTTTGTGACTGGCTCGGATAACTCGATTCGATTGATGATGCAGAAGTACCTGATCGACGAGCAGCAGATATTCTGGGAGTACTTCGAGAGTCTTCTCGGAAAAGCGATCCCCGGGGAAGCTTTCCGATTCGAACTGATTATTGAGTAAGTGTTTAATCTTGAAACGTTTTGTCATCTATAAGTTTAGCCACTTTCCGAAGCTGGAACTCGGAGAAAAATCGAGCGTACGTTCCGATATCTGCGACGAGCTCTACGAAATCGTCAGTGCTTATTATCATGTGCTCCGGGAGATGAATGAAGTCGTGCAGAACATAAACAATTACAGTGTAAGTGAATTACTGTTTGAATTCCTAGAAAGTTGTTCTTCAGCCAATTCTGCTCAATGAAATGTCATTTGTTGGATCCCAGTCCGCTCCCCAGATGTATGCTAGAAGGATGTGGAGGCGATTGAACGTGGCGCTTATTCGGTTTATCATCAAGTAAGTAGTACCATCAATTCTTTTTCTGATAACTCGTGTTTCAGCAAACTAGCCGAAATGCTAACAACCCCCGATGCCGAACTGATGGAGTTGCTCACCGATGCGGGAGACGCGAAGCTGATCAGAGATCCATCAATCTGGCAACGTTTGAACCCACTCCAGATGGAATCCTCACAGTGTATTGACTCTCAATTAGCCAATCGGATAGCAGATCTGATCATTGGTTATCAATTCTTTGTCAATGACAAGAAAGCAAAAAGTCAGAAGCTGGACGGGTCGACATTTGCGAAGTCAGATATTCAAGATGCAGAAGAGCTCGAATTGTTCTCGAAGACTCCAGAATTCGAAAAAATCATCGAGGCGATTCTTGGCGAGCTGGATGTGAACAAGATGACTGACAATCTTGACGAACTCTCGGATTGTATTGAGAAGTTGCTCGGAGAGATACCGACGACGTCTCTCGTTGAGAAATATTCGCAGATTGTGTTGGAGAAGTCTGTTCGGTTCTTCGAGTTCCTCAAAAAGTTCTTCACGTCCGCCTACATTCATCTAAAGGACAGAAACATTATGTAAGTGAAACAACTGCAAACTTTGCAACAGTTTGTTGTTTTTCTAGGAGTCGGACCACCTTGGATTCCCTGGAACGTGAGAAAATGCACAAGAAAGGGTACGACTCGGAGTTCCTAAAGACTGTCGGTTACGATATGAAGAGCACCATGGAGGATTCACTTCTCACAGTCAGCCCTCCGCAGCCATTGAACGTGTTTGTCTCCCCTGGAGTCACCGACATCTACTCCCAAGTCTTCACTGTTCTCAACATGCTCCATACTGCTCTGGATGCTGTCGTCGAGACCCAAAACTCTGAGACTCTGACTCACGAACCACGTCTTCGATACGCTTTCTTCCACATGAACACCACTGTCTTTGCAATTCGGAAGAACATGCTCAATCTCATTGAAGCTGCTTATGAGACTTTGAAAGTTAGGCAAGAACTGGAAACAAAAGGGAAACAGATACTTTCAGAAAACAGTTGACTTCAAGAAATCCACGGAATCACGGAGTGCACTCGAATGGCTCAATGTATGCTACAGAGCTCATAGACGATTCACTCGTGATATTGCTGGAGCACTGATGTTGAATTTGAAGCGAGGAACTATGGGAAGAGTCATCCGATTGGTTAGATGTTTCCTTCATTGTTATTCTCTTGAATTTGTGTGTTCAGATGGTCAGCAGTGTCGTACAAGCTTCTCGATCATGTGTAAATGGGGACGCAGTCAGCGCGGACAAGCACTACCAGCAGTTTCAGACCAACCTGCTTATCTTCCTAGACCGTTAGTTCTACTAGACCAAGCATGTTGTACTAAATGTTTTCAGAATGTCGAATCGACCACGTCCGTTACGTACTCTACAGGAGTCTGGAAATTGGCGATGATGAGACGGACGGCCGAAAGTCTTCGCATTCTTCTTATTCTGATGATCTCAGTTGCCGATCGTATTGATCGGATTCTTGTGAATAACTGAACTACATATCCAACTTATCTACGGGCCGTCTAGCATCTTTTTCGAGTTCACTTTGAAGCATAATAAATAATCATATCTTTCTGTTTGAGTTGTTTTTCCAATGATAATGATATTATTTCAATGTTCTACTTCTATTTCTTTTAACGTTTTCACTCTTTCACTTGTTATTCAGAATGGACAACTACGTTCCCGCAGATGAGACCGTCGAGGAACCGACCAATCCGTTTCCAGCCCCGTACAATACAGATGATGTGAAGGTGATGCTGGTGAGCAAATCAAGCAAGTTCAACAAGATCAACGCACACGTCAAGGAGTACTTCGCAGAGCATCCGGATAGGAATCGATTCGTCGTTTTCAAGTCGACGAATGGAGCCACGGAGAAGGCAATCTCGTGTGTCGAAGTGTTCAAGCAGCAGTTCAAAGTGAGTGTTGCTGTGCTCTTTTCACAGAGAAACTCTTAATTTAGGAGTCGTTGTACCAGTGGACAAAAGTTGTCTGTGAGAAGAGGATCGTTCTGTGGAAACCACTGGAACCCGGACCAAGAGAGTGAGTAGATAACTAAGAATATTAAGAATCGATGCTCTTCATTCCAGCATCCGAGTCACAATCGATGTTCCGGTAGTCTTCATCGTCGTCTCGAGAGATCCCTTCCCTGGAGATTACAGCTGCATGAGGTACGAATCACAGAATCAGTTTGTTTCCCCACATCCCCAAATTCCAGCATGCAATGCTCATCTGACACGGAAAACGCGTTTGTTCCGGCACGATCCACTCCACAGAAAACTCCAGGAAAGTCGACGAAGAATAAGGAAAGGAAGGGAAATCGGAAAACACACGAAGGAAACAAATGGACGAAGCCAACACCGGAACAGAGACGGGAGGAACGCATGGAAGTGGACCAACTACGCAGACAAATCGAAAGGGAATGGTAGAATCTGTTGGATCTTTGATAATTATTTACTTTGTCATTGTTCTTGTTGTATTTTTGTTTGGAAAAAACATTGTTAAATGAACCATAAACTTGAAAGCGTTGATTGTGACGACTGGAATCACAGAGACAAGAAAATAATTCCTCGTGACACTTCGGACGTTTCGATTTGAAATGATTACAACAAAAAAAGGAACGCGTGTCTCTGGGAAATTCAGTAGGAAGTTCGGGAACAAATTCAGTTTCTATTTTTACTAGAGGCGTTGTTCGGCAACTTCTCGTCTCAACAATGGATTTTCTGAAGTCTATGGTAAGATGGTGTCTTCAGAAGCGTCCAGAAGGCGGGATTTCTAGAAAAAACCAGCCAAAAAGGAGAAGGCGTCGAAGGAAACGAAGGTGAAAAAGGGCGAGAAGAGTGCGTCGAGGAAAGTGGTAAGAAGAGAGTGGAGAAGGGGAGAAATGATGGAATGGTTAAGAGAACAAAAAACGACAAACCGCAGAAAAGTTCGCGGTCGGCGAGGAAACCGAAGAAGAAGTCGATTCAGAAGAGTGAACGCAAGAAAGGTTCGAAACTGCCGAAGAGGCTGGTGTAACTGTTATGATTACAGTCGTCAATACAACGCAATCAAATCTGCATTTGGCTATCATGATATTCGATCAGAGCACATTTACATTCAAAATAGAAAAGACGATTTGTCCGGAACCAGACAAGCACACGCCTCTTCAGAAAATGGCATTCGAGTGTTTCGCTTCGGTGGGTCAAGAAGGCAAAGACCAGTGGAATATGGTAGAATTTTCCAGAATATAATGTCGGCTGGCGTCGAAGGACTCATCAAGGAATACAACGATCTGATCATCCCGTTCATCCCGACCGGGCACTACGACAGAGCCATATTCGATCAGAACACGGAGCAGAAGAAGAATAGATACAAGGACGTGGTGTGCAATGACAAGACGAGAGTGATACTGAAGGATGGACGTCCCGGCGACTACATCCATGCGAACTACGTGAAGGGATTGAAGCCAATGTACATTCTAACCCAGGGACCCATCAAGGACAGTGTCAATGACTTCTGGAGAATGATTGTTCAAGAAGGAGTGTCAGCGATCTGCATGTTGTGTGAGTTCGTCGAGGGTGGCAAGACAAAGTGTGAGGCGTACTTCCCGGAGAGTCCTTCCGACACCGTGATATACGGGGACATCTACGTGACTTGCTCTGAATCAAGTTCTCCGGATTCCCATACCCAACTGAAGGTGTTAACTGTACTCGACAAGAAGCACGGGAAGTCGATCAAAGTGAGCCACTACAAGATCGTGACGTGGCCTGACAAGACGGTGGCTATGTCGAATCTCAGCATCCTCCGCACACACCGCATTCTACGCAAGTTCAGTGGCCCCATCGTCGTCCACTGCTCCGCTGGTGTCGGAAGAACGGGAACCTTCGCTGCGATCGAAGTGGGCATTCAGTGTCTGCTCAACGGGAAATCGTTCAAACTCGTCGATCTGGTGAAGGCTGTGAGACGTATGTGAACGAAAAGAGAGCTGCAATGAGTGACAAGAGATGTTTCAGATTGCCGTCTGCACAGTGTCCAAATGGATACCCAATACTTGATGTTGGCTGAAGCAATCCTCGATTGCGGGGTGAACTTCAAATACATCGAGGACACTTCGCTGCTTGAGGCAATCGCAGTCTACAAGACAAAGACGGCCGAGTACGTCGAAGCCCACCCGCCACCCGCAGAGGCTGTGCCGAAGGGCAAGGAAGGATTCGTGAGTGATTTGTATCCAGGGAGTCTTCTCGCGGGGCACTCCATCATCTGCCCCGCGGGAAGACTCTCCATTGAGTATCACCCCGTCCCAGTACTTCTTGGGCCTTCAAATTACAGGCGGCAGCCGTGAACCTGATCGAAAAAGTGCAGGAGGAAGTTCCGCCGTTGGTCCCGTTCATGATAGCTTCACAAGCACCTTCTCCCGTGCCACCACGTCCTCCTCATCCTCCTCAACCCTCGCCGGCAGCTTCTCCTTCTCCATTAGAAGTTGTTCCTGCTCAACCGACTCCGATACGAACTGCCGCACCACCGCCCGTGTCTCCTCCTCCTCCAATCCTTCAGCCACCGCCTCCGATTCCGCAGACAATCCCTCCACCATCAGGCCCCCCAGTGGCGCCAACATCGGTTCACATGACGTATAGTCCGAACCGCCCAATAAGTGGACCAACCAGTCAGTACCTTTAGTGACCTATGAGGATTTTGTCTCCAGAGAGTGAATAAATGTGTTTCAAGTTTTTTTTCTCCGCTATATTCTTGTTTTTCATTTTTAGAGTGTTGGATAGAGCTCCAAATGTTGTCCTCTGGGTGCTTCAGTAGCAAAACGCGTGAATTTGTGTCCTTCCCAATCCCTCCCACTGATCCAAGAGCGTCGCGTTTCCCAGTGTCCGGCGCCAAAAACGGAAAGTTCGTCAATTTCACATTCCAGCTCAAAAGACTTGACTCTTGACTCTGACTCTGAAGAATTGTAGCAACAACAACAACAATGAGGACTTTCCGTGGTGCTTTAGAGCTCGATGAGCTATCCGAAATAAACATTCACAAATCAAATGAACCCATTCTGTTTATCAAAGGGACAGTAAAAACGTTCGAACATTGAAAAAGCTGAATATCATCTAATAGAACTGATTAGATATTCATAACACCCAGAAACGGTCTGAAATAGAAAAAAACACGCGTTCAAAACGATTGAGCCGAAGGAATTTGCAGCGTGGGTTACTGTAGACGCATTTCTGCGTGACCACTTTTTCGGAGAATTGCCACGCGGCGCTTGAACTCACGTGGACTTTTTGATTATTTCAGAGAGATTTGCACTCGTTTATTGGGTTCTTCCGACAAAGATGGCATTTGTGGCAGATCTACATTGGAAAACAGTGAGTTGTCGCTTTATGTTTCCTCCTCATCACTTGCTCTCCTCTACCAGTTCACTTCGTGTAGATCTCGCCTCGGCTCCAGGACCTGGGTAGTCGTAAGCTTGATCTTGAAGAGTTCTGTTTCCGGTTCAACACTTCCTCTCATCTACTGGTAACTAGAAACACAAAGAAACCTTCAGCATGGGCATTTAAGGGTCACGTGTATTTTATCCGAGACCTTTCGGTGACCATTCTGTCATCATAAATTTATTATTTCTTTCGTCAAATCGGTTCGGTGAATATGCTGGAGTATCTCCTAACAAGCCTAATTGTTTACTTCGGGACCTTGTTCTTGTTCGCTCTCCCGTTGTGCTGCAAGAAGAACAGTAACAAGAAGAAGAGTAAGAAGTCGAAGAAGAAGAAGCACTCGAAGAACACCAAATCAAAGTCGAAGAATCAGAAGAAGCACAACCGTCCAAAGACACCAATCACGGCCACGTCCACAGCTCCGACGACGACTCCGCTGCCTCTCACCGCCCCGACTACTCCTGTCACTCCAGCCACTCAGACACCTGCCACGCCGACTCCTGCGACTCCGCAGATTCCACAGAAGACACCGACTTCGGAAGCGATCGGATCCGGTGAGGTGGTCAAGCCGTTGCCTCAGGCACTATCGAACAAGTCGAAGGAAGCTGACAAGGAAGAGGAGAAAAAGAGCAAAGTGAGTTGGAGGAGCGGGTGAATGAATTGATTTGATTGGTTGTTTACAGAAGAGTGATAAGGATAACGAAAAGGAGAAAGAGAAGGAAAAGGACGATGGGGATCTGCTCCGCTGCCGCGATTACACTCCGGAGAACATGAACGAGTTGAAGTACCTTTTTGATCTGTTGGATTAATAGTTTTCTCTGAATAAATGTTCAATGAATAACATGTCTTCCTGTTGTGTTTCCTTTCTGGAAAACGAATGAAACATTAGATAAACATCAAAAACAAGCAAATTCTATAGAAAGCTTTTTTTTGAACAAAGAGCGACTTCAATATCAATACTTTTTCTTCTTATCAGCTCCGAAAATGTCCTGGTTGAGTCCGGCCAGTGTCTGGTAGTTGGGATCGAGAGTGGCAGCTTTTGCTCCGACGTTTGCAGGAGCTCTCGGACCAGCTGGAGCAGCTCCGGCTCCTTTCTCCTTGAAGATGTCTGCGTTGTTGAGTCCGACGAGTGTCTGGTAGTTCGGATCGTTCGTCGCCGCTTTCCCACCAACAACCGGCGCTTTCGGAGGAGCTCCTGGAGATCCGTCTCCCGCTTTGTCCTTGAAAATGTCCGCATTGTTGAGTCCGGCCAGGGTCTGAAAGCGAGTCTCATTTATCTTCTGGAGGTTCGTAACTCTACCTGATAGTTCGGATCATTAGTTGCTGCCCTCCCGCCAACCTGAGGTGCCTTCGGGGCAGGGGGAGCACCGCCTCCAGCTCCTGCTCCGAAGACGGCGTCGTTGTTGAGTCCGGCAAGCGTCTGATAGTTTGGATCCTGAGTTCCCACCATTCCAGGGTTTGATCCAGCTGGAGGAGCTTTCGGTGCTGCAATCAGTCCATTCCAATATGTTCCGAACTCTAGTTTTCCCAACCTGCTGGACCTGCCTGAGCTGCTCCATTCGTTCCGAAGACCGCGTCATTGTTCAATCCGGCCAGAGTCTGATAGTTGGGATCCTGTGTGCCTGCGATGGCTGCCATGTTCTTCGGCGGTTTCGGTGCTTGCGGGTTCTGTTGAGCTGCTGCCGCTGCCGCTGCTGCAGCCGCCTTCTTCTTCGCCTCTCGCTTCTTCTTCTCGGCTCTTTTCTTCTTTCGTTTCTTCTCCGAGTCATCCGATTCATCGTCATCGTCTTCAGAAGATGCCACGTCACTGTCTTCTTTCTTTGTTTTCTTCTTTTTTCCTCCGCATTGAACCAAAAAAACAGGAAGCAGAGTGGAGGCGACGACGAGAAGGATCCATGACTTGAGCTCGAGGAAGACGAGTAAATGTGTGAGCATTTGCGATAAACTCATCGACTTGTTCACGAAAACCGAAATAAAGAAGTCTGTTGTTGGATGAAATGAATGCAAATCAGTGTCGCGCGATTTCAAAATGCATGGAACACGTAAAATTTTCTTCGAGTGTTCGGAATGAAATCAGTCCGAAAACGTGAGGAAGAGATTTGTGAAGACAGTCAAAGATAATATTAGGTTCATTTGCAGAAGGGAATCAATAATTATGTGGGTGACAAAACGAAAGATCCTTAGAGAGATTTTCAAAGAAAAAAACAAGAAAACAAGTTGGCTGAATAGTTGGGAAAAGAGGGGGACTCATCGAAAACCGGTCAAAATGACTCACAACTGCACGAGTTCAAGTAGGTCATTATGGAGATTGAGGAGAAAGAGAAGATTCGGAAGTGGGTGATAATATCTTTGGTGGGGGAAGAGAGGCATTTGTTTCTGGATGTTCATTCGGATGTTGTTCAATCTCCACGACGAGCTGTGCGACGCTTGGCGCCTCCGGTGGTCTTGGGGCTCTTCTTGGCAACTTCCTCGGTCGGCTGCACTGGTTCGTTCTCATGGACGACGTGTGGTTCGGCCTCGTCTTCAGCGGCACTGGATGAGGCAGAGGATCCGGTCTTGGAGGTAGATGGTTGTGGTTCCTCATCCTCCTCGTCCTCGAGTGGTGGCTGGTTTTGGGTTCCAGATGTTCCTGGCTGGTTGTCATCTACGTCTTCCTCGACGTCGCCAACGATCTCCTCTTCCTCCTCGTCGTCTTCGACAAGGTTCGGAACTCTATCGTCATCAGCAGAATACGCATCAGTCTTCTTGGCAAAGTTCGGTGTTGGCTTTGACTGTTTTCCGAAGCAGAAGACTCCGATGGCGACGAGTGGAAGAAGGACACAGAGGATGTAGACAGCCCACAGCCACGGCTTCTCGTTCGTAGCATCGATGATCTGCTGCAGGATTCCAGAACCGCTTCCAGTCGCGGCAGCAAGACGGTACTCTTCAGCCTGTTTGACGTAGAATGTCTGTCTGGCAACATCAGAGGCTTCCTCTTCAGAAGACGTGACGAGGATGTTGTCTGGAAAAGGGGAATGTTGAAAAGATTGTGAGTAACAGAAACTCACCGAAGAGAATGTTCTCGCTCATAGTCCAGAGTTCGATTCCAACAGCAGTGATCGGAGCAAGTCCTTCGAATGGCTTCGTTGGCTCGAAGTAGTTTGGATTGTCGATGAGTCTCGGGGACCACTTGCCCTTGTAGGCCGGGTTCCTGATCTTCGGGCGAATCCACTTTCCCTGAAAAACAGATAATTAGAATGAGATATTTAAAACATTGAATTGTACCAACGGTAAATCCTCTCCGCCCGTGAAAAGGACGGAAAGGGTGAAGTGATTGATCTAATTTATATAGGCCTCTTGGTTGAAATCAGGAATTACAGAGAATTCTGACTTTGGCTCAGTAAACTGAGATGGAAAAGAAAGGGGCCAAGAAAGTGATGAACTTTTCAAAACAACTTACTCTGTACTTCGGGTTTTTGATAGTTGGTGGCTTCCATTGTCCGCATCCACTGAGTCCCTTGCAAACCGGGTTGTCGATGAGAGGAGCCTCCCACGATCCGTCCATGTCCTCGTCCCAGTCCTGTGGCTTCTGAGCTTCTGGATCGGAGATCAGTTCGCTCTCCTCTTCATTCCAGTCGTACGGCTTGGTGGCACTCTCATCAACAACGTTCTGTGGCTCGTTCTCGTCCCAGTCCTCTGGTTTCGTGGCGGTTTCATCTTCGATTTGCTCTCGCTCATCCCAATCTTCCGGCTTCAGATCAGTCTCGTCGTGGATTTGCTTTGGTGGAGTGAGCAGCGGAGAGACGTCCTAGACACAACAATTAGATGGAAATTGAGAGACAAACAACTTACACTGAGCATGTTTCCGTAGAAAAGACTCTTTCCGTCAACACTAACAGCGAAATCTCCGGTTGGCTTGACGACGAGAGTGAACAAGTGAGTGTTGTGGTCGTCCCAGTAGCTCGTGGGAACAGAGGATGGCTGCTTGGCATGATACTCGGAAACAGTTCCGTTGACTGGATTGCGGTACCGGAAGATCAGATGAACCTGTCCGCTGGCTCCACACTTGTCCGGACCGAACATGATGGTGTAGGCTGTCTTATCCTGGAAGTTGGCAAGATCCTTCTCGGCTCCCTCGCTCAACAGCTTCAGATATCCTCCTCCGCATTCTTGTCCTTCCTCGAACTTCACATCGTACTGGACGACAAAGTTGTTCGAATCGAACTTGAAGGGTGTCTCGAGTTTAGCGGCAATGGCATGGTGACGAGCCTGTAAACATAGGATTAATTAGCTGAAGTTATATCTTGCAATGGAAAAGTGCGAGATGCAGAGTATGCAATTGTACCAACGATAAATCCTATCCGCCCGTGGATTGAAGCGGACAGGGTGAAGTGATCGGTCTAAGTCATATGGGCCTCGTTAGAAGAAAATTGGGATAGGATATTCATCCCACTTTTCGAAATGAAAACATCGAGGCCCTCAAACCAATGAAACTCTGAAAAGCTCACCTTAGTCTTGACGATAAGACCAAGATCTCCTTCGATGGAGACTTTAGTTGGGGCTCCGATGCTCCATTCTCCGTTGTACTTGGCAATGTCAGAATCGACACCGTCCTTCTTCGCGAGACTCTTGATCCAGGTCTGTCCGACTTTCGCACCGACAGGGAAGTAATCGAAAAAGTTGGCATTGGACTTGTCAGCGAGCTTCGGAGCGACGAATAGAGATGGCTGGAACTTCTCTTTCTCGTCAACGACATGTGAAACATCATCCTCCTCGTCTCCGAATTCATCTTCATTTGCCCGTACGGCTGCGATCAATAGTAATTGAACGAACACGAAAACCCATTTTCGGTTTAGCATGATTACCTGCAAAATCATGGGGTTGAATGGGGCGGATGGAGGGAGAGCAATGCGAGAAAACAATGAGAGGCAATCGATACTCGGGCAGAATTGCACGCGCAGCGCGGTGACAACGTCAGATTTTCTGCATATAAACGGAAAAGAGAAGGGACTGAAGAGTGAGAACTACAGAGTGGAAGGTAGGACTACTGCTGCAATATCATCGTCGACGCAAAATTGGGCGGGCTGCTGCGGAACGCTGAGTGCGACGAAGAATGTGCGAGAGCGCGTGTGTCTGCGTTTCCACAGCCTGGTACGCTCTATCTCTGCTGGCCTGTGAGACGCCTTGCCAACTAGTACGAGCGAGGGGGAGAGCAGAATATTCAACGTTGAGAGGACAACGTACGGGCGGTCATTTAGGGCAACGGGGCAACAACGAGCGTGTAATTAAGAGAGGAACCGGTGGGTGTCGCGGCTGGGCTCACGCGCAGATTCATTGCAGCTGTCGGGGCCGTTGATGGAAACCGAAACGAGGGAACTATCGGGACGGAAATGGATAGGGGAGAAGCGCAGATGTTCGTCAGTCAATCTGGCGACTTCATTGCCATTGTGGCGTTTGGACACAGATTTCTCGTTATTACTGGCTCACAGTGCAACAGATTCATGAAACAACGCTTGCTATTTGTTTTTGGAAATTAGAAAACCTATAAGCTACAAATTTTGAGTGACAGATGCAGAAATAGACGTGGAAACTAGGCGGAGAAGAACAAAAAAATGGCTGTTGAAACAAGTCGATATATCATTGTCTCCTGGTTCGTTGCGAGACCCGTGCGCGTATTTGAACATGCACCTTTAATGAGTCGCGGACTACGGTGCCTGCATGAACCCAATTTGCGGTGCCGTGCAGGTTTGTTTTCCAGTCTATTCTCTGAGCGCGTTGACTCTCTTTATTAGTATTTCTAGAAACGCATACATGATTTCAATCTCACTTTCTTCGTTTCCATGTCCACTCCGCGTTTTCATGCACAATTTTACATGAATTTTTCGAGAAAAACCTAAATATTCGCTGAAGCGACCGGTTCGTTTCGCTTTTTGCCATCCATCCGAACGAACATGTGATTCGTTGTCAGGGAACGAATGTGTGTCTGTTATCGATTCCGCTTCTTTTGCCGTATCATTTCTGCCCACTCACTTTACAAAAGTGCAGATTATTTTCAGTTGCACTTCTCCGCTTTTCATCTTTCCCTCTTTCCCGAAATTTTCTCTCTTTCAAAGTGTCCTCTTGTCGAATAAAAAGTCAGTGACATTTAGAAAACGAGAGTTCTTCAAATGCGAGGAGCAACTACTGTATCTCGCGAAGAAAATTGTCTATTAAAAGATTTTAGAAAATAACTTAAGAATTTGGAGACAGATGTTCTCAAACTGAAAAAATTCGTACTCAAAAGTGCTATCAGCCGTTTTGTCACGCGGTTCGTCCCAAACCAAACGGATCACCAATCAAACGGACGCCTGCGGGCATCTCCACGCGCGTGTCCTTTCGTCTCCTCGCTCGTCTGTGTTATTCTTCTCAAGTCGGCCATCATTCACGTGTCTGGGCGCCGCGTGCGCTTGTGCGTCGCTGTGTTTGCACATTTCTGACCGTTCGAATGATTTGAAAAGCTCGCGTCTGGCCACATCTAATCTCTGAATTCCAAAAACTTTGGATTCTAGCAGCTCGTCGCTATTTTCGTGCCGAAGTGCCGATCCGCAGCGGGTGAGACGTCGTACGGCCGACCTCACAACCGAACCCATCTCGCCGTAGGATTATGCCATATGTTCGTTAATCAGACGTTCATTTGAAGGATGAAACCAATCTATAATGGTTTCCAGAATCAGCGCCGAATGAATCCTTCCGATGGATTCCATTACGACAGCGGGGGCGGCGGCGGCATGAACAGAGGGCAGCTTCCAGCAGTACAGCTTCCAGCAGGGCAGCTTCCAGCAGCCTCGAGGCTCCATCAGTACCTAGCAGCCAATCCACAACGTGCGTTTTTTTTTCATGTCGGTCATTATGATTCTAAAACTGGAGTTATCTCAAAACCCATGATTTCAGCTGCTCCCTACACCCCATCGTTCGGCAACGGCGCACCGATAAACATCAACGTGAGTTGTTTCCCTTCAGTTCCCCAGTAACCTCTATTTCCAGGCACCAGTATTCGTCCCGAAGCAACATCAACAACAGCAGCAGCAACAGGCAGCGTCTTCCGTATCTTCTCCTCCATCCCAACAAGCAATGACGAGTCACTTTGCTAACATCAATCTCCAGGATGGTCCGCATCAGATTGTTCCGTTTGCTCAACTCCAACAACAGCAACATCAGTATTCTTCGATAGGAATACCTCGACCGCCAATGCCACCTCCACATATCCAGCAGCAAATGTCCCAACAGCAGCAGATCGTCCAGCAGCAACAACAGTATCAACAGGAAAGCCGTGGCGGATGCATGTATTTCTATCCGGAATCGCATCTGCAGCAGCAGCAACAGCAGGAAATTCAGCAAGAAGAGGAGCAGTATCAGCCGGAACTTCCAGATGGAACTGTTTTCGTGGTAAGTTTTCTACAGTTTTTTGCCTCGAATTTCATTATTTTTCCAGCAAACAGCGGGCGGATTTTCTTATCAAGCCCCTCTTCCAATTGCACATCTCTCACGGTTTCGTAGTAAATCCAATATGAACGGGATGACTCAATTCATCACACCCGAACTACGAATGGAACTGATCAACCGACAACTCGCATTCGACATGAAGCCCTTCTCAGAAGCGTATTCGGAAATTCCGCAAGCTGTTGAGCACTTCTCGAATCTGTTGCCACTCGAGAACATTGGACTTCAAAACCAGTCGACTTCAACGTTCAAAGCAATCTCGGGACGTGACGGAATATTCTACTGCATTCGCAGAATCCATGGTTTCCGGGTGACACAAGCTGGCAAACAGACTCAGATTGTGGAGCAATGGAAGAAGATTATACATGGAAACATCGTTCCGCTCCGGGAAATCCTTATCAACTGTCGCTTGTTCGACGAGAGTTGTGAGTTTATCAGTATTGTTTTCTTTCTTCAAAGTATTTATATTTTCAGCATTGATCTTCGCCTACGACTACTATCCACTGGCACAGACACTCATGGAGAAACACTTTGATCCCTCGAACGCTACCAAGTTCTACGATGTTCCGAGTAAGTTCTGTTCCATACAAACTCAATCAGTTCGTCTCTTCCAGGTGGTTTCAAACTTCCGGCACAAGCGAACATGGGCAGCGTGGTCAGCGAAGCACAGCTCTGGACATACATCATTCAAATATCATCCGCGTTGAGAGTGATTCACTCGAGCGGACTCGCATGTCGGACTCTTGACCTGACGAAGATCATCTCCTACGGAAACAAAGTGATGATCTCCTTCTGTGGAATCAGTGACATCGTTCATCCGCCGGATCCGCCCCAGTCGATCCAGCAGATGCAGCATGACGATTTGTATCAGTTCGGATGTATTCTGATGGCTCTCGCGTGCAGACGTACCAATGCATACCGAAAGGATCTGTACCAGAACTCGATGGCGCAGATTAGCACCGAATACTCGATTGATTTCAAGAATGTTATTCAGTGAGTACTTGTATTGTGAAGAAAGATGAACCATTCGTTTTTCAGATACTTGACACAAAGCAACACAAACCAGATGCGAAAAAACATCAATGAGATCCTGCCGTTGATTGGTACTCGAATGTACGGTTATGTCGATACTTTGCAAGCTCGCAACGATCAGTACGAGGCAGAATTGAGCAGAGAACTGGAGAACGGAAGACTTTTCCGATTGCTGACGAAGCTGAATGTTGTGTTAGAAAGAGCCCAGTGAGTGTCATTCGTAACAGTTTTGATAGTAGAGGAAATACTTTCAGTCACAATCATGATTACACGTGGGCCGAGACTGGCGATCGGTACATGCTGAAGCTCCTCCGCGACTACATCTTCCATCAGGTGACGGAACAAGGCAAAGCATGGCTCGACATGGCTCACATAATCCAATGTCTGAACAAACTGGACGCAGGAGCACAGGAAAAGATTGAGATGGTCTCTCGCACAAGCGACACGCAGATCATCATCGACTACGCTACCCTGAAACAGTGAGAACTGAATCCGGAAAACAGATAACAATCAATGCTTTCAGATGTCTCGATAAGGCCTACCGGGATCTGCTGGGCAGCAACATGATGCAACGTCACTAGTCGTCTTCGATCCGTTCTTTCTCGTTCTCTTACTCCCTGTTCTCATCGCATAATGGTTCTCTCTGTTTCACTCTCTTTTAACTAGTTCCTTTCTCTCTCAATCAATCATAACCATTTTCCTTCGAGACCAATAGAAAGTACGGTAAATGTTCTTCCGCTCGCGTCCAGTATCATTTTCCTCCATATTCTTCGGTTCCACACGTAAATCTCTCGTTTTGGTAGCTTATTCCTCCCCCCTCGTTCACTTTTTCTCTTGCTCTTCCTTCCTGTTCCTGTCCCCATCAATCGGTCGTTTCATGTAATTAGAACCCCCAAATCCTTATCACGATAGGACACTGAACTGTTTGTCGCAGGTTGTTTTATATAATTATCGTTATCTTTTCTATGTCTCTTTATTGTGAAAGGGCCTCTTGGCACGGCTCCTTTCCTCTCCTGCACTCAAAGATCGAGTGTCTCTCTCTCTCTCCACAAGTACCCTTCATATGCTATTTTCGTGTGTTGTGAATTCTAAATTTCTGTTATTTAAAAGTGTGAGAAGATCCCCCAAAAACCGCCTAAAAAAATGAATAAACTTGAAAAATCAGAGTCTTGTTGCTTCTTTTCTGAATCGGTGCACTGACCAATTCGACAATACTTTGAACCTCTTCCCATTTCTTTTCCAACTCGGAATGATCTTCAGAACACAATGGGTCTGATCATGGCAAAACTGTTCCATAGTTGGTGGTCCGGAAGAAGTGAGTTATCCGAGTGATACCACGCGAAATGTAACTTTTCTTCTGTTTCAGAGTACAAAATCATAGTTGTCGGACTGGATAATGCGGGCAAAACGACAATTCTGTACAGCTAGTGAGCAGTTTTCATTGACCAATCCTCCCCATACATCAAGTTTTCAGCATCACAAAAGATCAAGTGGAGACGAAGCCAACGATAGGCAGCAATGTGGAGGAGGTGTCCTACAAGAACCTTGACTTTGTCATCTGGGACGTCGGCGGCCAGGAAAGTCTTCGGAGGTCGTGGTCCACTTACTACGTACAGACTGATGTAGTGATTGTCGTGATCGACAGTGCAGATCGAACGAGAATGCCGATCATGAAGGAACAGTTGGATCAGATGTTGCAACACGAGGATCTTGCCAGTTCCCACATTCTTGTCATCGCCAATAAACAGGATCTTCCGGATGCAATGAGTCCTGTCGAAGTGTCCACGATGCTCGGATTACCAGCGATGAGAGGTCGGAAGTGGCAGATCACTGGGTGTTGTGCGACGAAAGGAGAGGGACTCGGCGAGGCTCTCGAGTGGATATCCAACAATATGTGATCTTCCCAATAACTTGCTAAATACTAACTTTGTCTACTTAACTTGCTCCAATTTGCCAACTTGTCTTTTCCCCATGTGATTGCTAGTAATTTATCAGATTCTCTTTCTTTTATGTGCCCTCTCTGCCGCTGATAGTATCAATTCTTCTTCTTTATTTTTATCCATGTGAATGAGATCAAAATGACATAAACTGTACGTCTCACTGATTATCCGTTTCTCCTTGAACCGTCTGCTCCATCGTTTCCGTTGTCGTAACCGTCTCTGTCACTTGTTGCGGTGCCAAAAGTTCCGTCTGAACATGGGTCGTCGGGATGTGTCGTCTCGGATGTTGGTCGTTCGATCGAAGCACGTTCAGCAGTTTTCCCCGTCGGCACTGACGAGCTTCTTCCAATCCGAGAGTGTACACAGAGTTCTGGATGTTTCGGATGAGCTTGGCGATGTCGTCGGGATTGCAGTGACTCATGGCTGCAACGATTTTTTTCTAGAATTGACGAGAAGAGACAACAACTCACTGTTGACAGTAACAACGTCTTCCTTCAGAAACGGAATGTTCCTGTACGGCGATTCGTATCCATCGGGCACTTGATTCCTCTGAAACGCTTCTTCAAAGTCCAGAGACTTCTGCGGCATCGGTTCCTCTTCATCTGGTATCGTTTCGGTGCATTCGAGCATCGTTTTCTGCTGATCTGCAACATTCTCATTCCTTTTCAATCCACATTCCCTTCTCACCGAGCATTTTCTCTTGCTCCGCATCGTTTCGCTTCTCTTCGAGCATCTGCTGAACGAACATGTCGTCGTCGCCGAACTCGAATCCAATGTAGCCGAGTGGTCGAGACATTCTTCAAATACATTAGTTTAGATGGTTCAAAATGAGAACGAGATGAAAATACGAACGAAGATTTGAATATTGAATCCGGCGAAGAAGAACGCGAAACAAGAGCAAAAATCGATAAGACTGTTTTGCAAAACGGAAGGTTTATTCAGAAACGAACGGTTACAACACTATTTACTCGAAGAGAAATTTAAATTGGTTTCTACCGGAATTTAGGGGTTTTAGAACAAAAGGGATGTCGTGGTGATAAAGCCGGTGACTTATTTTACAAAACAATACAAAACCGCTAGACAGTCAGGGCGAAATTCAAATTTACAAAATGAACGGTTGGAAGGGGAGTTGCGGGTGGAACGGATCGGGAGGGCAGTCGGGGCGAGATGGTCGATATGTACACGGTGAGGGCGAATCTGGAAGATGGGGAACGTTGAGGTACGCAAACACCGCACACGGTCCCTTACCACTTCTCCTTTCTCTTCGTCTCTCCGTTGACCGCGGTCTGCACGACCTTGCGGGTGTCACCTCCTGGCTGCGACGCGTGCTTGTGCTCGGCTCTATCCGACTTGGTGCGCTTGCCGGTTCCGGTAGTGAGATCCTGGAATAATGAACAGTTGAATTGAACAGGTCGAAATCTACTCACCGGTCCTCCGTCCTGCTCGAATTCGGCAGCAAGGGCCTCAGCGCTCGACGACATCTTGTTGATGGTGGTTGGCTGAAAACAAAATTTGAATTGGAAGTTTCGAGACGAGGAGACTGTTTTATACGGCGGTAAGAGAATGACAGCGAGGCGAGAGAGCGAATGAATGACCAAAACAGATTTGTTATCAACAAAACGCGATTGGCACGAGAGTGACGGTCGCAAGGGGAGGAGACGAAGAATCGTTTGAAAACGACAAAGGACAGCAAACTGCAGTGGGCAAATGGCGACCGAGCGGTTTTGGAGGCCGCGCCAGCCCTCCATTTGGCGCCAAGGGTTTTTTTGCGCGGTCACAAAAGGTAGATCTCGGGGTAGATCAAACGAAACTTTGGGATGTCTGCGAATGAAATGCACTCGAGAACATCACGTGCAGGTCATGCTTATCGCTCGGAACTGATCGCTGGGGTTGACTGGTCGATTGGCCTTGGCTTCAAATATTGCCATTCGTAAACACATTCGTTTCGACACGTTTTGTGGCTATTCGTTCGATTTGAAATTTTCGGGCGGGCTGGCACTCTGGTAAACAGAAAAGCGGCGATTCTGAGGTTGAGCAAGAGGAAGAGAAGCTGCAGTTAAATAACAACAAAGACTCGCGGACAGTCCATGGAATTGGAATGAAGACACATGAGGACCAGGCCTTATATACGCAAGCCCAGAGCTTCTAGAACGTTCCGTTGGAACTGAAAGGACATCGCCCGAAACAGATGCAAAACATCTGCTGTTGTTTCGGTTAGGACATCAAATTCGTCATTCACAAGCCTATGGTAGCTGAACATCTGGAAGCGGCCAGAAAAGATCGAGATTCAGATTTCCACTTTCAGAAAACATTTTCCAATCAAAAAGGGGAGAAGCCAATGTGACAGCAACGCGACCCGGGGGTCTCTGCCTCTATACTTGTATTTATACATTTGTGCTGGCGCCACACGTGATGACAGACCAGCGAGACGACCAGAGACCGTCGAAGGAAGCAGGTCGACGACAGAGGCGCAGAGGGGCTCGGGGGCCTTCACTCGTCTTGTTTTCGATATTGACGCGATGGTGCCGATGAAAACGACCGAAGAAAAACAGCAGAACGAGACAAAAAGAGAGAAGGGGCAGATGGAACAAACAAGAAAAAAGGAGAAGAGGAAATAAATCGATCGGTGCGAGACCGTCAGAAGAAACGAAACGAAAACAGAGTATTTCTTACCGACAAATGGTTTATTACATCAGAAGAGTGTGCGGAAGGCTCAAGGGGGAATGTCAAAACTAGGAAAGTGATGAGAACCTTCGGCAAGTGAAACAAATTAAAGCCGAGCGGACGGCGCGCGAGAACCAGTGACAAGGTGTCAAAATTGCAAAGGATACAGGTAAAATAGAAGGGTACGAGGAGGAAATTACAGATTAGAGAGGGGGAGTAAAACTGTCGAGAGTATTGGTTTGTCGGTTGGTGTCGGTGATCAGGCTTGGTAGGCTGGCGGGGCGGATCCGTGGTTGTTTCCCTGGAAAAATAATGTTTGAACAGAGCAGGAACCGAATGAGGGGACAAAGGGGACGGACGGGTGTTTGAGGGGACTCATGCGTGTCCAAAATGAGAGCGGAAACGGATCGGGGTTGCACCCAGAAATTTTATTCGAGGGGAATTCGAGGGTATTCTGGACAAAAAGACCTACTTCTAGCGGTATTCCCTCTGGTTCTGAAATTACTAGGCTGTTCTAACTGCTTGATAGCTCCCTCCCCTCCACAATTTACTTACGGTCTGGACGTAGACGTTGGTTATGACGGACTTCTCCTTGCACAGGATCACGTACCAGGCGTGTATGATGCCTGGGATGACTCCAAGGCAGGTGAGCAGGATGTTGATGCACAGGTCGCAGGTGCATCCCTGGTCGAGAAGCACGGCGATCGGCTGAAACAGTTTTGATACAGATGTGACCGCTATTTTTGCACTAACCGGCAGGACAATCGCGAGAAGAGCGAGAAGAATTTGGCACATTTTCGGATCGAAGTGAGGCTTTTGCTGAAAAAGAAATTTCAAGAGAATCTTGCAAAGGGGAGAGAGAGTGAGAGAGAATAAGAAATAGTTATGAAATGCGGAGCCCATTGCTCATGCCAATTTTCTCAGGTGGTTCTATCGTTTATACATCATGACGTGCGTGAAGCGGCCGCTAGCGCTGCGTTGTGAAATACTTACAAATCGATACCACTCACTCTCGCCTGGCGGCCTGTTACCCGTTAGAACCGCGGCTAAAACTGTTGGAAGTAGCGAAGCCGTGGTCTTTGCTTGCCTCTTTCTCTGCGTCACGTGCTTCTGCGTTAGCAGCTGCTCAAGGACCAACTCCATTTTTATGATGTACTGAGTTTTTCGCGCGATTATCGTTAATATATCTAGAGCAAAAATATACTTTGAAGATGGCGATTGTGGTGAAAATTGTGTTGATTTCACATTGCGAAATAAATTAGGGGAAACTAGCGAAAATTATCGATAAACTGGTCAACAGATAAGAGCAGCAGTCGCGGTTGATCGCCCGCTCGGTACAAATTGAGAATCGGCACGTTTTTCGGCGAAAATTTTGGATAAAACAGCGAAATTTAGGCGCCGATAAAATGAATATCGAAAATGTTTTTGGGATTGGCGCTGTAAACAAACAAACTACGGTAGAGTTCACCGATCGCACTTACGGACTTGCTCATTGCGTACTGCATACCGTACTTCACCGGAAAATGATAAGACTCGTGATAAATTTTCGATTTCTCTTCCGAACTGCCGATTTTTCTCTATTTTCTCGCGGAGATTACTTCTATTATCTTGTTTGACTTCACATTTTTACAGAACATGTCGGATATTGAAGTAATAGAAGTAGTTGAAGCATCCGGCAACAAACGAAGGTATAACAATGCGAACAACAAAATCAGCAATGCTAAGCGGTCAGTTAACTTGAATGTTCATATTGCATATTGTAGATTATTTCAGAAAAAGAACAACTTCCGGTTTAATCGAAAAAAGCGAGATTATGAAGGGCACCGAGACGGAATTCGAGGTGAACCTCATAAGTCAACAATCGGTTCAAAATCTGTTGACTTTTCAGGGATTCGTCATCGATCGGACTGTCACTCCACAGCGTAAACTGAGCGTAAAAGAAGTTGAAGATAGTGCTGATGGAAAGTGAGTTGAATGAAGAGAAAAAAGGGACTGAGAGTCAGTGTTTTCAGTAGCGCAAGCCAGTGGAGAAAGCAACTAGAGAGCACATTGTTGGGATTCGTGCCACCGCCAGGAGGAGCGAATAAAGCGAAGAATAGTCGCTACAAAAAGGTTTTATATTGAATTCTTCCTCTCATCTATCAGAATTGTATGTTTCAATCTTCTTTTATTGCAGGTTTGTTTCAATTGCGACGGAGAGCACAATGTGTTTGAGTGCCCGCTTCCGAAGAATCAGAAAAGGATTGCGATAAAAAAGAGAGAGTCGGGAGATGAAGTGTAAGGAAAAAGAGGGAGAGGAGATTGAAATAAGATTCATTGCAGGCGTCGCAGACAGGACTTTTACAATACCAGATTGACGAATCAGAAGGAGAACAATTTCAAGCCAGGGCAGCTCAGTGGGCGGCTCCGACATGCTTTGGGATTGGGAGACAACGATATTCCAGAGCATGTGTATCGGATGAGACGAATCGGTTTCATCAAAGGATATCCGCCAGGGTGGTTACAGAAGTACGCTAAATTGACTTTCATTGAAGTTTTCAATTCTTTGAACATTCAGAGCGATCAAATCCACGGATCTGGTAAAAATATTTTCATCGGAAGGAGATGGAAATAATGAAGACAACGATGATCCGCCAGAGCTCGATCCATCTAAAGTAATATGGTATCCTGGTTTCAATGGAAGCGATGCGACGCTTAGAGATGTAAGTCTTCCTATGTGAAATGTGGTGTGAACAGAGTTGGTTTCAGCTGGAGTCTTTCAAAATCCCTCCAAAGAACGTTTTCTGCGAAGGTTACCAACAGGAGCTAATTGAAACTCATAACAAGCTAAAGAAGGCTGTACAGAAGACAGATAAGAAGGGAAAGAAGAAGGGAAAAGCACAGCACATCAAGTTTGCTGACAAAGAGGATGACGATGTGATCATAATTAGAGAGGATCAGCCGGTAGAAGGCAGAAAGTTTGTCACTCCTGGAGAGGTACGTTGTTCTCGACATTGTAGATACGATAACTCACATTGCAGGAGGATATCGTCATAGTTCTTGATGGAAACGTTGAAGAGACCGAGGGAGAAACAGAAGTCCCCGAGACGCCAAAACGGAAGCAAGTCGATATGGGAGACTCGATGCATCAAGCCATTGGAACTCCCGTCTTCACCAATCGTCCAATCACCGAAGTTGCCTCTTTGGAGGCGTTTGCTCTCGGAATTCAGCCATTCCAACCGAGAAACGATGAAACTGAAAATACAGGAACGTTCCGGAAGCTTATGGATTCTCTCAAATCGATTCGAGAGGGTGGGGAAGTTGTGGTAGTCGAGAAGTCTCCTGAACCCTCAACGTCATCAGTCATGTGCTTATCTTCCTCTTCGGTGTCGTCCAAAAAGTCGAAAAAGAAGAAGAACAAGAAGAATAAAAACAAGAAGTTCAAAAACAGTAACTAGAGACCCCTTGGGTATCTTTACACTGTCTCCGTTTCACTTGTTACACCCACCTGTTTTACATGTTGTTATCTGTTGTCTGTTTCTCGTTTTTCCCTTTACTTCTTCTCCGATAAACACTTTCAATCGATTTCCTTTGCGCTTTTCGTTCCCTTTCAATGGTTCTAAATATCCACTCTATTTGGTCATCATTTGTTCTCTTTTCTCTATTTTCTCTCCTGCGTCTCTATTCTCAATGCACCCGTTTCTCTTGTTCTCCCGCAAACAATCTACTATTCCCGGCACGTTCTTTGGCCCCTCACTAGTAGTATTCCGATCCGGAGAAGTGGAAAATTAACGGGAATCAACAGAAATTTACGTAGGTATTTAGAAACTTTATCAGAACATTTCAGAAGCTCGTTCGTTCTCTAGATTTCGAACAACTTTCTATATCGAGTCATTGAGAAATAACATCACTTTTGGTTCTCAGCTAGGACCCATTCAACAGAATCAGTTTTCAATAAACAATTCCCTTCGACTCTCGTTCGGCCGGTAGCCCGTGGTCCGGTGCTTGTCAGTGTTTGCACCGCGAGTGACTCATCCTCTTTCATTCCTTCCTCTTCTCTCTATTCCTCTTTTTCCACTGTTTTTCTCTTTTCTCTCACTCGTCATTCTTTCGTATTTTTCATCTCAGAAACACCTTTTTCCAGCCATAAACACAGTCTCCCGGACAGGCACATCGTCACAAAATGGTCGATCGACTGGGTGAGTCATTTCTTATTTCAGTTCTTGAAGTCGTCAGCAAATACATCTCATCTGTCTTCTAATCATTTTTTTTCCTTTTTAGTCAACAGTGAGGTTAACGCACGACGAATGGCCAACGTGGAGCAGTGTTTTGGCAAGATGGGGGAGTCATTGGCCCAGTTCGGAAGAGTCCTCGTTGGAGAAGGTGTACTCGTCAAGATGTGTCGCAAGAAGCCGAAGCAACGTCAATTCTTCCTTTTCAATGATATTCTCGTTTACGGAAACATTGTCATCTCCAAGAAACGCTACAACAAACAGCGCATCCTCCGACTCGAAGGTGTTCAAGTCGATGATCTCGAAGACGAGACAGAGCTGAAACACGGATGGATCATCAAGACACCGGCCAAGTCGTTCGCAGTCTACGCTTCTACAGAGACTGAGAAGAGAGAATGGATGCTGCACATAGAGCGATGTGTCTCGGATTTGCTGGAGAGAGGTGAGAGCATCAACTCCAGCAGAGACTTCTCAGACATTTTCATTTTCCAGGCAACAAGACAGCAGCGACTGCCCATGCCGCGGTCTGGGTTCCAGATGGTGAAGCGACAAAGTGTATGCAGTGCATGAAGACACAGTTCAACCTGGTCCAGAGACGTCATCACTGCCGAAACTGCGGTCGTGTCGTCTGCGGATCGTGCTCTGCGAGGACTTTCCGAATCAACAATGTGCACAAGAAACCCGTCCGAGTGTGTGATACCGTGAGTTGAATTCGAACTAAACTCGACAACTTTCCGAATTCTTAGTGTTATGAAACCCTGAGCGCCACCTCCGAGAATGCGCCATCCGAAGAACCAGTCACTGGCAACCGTCTCCATCACGACGAATCATCTTCAGACAGTGATGAGGATGCGAATGGAAGTGGACGATCCAGTGAGAGTCGCGTGAGTACCATTCAAACCAGCTCCCAGAACATATTTTATGTTTTCAGCCAACATTCTACCGTGAGGAAGTCCAGCATCCAATCGAGTAGTCCGTCTGTTCCCAGAATTCCTGTAAAATTTACACAACACCCAACTATCCCGCCCAACTAAACACTACTAATTATTGACCCTTTTGAATGTTTCCTGTGATACTTTCTAGCATTTGTATGTACTTTTCTGTCTTTTTCTACCCTTCCCCAGTCTCGATAGCTCGCCAAGCGAACTGCGTTGTCCTGATAATCTATCGGCATTCCGTCCCCACTCAATAGTTCCTTTTCGTGTCCTTCCCATCCTTTTCCGCCGCCGCATGAGAGCAATGAAAGATTTCAACTGGTACTTGCATAGATTCTGACACAGATTACCTAGACAACAAGGATCTTTTTGTCGTCTCACCAGCCAGATCAGTTGTTCTTCTATTCGAAACGATTGGAAAGACGATCGAGAAATCGTGGAGGATTTGATCTGAATCAGACAAAGATCGGTCTTGGCTTATGATAATGGATCAGTCCAAAGAGCGTTTTGAAACTTTTGAAACTTCTTTTCAAACTATGGTACATGATTTCAAAACAAGATCCCATTATACAGTACATTGAATCACTCGGCACCATCGCTTCTCGATAACTTCTGGCTCTCCATCAAGCTTCTCAGAAAGTCGTCGTTCTCATCATCCGTTAAGTTTTCCAAAGTAGGAACGACCTGAAACCGACTGTATTTTTATTCTTCAGATACAGTGAAGGTTAATCCTCTTTCAAATATTCTCCAGTTCCATGAGTCTTCAACATATCTTTCTCCTTATTTTGTCTAATTGTTTGTTCAAGTTCACCTCCCTTTTTTACAGTTCATGATACAAACTGCCCGAAATAAACACTTCTCGCCCATTTCTTCACACTCCCAATGATTACTTCATTTCAGCGATGATTCCTCTTATTTTATCAGCATCGAAACGTCCGGATTAGTGCCTTTCTTCTTTGCCGTCTTCTCGCCCAACAATTTGAATCATTTGTGTTTTGTTTCTGGGCAAAACGACAAAGAGCAACTGGATGGTTCCGAGCAGAAAGATCAGAGTCCCGAATCAATTATCAGTGATTCCCCTTCTCCTCAGTATCTCGGTATTCTTTTATTACTCCGTCCCGCCCGATAACAAACTGTTTCCTGGCGTCGGGCGGTCTGCAGAGAGCATCTTCAGCAGTCCGTTTCGGCCCCCGATTCAGTTCTTTCTGTTTTTGTTTTTCTCTTCTGACGGACCCTTTAAAGATGACTCTGATATTTACACCCCCAATGCCCGGAAGACTGCTATTCCGTTTCGAAATGACAAAAAGTGTATCAAATGGCCGTCGACGCGGGGGAGGAATCGGGAGAGAAGAAGTGTTATGATGGATTCGATTGGAGAACGGAGATGTTGTTTGAGCTGGTGGTGACTGGGTGGAAATTGAATAAATGAATTGTTTTGGAGATCAAAGCTGATAAATCGGACACATTTGGGAACGGGACGGTGATTCTGGGAACTATGACTGGAGTATTTTGGGAAGGGGGGAGGCTACAAAATACTGGATTCAAATCGACAATCGGAAGAATCTCAAGTTCACAATTGAGAACTCCAGAAAGTTTCAGAAATCTTTCGAGAACCGTCAGCAGCTTCCAGAATCATCTTCCTCCTCCGCTTCTTTGTTCTGAGCCATGACATGTTCCACTGTTCTCCAGAAGTCACACGGAGTCAGTCTTTCAGCTCAGGTTCCCTCACACCACAACAACAGATCCGTGCCATTGCGTGCTGCTCCATGAACTGTGAAGTCTGAGGTTCGAGTCGGTGATGTGATCATGCTCAATTTCCATTATTGAAGCATCAAAGTGGCAAAGTGTAAAACATATCGTTTCTAGTTTCACTCACTTTCAGACTCTTCACATTCCTGACAGTTTTAGTTATTGGTCAACAAGCATCATGAAATCAGCGGTCATCGGATTAAAGAAGCATGTAACATTCAGTCACGTACACAAACACGAAGGAAGTGAGTAGCGAACATTCGACACTTCCTCTCCTTATCTCCTTCATTTCTCCGTTCATTCAAAGTGTTCGGTTCCTGGTAAGAAGCCGTCTGGAGACGAACATTCTCATGGGCATCAGGTGACCGCCCATCCAGATTGAATTTCGCTTTTCAGTCGACAAAAGGGCATATATAAGGTCAGTTTACAGAGTGAGATCTGGCTCAGTGACACGCAACATAATCATTTCGCTTTCTTTTCTTGCTCTTTTCATTTTGCAAGGTCAGTTTAAATATCTTGTTCTGATAATAAGTTAGCTACATACAGGCTTTCTTACAATTAGATTTGATCTGAGCCATAGCAAACTTCCGCCTAGATTAGCGTTCCAGTGTTTCTATAAGGTTTCTTACTAGAATACCAGATTAGGAACGTCAGATTAGAAATAAACGTTCCGTTATCGATATGTTTTTCCACGTGCACCCGTCATCATCAACGTAAAAATGATGTGCCTGCAGCTGCTGAAATTCTCTGTGCATGCACCCTGAAAATACCTGACATTCCTCGCTTATCGTGCTCATGCGTTGTCTGCGTCGTCCTCTTCCATTTTCGGAGGAGGTGGAGTCAACTGGTTACTGTAGTGACCGCCCGCCCCGAACTCTCGGGAAGCAGAGCAAATCATCTAGAGTTGAGTCGAGTCGCCGCCGTCTTCAAACAGACGGAGCTGATAGGCGGTGGAGCAGAAGAGCATGCAAACAAGGCTCTTTTGAAGACTCTCTGGAATGTCTTGACTTTTACGATACTCGTCCTTTCTTTTCCTTCTCTTCGTTTCCTTTTCTCCTCATTCCATTCATATCATCCTGATGCAAGTTCAAGTTCAGACATTTCGGTGCCACGTCATTGTCATCACTTTCTGATTTCTTGCGCTTTTCCGTGTCTGATTCTTCTACTTCTGATGTATTTGACTGTGGGTTGTGTCCGAATGTGCTCCATCTTGAGTGCAATTGCTCGTACTTTCTGTATCCACTCGTATCTCCTTACATTCCCTTATCTCTCTTCTCTTCGCATTCCTTCCCTCTTATCATCATTCCACTTCCAGCTCCAGAATGCGTCATTCGACGTCGTTGCTCATCATACTCTCCCTCATCATCTCCCACTCTCTCTGTTGTGCCAAACCCGTCTTCGGTCCCATCGGAGTCGCCGAGAAGCACCGAATCGCGAAAGAGCTGGAAAGCGAACAGTAAGTGAATCGGGAGAAGCTGAAACTGGTCTGGTCTCGGTCGTCCGATCACGTGTCCGTCCGCCACCGCGGTCACTTTATGGCCTATTGGGCAAATACATTCCGTGCTTCCTTCTTTCCATCGCTTCTCTTTAAAACGACAACATCATAGTTATTGGTAGTCGGAAATGCGTCACTTTTGTCACAAAAATCGTATTGACACTGATTTCCGTACAAACTTTTCCGTACTTATCATGTTGTGAGTGCGGCCCACGAGTCTCCGCTTCACTGGAGAATTCTGATCCAATCATCATCAAAACAATTAAAGAATCTGAAAAATCTGAAACAACAGGGCAAAGTGTACGCATCACGCATGCTTCCCCCTCCCGCGGATTACCCGTCGTAATCCGGACACGATAACGGCGCGAGGGGCTCCTTGTTGCGTAACAGAAGAGAAAGAGAGAAAGGTTCCAAAGTCCGGCTGATGACCAGAAGAAGAGCGGTGCTGGCCGTACTGTGAGCGGATTAGAAGAGGGTATTTCTGGACGCATCGCTGAAATTCTTTCGAAACAGCTGTACGTTGACGACGTGACTTTCAGCACGTTTGTTAGAGTAGTCGGAAGATCGTACTTGCGAAAACATAAATTTCTTCCGTGCCTTAAAAATGTGTCAGAAGTGCAACACTAATCCTTGACAAACATGCTACACTGGAAGCAAAAGTACAGTCTGCGATCCATAACTTTAAAATAGAACTTAGAACTTCCTTCTAGACAATGTAGGCAGTTAGCTCCATTCTGCATCAACCTTCGCACCCAGACTCTTCCCGATCCTTCTTTCCGTGACAATTCCCTCTTTTCTGCTCCCATCATCATCTCACTCAACTCTGCGAACTTTGTCCCGCGCTTTCAACGAAATTCTCCGAAACCGGAGAGTTTCCACGAAAAATTGCACCTTGTCACAATAATCGGATTACTGACTGACTGAAACTGTTGTTAGAGCCGGAGAAAAGAAGAAGGAATGACGTTAGGGGTGGAAGAGACGACTATGGTACCGAGAGTCTGATCAATGAAACACCAGCCGGGCTGCGCCGGCTTCCGCCGCCACTTCTACAGTTTTTTTTTCCAATTTTCGAGCAAAGCAAAAAAGTTTTTGAGCGAAAGGGTTCGAACCCGACTCTCTCACACACTGGCCGCCGGCGACCTGCCGCACAAAACACTGCGGGAAACATAACATGTGCTCC